>JADRCH010000123.1:1869180-1891634 GCA_019843965.1 Rhynchomys soricoides
TCTATCTATCTATCTATCTATCTATCTATCTATCTATCTATCTATCTATTATCTATCTATCTATATCTATCTGTCGTCTATCAATGTATCTACCCACCTAGGATCTCTCTCTGTCTGTCTGTCTGTCTGTCTGTCTCTATCTATCTATCATCTACCTACCTACCTACCTTTCTGTCTGTCTGGCTTGTTCCTTGATACGTGCTTTAGTGAGTGTGTGTTTGCTTAGTTTCATCACCAAGATGTAACGCCTGACAAAAGCAAATTAAGGAGGACAGAGTTTTTTTCACGGATGGTTTGAGGGTGCAGAGCATCATGGTAGGGAAGACAAGGTGATAGCAGTGAGATAGGGACACATTGAGCCCACAGGAAGCAGAGAGAGACGAGTACTCATGGAGGCCATGTCTTAATGCTCCCTTGAGGTCGCTCCCACATTGGACTAAGAATCACAACATCTTAAGAAACCTTTCTTCACACATCTCCTCAGTCTTTTTAAGGTTTCTTGAAGATGTAAGACAATGTCCCATGGGTGCCGTCCTGGCTTTTGAGGGCTTCGTTCCTAACAGTATATGGTAACAGCATTTCTGTTGACTTTCACTTCCTATACCTCACCTGCTTGGCCATTGGATAGCGATATATTATCATGCTTTAGGGGTGGTCACATGATCAACTCTTAGCCAATCAGCACATTTTATTATTTTGGCCATGGTTCAAGGCATCTCCTGAAACCCCTGGGAAGGAAGATGGGGATGAAGGAATCAGCTGTATCAGCAGCATCAGAAACTCTTGCAAATCAAGTTGACCCAAAAGAAAGTAGAACCAAGAGGTGTAGAGATGCGGTCCTGATGATGGATTTGAAGCCTTGGTCTCACTGTTCCTGAAGCCACACCTGGCACCCTAGACTGCTTAGGTAGGCAAGCTGATAAGTAACTGCTTTTCTTATAAGCTGGCCTGAACTGGATTTCTGTCACTTGTGGCAAAGAGAGCGCTGAGTTATCCAAGCAATCAGAGCTCCGAGCTTTATTTGCCCAGGTCTTTCACTTGTACCCAGCATCAATAAGTCAGCAAAAGAAATACTCAAGAGTCCACAGGCGGGAACCAGAGGAAATGTGAAAAGCAATTTAACGCAGAAGGAGTGGACGGACTCCACAGACGTGGCTACATCCAGCAGATGGACAATCGAGGAGGAAGAGATGACCTTGCCTACTCCCAGAGCAGCTGGGATTCTAGCAAAAAACCTGCCATGCTTGGCACATATGCAAATTCTTCCCCAGGCACCCAGGTGCTCAGGGTTTCATTGAAAAAAATCTATGTTCAAAGATGGATGGGCTTCTCCAATTCTCTTAGAGTAATCGACATAGATTTGCTTGCTGGGGTAGCTCAAGTCAACCTCAGCTGGCCTCTGGAAGGGAGCTGGATGCTTTCCTAAGACAGGACTCTTGCCTTAGTTAGCACTGTCCCTAGGCAGCTACTTCAGTTCCTTGTTTGAGACAGCTTGGGATCCAGGAAGATCAAGTTCACATTCTTGTTTTGTTTCTTGTGGACTGCATTCTATCTTTGATTTCACATCTACTGTCCTTCCTGTTTGGTTTCATGCATTTTAGATAGTACTGGACAATAATGAGTTATTGTCATGGCTGTTGCTACTTACTGAATGCCTGCTCTTTGGCAGATACTACACAGTGACCATATTTCATTCTTACCATGATCTCCTAGGTTCCCCCCTCACCAGACACCAACAGACAGATGAGGACACTAAGCTACAAAGAGGAAAGATCAAGGTCAGATTACCAAGAAGTGCTCAATCCCAGGCTTGTTTGATTTGAGAGTCTGTGACTTCTTTATCTCCACAGAGGGGTCCTTGAGCCAATGCACTGATACATTGACATCATTTGGAACCTCATTAGGAGATCTGGGCCTCTCGATGAGACCAACTACATTGGAATATTTGCTGAAGTATCAACTTCCTAGTCCGCCTCCAGGTAGGTTTTTTTCTTCTTATTTTTGTTGCTTACACAGCGAACTTACTAACAGACATGTTTCCAGCCCTTTGTGAGATTCTTAGATGTGTATGGGAAGTTCTTTGCAACTCCACCATCCTGTAACACACAGACTCATTTCATGATGCTTTTTACCATGGCTTGAGACATGGCTGTCAAGTTCCGGTCATTGTATAATTGGGTCCATGTTTGAAACAAGCTTAAGGACATGGACTGCAGCCAGCGTTTCATGGTCTGCAGCCAGCGTTCCTTGTTCCTCCATGGCTCCTTTTCTAATTGCTTTACCAATGAGTTGACTGGCTCTGGAGGCGCCTGTCAATGGCTGTCCAGTTGATGATGATGCATTTTGAAAAATGAGATTTGGGGCCATTTGGGGGCTGATCCAGCTCCAATATATAAACGAGGCTTAGGGGTCAGAACTTTCGACAGGTTCAGAATTACTTTAATAATGTGAAATTGGAAGCTATTGATTGAAACCAAGTCCTCCACAAATACAAACACTTGTTGGGAAAATCCTGCACCAATTGGAAATGCTTGTCTGAGGAAGGGGAAAGAGAAAAGCCGCCTTGATTTATGGGCACCTGTGCTCTTGCCTGCTAACTGATTATTTTTCAGTATTGTCAGTTCTAAAAAGTATTCACGGATTAAAGGCTCCACGCACAGTCTGTCCTTTGAAAGAAAAGTCTACAAATAAGAAGTCACCACAGAGGACTGCTCTGGGTGTCCGCCTGATTGGGTGAAGGATTGAGACGTGCTCAGGGCATGAGTGAAATGCGTCTTTGCTTACTTTTATAAGGAAGTTTCTAGAAAGGACTGATTGACAAGAGGAAGGCCTGCCCTACATATGGGTGGCACCATCCTGTGGGCTGAGAGCCTGGACTGACTAAGAAGAGGAAAAGGGAGCAAACCAGGTGAGCTCCAGGAGTCCCAGCCTCCTTTCTCTGTCTTCTGGTTTATGTGGCATCCTGGTGGCATGCTCCTACCTGCATGAGAAATGCCATGCTCTTCATGATGGACACTCCCAAACTGTAAGCCCAACAAACCTCGCTTCTCTTAAGTGTTCTCTCAGACATTTTGTCAGAGCAATGGAAAAAGTCATTCAAGCCGTGTCCTAACAGGAAGCTGAGGTTTGTCAAGGGTGAGGACATCATGGGGGACGTGTGGGCTTCGGCCAGTTTCATGGGTTAGGCTCTTGTAGTTTTTCTTGCCAGCTGGCCAAACTAGGACAGGTGACTTCACTTTTTCTTGCATTTGTCTCCCAAGGAGGAAATAGAATACAACCTGGTTTAGAGAGAGCTCGATCTGTAAAGTGCTTGCCGTGAAAACGTGAAGAGCTGAACTCGATCCCAGTGCCCACATAAAAGCCTGGGTGTGGCGGTGCCTGCTTGTAGTCTCAATGCTTGGATGTGGAGCCTGGTGCTTACTGGCCAGCTAGTCTTGCCTAGTTGGTAACTCAGAGCCAGTAAGAGGCCATGTCTCAAAGGAGGTAGACAAATATCCTGAGAATGATACCGGAGGTTGACCACTGGCCTCACAAGCATATACCACATGGATGCCTTCCCAGTGCACGTAAATATACACATTTGTACCCACACATGCACATACACACATGTATGAATAGAATTGCCTGCCTGTTTGCATGATGGAAAGATCCAAAGATTTCCTCAAGAAACTGGAGAAATGGCTCAGCAGCTCCAGACTCAGACACGGTGACATCCATACATGTAGGCAAGAGAGTACAAATATAAAATACATCTATTGAATGTGTGTGTACTTAGCACTGAATACGCGTGCAATCTTATTAACCACCCTACTCCAGGACACCACTGACTCCTGCTGTGTCAGGCTTCTTAACTTAGAAGAGTCCAGACTTCTTAACTCTAATGGCCTCGGAAGAATGATACACTGCATACATGGCACGGGAACCTGGGAGCAGCCCCTAGATATCCTGCCATTCTTAGCTTTATGATAGTTCTGAGGGCACCTGTTCAGACAGAATGCGTGGGTTCAAATCCTGACTTTCCCACTTATCAAGAAGCATTCTGACTCTTGTGCTTCAGATTCTTCTACTTACATTGCCAAAAGTATCTTCGAAACCCCACAGATTTAGAGTTTTAGGAGTCCAGGGAGTCAGGCTAATCCATACCTGCCGTGCTTAAGGTGTCCAGTTATCAAGGCATGCCTCTAGCCTTGGGCAGGTGGGTCTGTAGAGATGACACACATGGAGGGTTTTATCTTGGTAGATAGGATTTTAAGCTCCATACGCTGACTGAGAAGTTCCCAGGCTTCTCTTTGTTTCATGGAATCCCATTAAATCCCAGGCAGCCAAATTTTGCAAAAACTGCTGCTATCCCCCAGAAATTCAGTCTAGGCTCCAACGGAATTTGTATTGATGGCTTAGCAATTCAATAAATAACCTTTGGAATTTTCTATCCCCAAGTTGGGGGATGACAGCCTCCAGTCCTTCTTATCTCCAGGTTTAATCATGGAATTAGGTAGAAAAGTCAGAGACATCATAATGAGACTTGGTGAGCAAACGAAAGCACGTTTGAGTGACACCAGGGCTGGGAACCAGTAAAAGGCGCCGTGCAGAGCGAGATTTAGTATCCATGCCTATCCCCACCGATCATCTGATGGTTTTTAAAAGCACAATACTGAGGCTAGCAAGAACATCAGGCGCCGTAAGACAGCACTGTCCGGGAGCGTGCAAAGGATGGGAAATGTACTTTGCAAATAACCACTCTCAGAAGGCTTAAGCTTGGAAACTGTGTTGTCCCCAATGTTCCCACATGAATTGCCATTGCAGCAATGAATTGTGATTATGAAGCAATATGGCTTTTTAACGAACATTCCAAAACTTATATATGAATGAGAATGCTGAGACCATCAGGTTGATCTGGAAAGCTCTTCAGCTCTGTCCTTTGACCTTTATGTGGTACCCGTGTTGAGAAGAGAGAGGCTCTGAGCTTAGAGGTAATTAAGTCATCAGGTGTAAGTTCATTTCCTGAGCAGATGAGTCTGTGGGTTCCCTGGATTATAAAGGATAATTTAAAACACTCACTAGAAGATGAACGTGGCCAGGAATGGATTTCCCCCTCTTCTTTGTAGGTAAATTTGACATTTAGAAAGTTCGAGAAGCCATGTAAGATCTTGTCTATGGATCCAGATGGCTGGCAGTTGTCCTAAATGCTGTACAGCTGGAACAAACTCGTTTTCCCTACGGTGTTTGTTCCTTGAGTTCAAAAAAGGAGCTCTGACCTATTTGGTGGCAAAGCTTAAAGCCACAAGCTGGTAGATTTTGAGTGTGTGTGTATATGCATATGTGTACGCATACACTCATGTGTGTATAGGTATGCACGTTCATGGTGTACATGTGAAAGTCAGAGGATAACCTTTTGTTGGAAACAGGGTCTCCCATTGGCCTGGAACTTCTCCGTGTAGGCCAAGGTGGTCTGTGTGCTTCTAAGAGTGTAGGTCCTGGCTACCTCACCACACTGGGATACAGGTGCATGCTGTCATCTCCATTTTTTAATGTGGATTCTGGGGATCCAAAGCCAGGTCTTCACACTTCTGAGGTAAAGTGTTTTGCTGACTGATCCATCTTTTCTGCCTGAAGGTGAGGTTGAGGAGTCTGATGCTTGTGTAGTCTGAAGACCAGGATTTCCAAATGTGCAGATATTCCCTTGGCAAATATCAGCGACACCATGGCCCCATGAATTTAGGGTAAAGGTTCTCCTCATCTAAGCTTTGGGTGGGGATTCACGATGAGAAGAAGCTCCAAGCTGAGGTAACATGGCTTCATGGTGAGTCTACTGCCCTACCCTTTACCCTCAGCTTACAATGTTGTCCGTTTTGTTTCAAAATGATCTCTCAGCTGTATATCTCTTTCTATGCCACTCCCAGGCATCTTTTTCAGACCCTGGCCATTGCTTGTGCTACGTCTTCCGATGGACTCTCTGGCTTCTCATGGACACTTGTCCTTTATTTTCTTAGGGCAGCCTGAGGGCCTTAGACTGTAAATCCAGGATTGCTATTTCCCAGATTAAAACCCTTTAGTTGTTTCTCTGTGGACTGAAGAGGCTGTCACCCTCTCTTCTCTAAATAGAGGTGTTGCCAACAATCATTTTCTGTTCCTCTGTCATGGCTATAACTTTACAGCATTTGTCAAGTGAAGTTGTTTGATGTTTGTCTCCCTACAATGTTGTAAGTACCAAAGTCAGGACTGTACCTGCTTGATTCGACATACTCAGTTAAAGATAGCCTTTCATGCATAATAAATATTCAGTCGAATGTCAAATGAGAAGGGATTTGACAAGCATAGTGTGCCTGGCTTTGGTCAAAGCCAGAGATGCCTACAAAATAATGAGAAGTTTTCCTGGGAGACCAGTTGGACTGAATGGAAGGTAATACCCAGAATGAACCTTCTAGAATGATTTCAAAGATGGATTCATCAACTGGAGTAAGTGTACAGCCTCCACACATTACTCCACGGGAGAAAAGAAACCCACACGAGCCGGTTGTTAGATAGCTTTTGGCATCTGTTGAAAATTCAATTTTATGTCTACAGTGGCACCATCTATCATTCGAGAGCTTTCAAATGTGACACAAGACAGACTGTGTGTGGAAGACCAGGGGACTTGTGAAATCACTGCAGCAATAAGAATGACCATGGAAGTCATTGGATCGGTGTGGTGCTTGCCCAGGCTTGCCCCAAGGCTCAGGTTCCATCTGTCTCACTTCACAAATCTGGTCATGGTGACATTTGCCTGTACTCCCAGCACTCCGATGGAAGAGGCAGACAGACCAGAGGTCAGAAGTTCAAGACCATCCTTGACCACATAGAGAGCAGGAGCCCAGAGTGTGATTCCTAAGCTCTAACCCAAAGGCAAAGCGAAGGACCTCTATAGAGTGATATGTGATAACATTTGCCATTGCTGTTTGCCAGGCAGTGCCTCAGGCGCTTTATCTACTCTTCCACCAATCCTAAGAGGTAAGCAATTCTTTTATATCCATATGTGTCAGCCAGGTCTGATGTCAACATGACACACACTGTGACCCCCTGCAAAGAGGAAACCTAACAGAGAAAAGGCTTCCATCACTTTTGGTTGTAGGCAAGTGTATGGGGGAATTTTCTTTGAAAAACTGTAAACTTTATAATAAAAAAATCTTGCAAGTTGATAAGAACACTACCCTTCAAAAGTAACCAGACCCCAAATCTATAGAACTGAATGAACTTTTTTTTTTTGATGGAACCATCTCTTCAGGCCATTTGCCCATGTGTTGATTGACAGTCTTACTTCCTTGGTATTTAATTCCTGTAGTTGTGTGTCAGTTCTTGATATCAGCCCCTTGTCTAAAGTGCACATGGTAGGGATTCTCTCCGGCTCACTGGGCTGTCTGTGTGCTCTGCTGATTGTTTCCTTTGCTGTAGAGAAATGTTCTGTTCTCATGAAATCCCATCAGTTGATACTTGGGGCATTTACTTGGGTGATGATCGACGAGGGAGGAGCCAGCTCACTGTGGGTGGTGCCACCCTGGGCAGGTAGTCCTGGGTTGGGTAAGAGAGCAAGAAGCTAGAGAAAACAAGCCAGTAAGCAGTGTACCTCAGTGGCCTCTGCCTCAGCTCCTTCCTGAATTCTGGCCTTGACTTCCTGTCATAATGGACTCTAAGCCATGAGGAAAGTTAACCCTTCCCTCCCCATGTGGCATTGCTCCGTCTTACCACAGCATCTGAAGCTTAACACCACGAGTTCTAGAAGAACTTAACACCCCTTCTAGAAGAAGACCTTAGAGTTCAAAAACGTAGAAATCTGAATCTGACCTGAAACTTCCTGTTGAGTCTTCTGATGCCCTGGGAGAAAAACGTCACATCCATTTGGTTTAAAATTCTGAGCGAGTAATGAGCACAGGTCATCTCCACTCCCTTCAGATTTTTGAAAAGTTCAGACAAGTCTTTCTCCGTAAAGCAACGCAGTACACACGGCTGATGAGTGAATCCCTGCAGTCTGCAATTTTCCAGTTACTTTCCTGGCAACTTATTCCTTGTACAAAAATATCATGCCCCACAAGACGGCTGGTCTTTCCGTTGAGCGCCATTAACAAGAAAAATCGGTGCTATTTTAAGAATTCCCTTCTAATATTGACAGACCTGCCGTCTTGGCTTCAACAGCTAATTTCCTCTTTATCCACATCTCTTGATTTCTCTTTCTCTTTTAGATTTCCTTTCTTTTTTGATCTTGGAATAGCACATCACCAGTGCTGATGGAATCACAGCAGGTACAGTTACGTCATTGCTTCCGATGACAGTCCTAAGAAGGCTAAGAACAAAAGACACAGATCTGGCTGCTACACAAGGTGGTCCTGTGATCTTTGTTAGGGACCAGGCAAGAGAGCATGTCTCTGCTCCGTCTACTTGCCTAAGGAATTCTTTGTCTTAGTTTTTGAGGCAGGGTCTTTTACTGAACTAGAAACTCATTTGCTAAGACTAACCGGCAGGCAAGTCTCAGGAACCCCCTTATTTCTGTCTTCCTTGTACTGAAATCCAAGTGCCGCAGTGCACATCTCTCTGTGTAAGTGTGAGCACAGAATTTGAATTCAGATCCTCATGTTTGGACAGCAAGAAATATAGCACCTGGGCCGTCTCCTCACCACCAAATAGTTACTTTTACATTTATGTAATATAGATGAGAGAGAGAGAGAGAGAGAGAGAGAGAGAGAGAGAGAGAAAGAGAGAGAGAAGGGGAGATATACATCATGGCATATGCATGGTTACAGGGCAGCTTACAAAAGTCAGTTCTCATCTTCCACCATGTGGGATCCAGGAACTGAACTTGGCAGCAAGTTCCTTTACTGGGAGCCATCTCACTGGCCCCAAGGACTTCTATGTGAATTATAACAATATCGCTTGCTTTCTTACTGAGCTGTTTGGATTTTAAAAGCCCCAGATGTAGACAAGAGCAAAAGGTGATCGAGCAAACCAAAGATCCCTATTTGTTTTGAATAGCCCATTGCCTGGGTTACTTTTATCAAAAGATAGGAAAAATAGGTTTGTGTTTAACTTCAGGAGGCAAGGGGGGTACAGGCAGAATTGCAGACCACAGGCACATGCACAGACTACAGCTGGGCACACAAAGGCCTACACAGTCCTGTTGGCAAAAACAAGCGTCAAAGTCAAAAGGTGATGGTCCTCGCTTCTGACCTCAAAAGGTGAACATCTGTGCTGCACCTCTGACTTCAAAAGGTGAAGGTCTGAGCCTCTGACCTCAAGGCCAATTCAAACCCACAAGAAACTGGCATTTGGCCACAAATAGGCACCTAGCATCACATCACTGCTAGCCCCAGGGATGCTGGGAATCTGGTGTTGGCTACTTTTAGCTGCCTTACATCCCTAATCTGTGTCAGCCATGATTTAACTGACTGGTATCCTATACCCGCAGCAGCACCGTTATGGTCCTTCGTCCCCTACAATCATGTTCTCTTGTGAACGCTGTGCACAACCCCAAATTGCCTAGAGAATTACCCTCCTATTCCTCACGTGGTAGATGGCATGACCTCCCTCCCTGAAAAGGTCCAAGTCTGAATCCTTGTGATCTGTGAGCACACTGCCATCTACGCTCTTAGATGATTTCATTGTGCTAGGGTCTTGAGATAAGAAGATTGCTCCTGGTTGTCCTGGGGGCCTGCTGTCATCTCAAGAATTCTTCAGAGGTGGAGACAGAAGAATGAAAGCCGTAGAAGGGCTAGCAGAAGATGGGGATTTCTCTTCTCCCTTCTTTTCTTCCCTGTTTTTCCCAATCCTCTAGCCAACCTTCTGCACCCCTCCCCCTTTTAGATTAGCTTTCACTGCATAACCACGACCAGTCTAGAACTTTCTATGGAGATCAGGCTGATCTCAAACTTCAAACTCACAGAGATCTATTTGCCTCTGCCTCTTGACTGCTGGATCAAAGGCATGCACTACTTACACCCCACTGCACAGAGGAGGAAGTATCCTGGGTCCCATAGGGGAAGCCCAGTCCTACTGGCCATTTCAGACTAGATTAATGGTTCTCAATCTGTAGGTTGTGACCCTCTTGAGGGTCACATATCAGATATTAACATCAAGATTCACAACAGTAGCAAACTCACGGTTATGAGGTAGCAATGAAGTCATTTTATGGTTGGGGTCACCGCGACATGAGGTATTAAAGAGCTGCAGCACTGGGAAGGTTGAGAGTCGCTGGACTAGATTTCTTTTTCCAGAGATGGATGCAGGGGCTGCTTGGCAAACAGTGTGAGAGCAGGGCTGTTAGTTTTTACATTGTGTTGCCTCAGTTCCCTAGGGTTGTAGCAACCCAGGACAATGATGAGACTCTTCCAGCGGCGCCTACTGTGATCAGTGATCCTCCACATGATTTGCCTTTCTCTGGGTGCATGATGCCTGTAAAACTGGTCTTTTACAATATATAGAAAGAATAATATCATGTGTGCTACTTCACTTGTTTTTTTCCCCCTTAACAACATCTCAGAGCTATTTCCACACGAGTGCCTGTGGGGTCATCTTATTCTCTTTAAATCTTATTATGTAGAATGGAGATTCTATAATGCATTTTATCATTTCTCTGTAAATGGACTTTTCGATTGTTTCTTGCTTTTTTTTTTTTTTTCTCTTCTTCTATTATAGACAACACAAAATTTAAAAATGCCTCTTTGGGTGTCTGAGTATGCCTCTGTGGTACCTTGTAAGATTGTCTCTGTGTAGTGGGCTTTGTTGTTGGCTCCTCTGCCTGCTCAGGCTTGTTTGCCATGGTGTGTGCTCTGTGCTTCTCTGGGTGGGTTTTGCTTACTGTGTGTGGGTCTAGCTGAGAGTCTCTCCATAGTCTTGGAGTGAAGCTCTTGTCTCTTCACAATGACTTCTGTTTTGACTCATCTATTTTCTTCTCTACTTTTCATTATCTGCTTCTCCCCCTTAAAATATTTTTATTCGTTCTTTGGAGAATTTTTTTACAGTGTGTTTTGATCACATGATCATATTTATCTAGATCCCCAACTCTTCTCAGATGCTCTTCCCCTTCTCTACCCACCCAACTTTCTGTTCTATTTTTAAAGATCCACCAAGTTCAAGTTGTGCTGCCCAGTTACTTCTGGATGTGCGGTTCCCTTCGGGGCATGGCTCGCTCACCAGGGGCTACACACCCAGAGAAAACTGACTCTCCTACCTCTAGCACAGAACAATGACAGCAACTCCTAGGGGCTAGAGGTGGGACTTCCTACCCACCTCTCCGTGCTGGGATTGAGTCTGGCTTGAGCTTGCCCGGGTCCTGTGTGTGTTATCACAACCGCTGTGAGTTCATGCGTGCAGCTGCCCTGCTGTGTAGGGAAGACACTGCTTCCTGTGGTTCCCCCACATCTCTGCATCTTGCATTCTTTCCATCCTCTTTTCTGGGATGATCCCTGAGTCTCAGAGAGCTCGCAGTCAATATGCTACACATCGAGATGAACATTCGTCAGTCCTTCATCGTCTGTACTGTGAACCATTGTGGGTCTCTGTGTTAATCACCTTGTACTGCAAATGGAAGTTTCTCTGAGGAAGGCTGTAAGATGCATTGATCTACGGATATAACAATAAGTAAATGGGAGTTTGGCCCAATAGTATGTCCATTTAGCAGAATAATAATAGATTCTCCCTTAGGATCTATGGTTTCTCTAGCCACACATTCTTAGCTCTATGCGGTGCCAGGTATGGGTTTCATCTCATGGAGTCAGACTTAATAAGAAAGTAGTTGGTTACTTCATGAGGCTTGTACCACTATTGTATGAATGGGCATGTCTTGCTAGGCTAATAATTGTTACAGCCAGGGTTCATAGCTGGGTGAGACTGATGATTTCACTCCTGATTTCATTTTCTTAATGGTCTCTCTGGGAGGGCCCATTCCCTTTATGGTGACATTCGGGTGCCCAAGCTTATGAAAACCTTGTACAGGTGGCCACAGAAGCGGTGAATTATCTGTGAATATAGCAGCTAAGTTGGGTCTGGAAGACATCTTTTTTGCAACATGTCTCTCCACTCTCTAGCCGGTTGGTTCCAGCTTCAACGGCATCTTAGCTACCTTGGGTGTGGCTCTTAGCAATTTTTCAGGCTTCGGACTTCTCAATCTTATGAGATCTGAAAGTGCTTCCTGCCAACTTTTGGGTTGAACCCGCCAGCTCCATTTCTTTCCAGAAATAGAAATGCACTTTTACTGTTATTTTACCTTTCATGGTGAATAGAGAGGAGCACTGGCCTGTTATGACCTGTTGCAACCTACACAGAAGCAAAGTTTCCTATGACTCAATGGTTTTGAGCATAAATAACGAAATTGTTGGGTGTTTAATACCATTTGTTGGCAAATTATCTCCTCCATAGAGAGTAACTTTCTGAGTCTTCCAGTAGTGAACGGTGGGGTGTTACTGATCCTGGGTAGCACGCAACAGTAAAAGGTTTAACAGTCTTTTAGTGAAAACATACCATCTCTGAGGGCTAGAGAAATGGTTCCTCAGTACAGAGTTCTTGCTGCCCTTGTAGAGGACCCTTAGTGTGTCGATCTGGAATCCAGAGTTTAGTCTGTTGAGAGGTTCTTTCTATACATTATTGAATTTAACTTGCTTGTATTTGGTAAGGGTTCTCTATGTCTATATGAACAACAGACAATTGGCCATATTTTGAGTTTTTTTGTTTTTTGTTTTTTCTTAATCTCATGGTTGAGTGTTGGGACTAGGGCGCTGCCTGGCTTGTAGGGTAAATATTCCTGCTGTTTCTACTTCCTTCAGTAAATTGTAGACATTTGATTTACTCTTTCCTCATGGGTTGGATAAAACTCACTAGTGAAATCATTCCAGGCTGGGTGTGTTTTAGAAGCTTATTAACTTGTGCGTTGACTCATCATTATAGGCCTATTTTTCGACTGATCTATTATGCCTTTTGTAAGTCTTAGAATGTTTTATATTCTGAGGGATCAATCCATTTTTATCCAGGTTGTGAGGTATGTGGGCAATCCTTAGCAGGAAATCATATTTTTATTATATTTAATTTGAGGTTAATACTTAACTGTATTTTCTAGATCTTTTTCTGCATTGTCTCTCTTTGCAACTAAGTCATTCGATTTAAAATTTTTGTTTTATTTCTTTGTTTAACCTGGCATGATGAAAAAATAGAAAGATTTTTTTTCTTTTTAAAATAAACTTCTGAGACTATAATGGAGTACAGAGAAACTTCTCTCCGCTTAGAATACTTTCGGAAGCAAAGGCCATCAAGAGCAAGTTTTGTTAGGGACCTCATTGTCTTACAAGCTGAAAGTCTGTCTTAGATCAGCTCTTGCTCCCAAGCATTAGACAACCAAAGGGCAATGTACATACCCCTAAGGCAAAGCCAGAGCCTTTATTCCTGGCTGTGTTCCGCTTTTGATTTGACACCTCTGCAGCCACTCTGTGAACTCTCTCTCCAGCTTTCTTGGTAACTGTGAAGCTTTCATCTCAGCATAAAGTAATTATGAAGTTACCTATGCATCGGGAGGAACCAACCAGGGAAAACTGGCTGGGTGGTGTATAATGTAAAGGACTTTCTCCCAATCAGAGTAATTTCTGTTCATATGTACCCACATTACGGATCTATGGGATGCGTTTTAAGGTATGCAAGAAGTTCATATATACCATCAACAGGGATCAACAGTGATGAGTGATGAGAATCTACCAGTCGTGTGGCAAGGACTCGTGTTTTGTCTCATCCTATGGTGACAATGTTGACATGGACTGTATGCTATGCTCAGTTCATAAATTATGAAAATGAGGTCTGGATGGTTTGAACCACCTATAGTTACTTTGCCACAGGTCATTGAGTAGGATGAGCATCAGCGTTTGTAACTGCCGCACACTGTAAAGAGGACAGCATCATTCTCCCCACTGTCCACAGCTCTTATCCCACCACTTTGTGACTTCTGCCATGAAAAAGTCTCTTTTCCCATTGTAATCTGAGGCTCACTGCTTTAGCCGGTCACCTTGGCTAATCTAACACAGTAGGTCTAATTATATACCTCTTCAGGCTCTACTTCAGAAGGTATTTTTTGATTCCACCTCATTTTCTCAGGCCCCTGTCTCTTCTGTGATATCAAGATGAAACTAGCCCACTAGAGGAGTCATGTGTATTTGGAATGCAATCATCCCACTTGAGGCCAGCCTAAGGCATAGATGAAAGATTCTAGCTGGAGAGCACTATGTACATAACCTTCAAGTCATCTTAGAAGTGTGACTAAGTACAGCCCTGACTGAACGACTGTCCTTTCGAGCATTACTTCAGCATTTAATCAGACCCTTAGGTTTCATATACCCTTAAAGGTTTCTACCATATTGTGCACTTAAGTCAAAATAAAGCTAAAAGGTACCACTAAATTAACAAGGAATGTACTGTTCTCATCTTTGGACTACATTCCTCCTCTGTGGGATTTTTAAATTAGGAAGAAAATCCAATGACATACAGTGGCTGTGTCTTTGTGAAGAATAGAAACCCAGCTAGCTTAGTTCATAGGAAACCAAGTCACCATAAGGTCAAAGAGAACACATAAAGAAACTATTTGGGGAATGAATTAGGGAGCATCAGGCAGTCTGCTTGTCTGTCTATCTGTCAGGTGTCTGTTGAGGGAAATATTAAAAATGTGAATCGTCATGATCCTGTGCTAGTGCCAGCACTGGCTGGCTGCAGAACACCAGCCGGGTGATCCCAGTTCAGCTGTCTCTCTGGGTCCCTTGGCAGATCTCTGCCACCAGATCCACACAAGGAGTGCCCACTTCAAGGTCAGCCATCACAACCCCGAATTACCCCGTAGAATCAAAACTCTTGACGTTTAGAATGAATCAATCAGATTTATGTATCAACAAAGTCTCAATTTGCAAGATGCCAATAAAGTAATTTCAGAGCCAATTGATAATGATCAAAGCTTTATCCCAATTACTCTAACCTAATGATATCACAACCACTTGTGGCTGGTAAACGCCATGCTGGTTCATGCCTGCCGCCATCTTTCTTTTAACCTCTCCCCCGGGAGCTCCCAGTCTCTGTAACTCTTAGCTCTGCCTCCCTTTTCTCTGTCCAATCACAGGCCTCCCACTCGCTGCCCTAACGTAATTGGACAGGGAAAATCCTGCAACATGTGTCCAAGTCTCTCACTTGAGATAGGGAAGATGGCACTGTTGCTGTGGGTCCATTCAACTCTCTGTGCAAGCTTTTTCCAGTGGATACTGTGATAGAGACCATGCTGCATCAGCCTCTCTCTAAGGACACAGATGTTATTCCTCTAGATCATGGGAGTCTTGCTGGTTGATCACTTCCAGGTGGCTTGCTAGTTGGGCATTTTCATTGGCTGTAGAAAGCTTCCTCGCCCTGAAAGTAGCCTGTATTCAATGACTGCTCTGAAGGAGGTCTAAACACTTGATCCCTTTGGCCAAGGTCACAAACTATGTGGACATTGTAACTTCTGAGTGCCTGGCATGTAGGAAAATTGACAGCAGAAAAAGGCTCTACAGAGGCCAGAATGAGAGGTCCTCATGCTGGGATAGTATGACTGCAGCCATCTGACACTGGGTCAGCAACAGAAGATGCAGAGATCCTGGTGAGTAGGAAAATAAATGCAGAGACCATGCTGGAGTGAGTCATAATGCATGCAGCAAGTGTACACTACATGTAAGTCTTCACCTGAGAGTCCCCTAAACCTGATAAAGATGGAGTCCTTCATCATGGATGCTAAGTATCCATAGGGTCAGAGGTATCACTATGAAACACTGCTTTCTGGCATGATATGGCTATTGCTCCCTTAAACACTCCACATGATCAACTTACATGAAATCTGCATAAAGTCAGGCTCATTAATATTCCACTAAGGTGGTCAGAGTGATTCAAGGCTCCTCCCATTCCAAGGACATATAAGCGATAATTTGTTGGGGGAGAGATATTTTCTCAGGAGCGTAGCTGGCCGTGGTCCTGAGTATAGCTCCTTACTCACACTCCTAGAGTAGCCTCAATTAAACTCTTTGCCTCGCCAAGCTAAAAGTGAGCAGAGTCCTTTCTTCGGTGCCCTATTTGGGGGTGAACAGATGCTTCTTCATTTCCTCAGGAAAAGTTCACACAACTCCCCCCAACAATGAGAGACCTGTGAGTCACAGGGGCAATGTGTTGAAAGAAAACTGGGGAGAACCGAAGATAAACAAGTAATGACAGTTTTGACATATAGATTATATGTGACAAGCCCTGTGGTTTAAACATATCGCTTTTATATGACTAGAGGGAGCATGGAGCCAGGCATCTGAACCAGATCCTACAGCTGTGTCGTCTAGCATGGGTAGCCATGAGTCCTGTGAAAGTGCTAAAGGGAAATGAGGCTAAAACACAGATCCTCTGTTGCGCAAGCAATGTTTCTATTTTTAAATTTAAATTTAATTTTTTAAAATAATATTTTTTTACTCTTTGAAGTTTCTATATACTAATAACATTTATATTAAATCATGTCCACCCACCACTGCCTCTGTTCAACTCCACTTCGTGTCCCTCCCAACTTTTTTATTGTTATAAATAATTCACTAAGTACAATTAGTGATGCCCATATACTTATGAATATGAAACCATCCACCCAGCCATGAGCAACCTGCCATTGGTCACATTATCAAAGGTAAGTGAGCAACTGCTCTCAGCTCTTCTAATAGGAGTGAAACCTTGGGGACCCTCTATTCATCTTGGAACCTTCACTCCTCCCACCCACATTTCAAGGGCTCGGGAGTCACTCATGGATTCCAGCTGCACCATTAGATAAGGCTAATCCAGAACATTCCACCTTCACAGGAAGTTCAGTTAAGCAGTGGCGATCTGGGGAGTGATGATGTAACCAGGTGAGGCAGGGGATAGGATCCCAGAATGGGAATGCTTCCCATGCAAAGTTTTTGCAGTGACAAGAAGACCCTCTTGAGGACCTTGGGCAAGGTTATGATGTGACAGCAGGGCCATGTGATTCAGCACAGGGATGGAAGGACAGGAGCTGGGCCTGGGAATCCTTGTAGAGAGGGGCCATGACTTCCTTCTGAGAGCAGCAGGAACTGGTCATTGGCTCCACACGGTGGGAAGACATGGCAGTGTATGGATTACCTTAATTTCCAATGAGAAGAACGTGTCATAGGAGTCAGAGTTTGTTATGGCATCCACAACTGCTAAATAAATACAGTGCAAATGGAGCTAAATGGCCTGAATGTGTGGATGACCTATGAAGTACATGAACCACAGGCCAATAGTTTTAGCTAACTTCATTCTTTCATTATTTTCCATTTGGTATTTCTTATGAGTGCTCCATAATTCACAAAACAGGGTATATAACAAAATGCCTGGTAAACGAGGACTTGAGGTTTTCATGAAGTTGAAGAACCTAGAGTTAAAAGGTGAAGGGTGCTTAGTCTCTGGTAGGGGAGGCATTGGCTCTGACTTGGGCGGGCCTTATTTATAGCGTGAGAACAAGGATAGGTCAGGTGTGTTAGGTACACAATGGGAAACAAGTCTGAACCCCTGTTCTACCTTATCAGTGTGAAGGTCTATGTGGGTGTCTGAGCACAGGGGTACCCCAAGAAAATATTGATAAACAGGTTTCTTATTCAATCCTTTTCCATGTGGTTGAACCATTTCCAGTAACTGTGACTTTGATCAAGGCTGGATGTCAGGTTAGAGCAAATACCCTCTTAAATTAAATTCACAGTACAGAGCATATTTCTAATTTCTGTCCTTGCTATGATAAAATATCTGATAAAAGGAACAAAGGGAAGAAGGATTTATTTTCATGTAGAGCCTGAGGGGAAGATATGGTATCATGATGTGGAAGTGGCTGGTCACAGGAAGCAGAGAATGTTGAATGCTTTGTCCAGCAAGCTTATACAGGCTAGCCCAGGACTCCAGCACATGGAGTGGTGCCAACCAAAGTTATAGTGGGACTTTCTATCTCAGCCAGAGGTTTGTTTTTCTTGTAGGTGATTCTGGTTAACTCAGCGATCAATATTAACCATCATGGGGAGGAGGGAATTTGAACTGGCAACCTTAACTCAACTCAAGCCCCCATTAGCCAGCAGAGATCATTTTGGAGAGAGTGTGTGGATTCTTTTGAAAGTCTTTCCACCCCATGAATTGGAAGTGAAGGCCCTGGTGCCCCTGTATGCAAACAGAACAGATGCTAATGTTAGGCTTTGGACTGAGGCCATATTTGGCAGGGTTATTTGCAGATGTACACACATATATACCAGAAAGGCATCTCTTCCTTCATGCAGTGACCAGCCACCACATGATCAGTCAAGTGCAGTGACAGATGTAGTAAGGAGCTTGCTTGAGCAATGTCCCACCAGCACCAGTGGCTCTAGGGTGGCCGTTGACACAGGTCTGGGCTTTTGATGGTTTAGATTGCACAGCTATGAATATTAGTTGCTCAGCAAGCCTGCTGACAGAATGGACACAGGGATTGGGTACAACCTCCTAGGGATCTGAATGCTCCCCAAAGGAACCTCCAAGAGAGAGTGAGAAAGATCAGACTTCCTCTCAAGGAGGCAGGGGTGTTTACTATTCAATAATGCGCAGCCATTGGGGTGTGTGCACAAGAAATGCAGACATCTGAAGAGCTGAGGGCACCGATGGGTTTGTTTGTCTATTATTTATCTTGCAAGAACTTACAAGAACTTCACAAA
The DNA here is from genome assembly GCA_019843965.1 of Rhynchomys soricoides. Classification (NCBI taxonomy): domain Eukaryota; kingdom Metazoa; phylum Chordata; class Mammalia; order Rodentia; family Muridae; genus Rhynchomys; species Rhynchomys soricoides. The sequence continues at coordinate 1,887,891 of JADRCH010000123.1, forward strand.
GGAAGTGAGGAATTAGAATCCCACTCTCCACATGTCACACACTGACACACGGGACTTGTCCTTGTGGAGCTGAGGAACTCAGGGATGAGAGAGATGGTTGTAGGGCACCCCTGGACCAGGGAGGATACACTCAAAAGATGACACAGACCTAAATCAGAATGCATCCAGGACAATGGATGAGCAGTCCACATGTTGTCCCAGGCCTTTGGAAAAAGCGAGTTGATTCCAGCTAAAGGAACCAAGGAGTCAGTGAGTGACACCCATGTGGTTGCCTGATGTGGTTCATCTCTGTCAGTGCTTGTGTCTGAAAGCACACCAGGAGAGGAAGTGGACAGAACTCTGGTTGAAATGCCTTCCTTTCTGAATTCAGCTTTACCACCTGCCACAAACAACCTCTCAGCTCACGAGTGACTCAGCTGCTCCCCACTGTGTCACAAGACCCTTGATCTTATGTTTGCATTGTGTCTGTGTTTCTTCTGTTATGGCTACAATGTCTCTTGTGAAGGTCAGGTTCGTCTTCTAACCCAGAAGGATTATTTACTAGATTTCCTTTTTAAAAAGATTTTGTTTTCTCTCTATATATCTGCATTATAGTGAGGAGAGAGAATGTATGTATGTATTAGTGTGTGTGTGTGTGTGTGTGTGTGTGTGTGTGTGTACATATGGGGTGAGAAGAGGGCACTAGACAACCTGGAGCTGAAGTTACAGGTAGTTACGAATGGCCTAAAGTTGGTGCTAAGAACTAAATTCCTTTGGAAACCCAGTAAGTTCTCTTAACCACTGAACCATCTCTCCAACCCCCTCACCCCCCCCCCCCCCCCCAAGCAGAATTCTTAAGGCTTCCTTGCATAACATCACTTTGATAAGGTCCTGGATATTTCATTCCCAGTTCTGAAGTCATTCCCCCAAGATAGCTCCACAACCTAACCAGGGATTTTGGGGGAGAGTTTGCACAACATTTAAGCTAAGCCTTTGACATTTGCATCCTGAATAAGGATCAGTCTGGCCAGGGCATGTATTGTCATGCAGATTTATACTTGTGCATTGTATTATACAAAACAGCAGGCTGAATAACCCAGGAATTCCCCTCTAAGGATCTTGGGTGCCAGTTTCCAAAATCTATTAGTTAATTCATCCATCCATTCAGTGAAAAATAATTGAATTTTCACTATGTACGAAGAACTGTGGCAAAGAGAGGAATCACAGTTCTGAAGAGGATAGATAGGATTTTAGGTCTCAGTGATCAAGAAAGACAATATCCTGTGTAATGGTAATTGTGGCAGTTGACAGGAAGAACCCATCTGGATGATCTGAGGGTGAGGGCATTCCAGGGCAGGAGGGAGCAATGTTTAAGCAATCCTGATGAAGTACAGGAGTGCTGAAGGGGAAGGATGGAGGAGAGGCAGCAAAGAATCATTTCAGGACTGAGACCACAGGCTTTGGGGTCAGAATAGTGCAGACAGAACACGAAGAACCATGGTCAGTGTTCGTGGATGTGCCATGAAGAGCTAGCAAGCAGAGGGGAGTGAGGAGTTAGTACAGACTGGGGGAAGAGAGAGGAAGCCTTGGGATCACATTTGACCAGTAATTGGTGTCTACTATGACGTTTCATCAGAGAAATGATATGTTAGCTTAGCTTTGAGCTTTAAAAGATATCCAGCATCGGCAAGGGGAACTGTGGAGAGAAAGTAACAAACTTCTTGCAGAGAAGATGGAAAAGTATTTCAGCTTTCCTGGAGGCAATGGTGTTTCGACCACGGATGTGGGGTGAAAGAGACGGTGGAGGTAGAAGCCGCGTTTCTAGAGAAGTTCTTGAACAATGGTTCTCAACCTGTGGGCCGTGACCCCTTGAAGGGGTAGGGGCAGGGGGCAAATGACCTAAGACCATCAGAAAACATAGATATTCGTTTATGATTCACAACAATAACAAACCTACAGTTAAAAAGTAGCAATGAAGCTAATTTTATGGCTGGGGTCACCACGACACAAGGAACTGTATTAAGGGGTCACACGCAGCATTAGGAAGGTTGAGAATCACTATCTTTGAAGGTCATTAGAAAAGTGTCCATTTCACTTCCATCTAAGGCAAGCATTATGTGGCTACGCACTGTTCACCATAGCATTCGGTGCTGTGCTGTGGAGAGTTTATTCAGATGCTTTATTTACTCTCAGGACGCTTGAAATGTCACGAATTCCCCATCAGAGCAAAGCAAACCGGACACCAAGTGCTCAAAAGGAAGACAGAAGGCAGAGGGAAGTTGGAAACCTAGGAAAGGGACGGGGTGGGGGTGGGATTCTAAAAGAGCAACAGAGCTATGGGGTATTTCTTCTGCATTTCATCCATTGAACAGGAGCCTGGAACCTCAGCACCAAACTAAAAATGATTTCTGTAGATCCTCTTTAGGAAGACACCTCTGATTGTTTCTCTCTGGGAAAAGCCACATTTCTGAAAATCAGGATTTGAGAGAACCAGGACATGCTGGACTATCCCATGATGTGTGTGCACAAATAGGTGCAGATCCAACAGCTTGCATAGAAGCTGAATAATTGCTGTGACTTTGTCCTTCATGTTTTCCTGTTTGACGTGACAGGGTTTCCATAGCAATGTGAACTTGAGTTTTTGAATCTGGCTACTTTTCCGCACTGGCTTTTGTTGCAAAGAAAACTCTAGGGAAACTGGATTGGTTGGGCTTTGGGAAGAAGGCTGTAGGTCCCTGTACATCTGTGGTCGAAACACATTCTGTACTTGTGGCTTAGCTTCCTCGCTGTGCTTGCCAGTCCTGTGGCACAGTTCTGTGGGCAGAAAGATCTGTGTTTTCACTTTTTGGCCAACAACTTGGGAAGTGAATGTGTTTTCCAAGGCAATTGTTAGTGACAATGTATCATTTAAATTGTTTTAGTTTATGGACACTGGTTCCCAGCTCATTTAGTCTCTGATCCCACTCAATTGCCTGGAAAGGTCCTGTTGAACCTCAATAGTCCTTTAATGTCACTACATTGAGTCAGTTGATTTCTATATTAGTTCTTTCTTGTAAGTTTAATCACGACATTCTCATAGTTGGAGCCAAGGATATTAAAACGTGCACAGACAAAAGTCTGTTTCATACTGATTAACCTTTTACCAAGATAGAAAATCCATTCACCCCTACATTCTTCTCAATAAAAAGAGCAAAACTGAAGAAGATTGTATTGTAAGGGATGACTACAGCTTCAACTGCTTCACACATAAGAGGGATGTGTGAGATTCACCATGGCCAAGTGTGTGGGCTCCACCATGGCTAAGTGTGTGGGCTCCATCATGGCCAAGTGTGTGGGCTCCATCATGGCCAAGTGTGTGGGCTCCACCATGGCTAAGTGTGTGGGCTCCACTGTGGCCAAATGTGTGGGCTCCATCATGGCCAACTGTGTAGGCTCCATCATGGCCAAGTGTGTGGGCTCCACCATGGCCAAGTGTGTGGGCTCCACCATGGCTAAGTGTGTGGGCTCCACCATGGCTAAGTGTGTGGGCTCCATCATGGCCAAGTGTGTGGGCTCCACCATGGCTAAGTGTGTGGGCTCCACCATGGCTAAGTGTGTGGGCTCCATCATGGCCAAATGTGTGGGCTCCATCATGGCCAAGTGTGTGGGCTCCACCATGGCTAAGTGTGTGAGCTCCACCATGGCTAAATGTGTGGGCTCCATCATGGCCAACTGTGTAGGCTCCATCATGGCCAAGTGTGTGGGCTCCACCATGGCTAAGTGTGT
>JADRCH010000123.1:1891644-1912963 GCA_019843965.1 Rhynchomys soricoides
TGTGTGGGCTCCACCATGGCTAAGTGTGTGGGCTCCATCATGGCCAACTGTGTAGGCTCCATCATGGCCAAGTGTGTGGGCTCCATCATGGCCCCTTCAGATACAAAGGTGGCTTCCTGTGGCATCACCTTCTAACACTCTAGACAAGATAGTTGATTACTGGCCTCAGCTTCTGCCCTTCTAAGTGTCTGACTCTGAAGACAAAGGTCAACTGCTCTTGCTGTGGTATCCAAGCAGAAAACCCCGATGGAACAAATCTGATTGGTTTTTCTTGAGTGACATGTTCCTTTTGGGATCAGCCACCATAGCCAAGGTGGGGAGAGAATGTGAATGGCTAGATCACGTGCCCATTCCTGGATCTAGAAGCACCATATGATGACAAGGATTGTTCCTGTCAATCATGAGATTAGAATGCAGTTGAAGAAGCTTCTGTTGGGAGGAAAGGTACATGCTTACCATCAAACAATCTCAGCTCTACCTGTGGAGGCCTGTATCATCTCCAGAGTGGAAAGATACCCACATCAGGCTAAGCATTAAGTCTTGGAGAATGTTTTAGAACAAAAGATTTTCAGGAATCTCTCTTGAGAGTATGTTATTCAGCGGACTGCAGTGTGTGCGGTTTTTAATGCTACCTGGGTAATCCCAATAAGGAGTGTGCTTTGGGAGCAAGGAGTGTGCTTTGGGAGCAAGGAGTGTGCAAAGGTCAGGGGAAGACAAGGTGCAGAATCTTGTGAAGACTAATAAGCTGAACTAAGTAAGCAAGCATACACTGACAATGCAATATTTAAAAGAATTATAATCCTTAAGGAGTTACTATCTATCCTTAGCAAAAGCCATCTGATTAGGCCTACGTTGATGGAGGATCAAGAGAGAATGAGGCTTTGAATGAAGATCAGACCCTTGTTTGAAGGAAGGTATCATACAGACATACTCTATGAATGCCTGGGAAGCAGGAGGGTATCACCTGGCTTTTAATGTCAAAACCCATCTCTTTGTGTGAATGACATTTCATAAATATTAGTGACAGGAATGTCCTCTCAATTTATAAGCTGAAAATGTTAAATCTACCATTTATTATCTTCCTTTATATGCATGATTTAGGAAGAGGTCCTATTGGTGAGTCTCACCATCCCACAACTGACCTGAGAGGTTGTGGCACTCTCCGAGTCAGGGTTGTGATGAAACTTCATTACCTAAAACAAGCTGGAGAGGACAGGGTTTATTCAGCTTAAGCTTCTACATTGTAGTCCATCAGTAAAAGAAATCAGGACAGGAACTCAGGCAGGGCAGGAACCCAAAGGCTGGAGCTGCTGTAGAGGCCATAGAGGGGTGCTCCTTACTGGCTTGCTAACCATGGCTTGCTCAACCTGCTTTCTTATAGAATCCAGGACTACCAAACCATGGATGGGTCTACTCACAATGGGCTGGGCCCTCCTATATCAATCACTAATTAAGAAAATGTGCTCTAGGTGGATCTTATGGGTGCATTTTCTCAGTTGAGGTTCCCTTCTCTCTGATGACCCTAGCTTGGGTCAGGTTGACATAAGACTACCGATCACAGTGACGAAGCAACAAGAGCCAAGAGCAAGACCTTGTGAGTTATAGTTGTGAAGCCAGGGCTTGGGCTAAGTGGGTTTGGCCAGGCACTGTTTTGCTAGGGCACGGCTTTGGACAAGCACTGTTTAGCTGTTGGAGAATGTTATTTTTCATCCAGGCTGTCCAAATCTCCATCAATTTTCCTATGAAACTGTGAAGTGACTGATTCATTGTAAACTGTATCACTCAAGTGAGATACAGCAAAGTTCTTATTGCAAAGACCCAGAAACCAGGTCTTTATTTTTTTTAAATCATGTGCATTATGTGCATATCTATGTGGATTTGTCCACATTGAGTTCAGGTGTCTCTGGAGTCAAGAAGTGGGCATTGAGTTCCCTGGAACTCAGAGTTACAGTTGTTGGTAAACTATGGGTCTGGGAAGCAAACTCCTCTGTAAGAACAGTGCCTGCTCTTAAGCACCATTTCTCCAGCCCCCAAACCAAATCCTAAAGCTGTTGTACAATACAGTCTTGGAGTTCATAGCTATATCTTGAGTGGCTCACATGAACATTCAAATTAGCTGCTAACACCTGTAAGTGGGATTTTTGCGAATAGATTCTGAAACTTAACTTTCTGTTGAGAGCTAATATCTGGTACCACAAGGTTCCCCTTGCACAAGGTTCAACAGCAGAGGTGTTCAGGGGGCAAGATACGGTTGACCCAATTCTGCAGTTATTTTCTCCAGGTGTAGCCTTTTATGATACTTTCAGGATGTCACTGTCCATTTATTTGCAAAAAATAAAAGTGTATTCTGATAAAGTTCAGTGAAAAGAAAACTGCATCAAAACATGTTTGTGGTTCACAAACCATCTCGGTGAGTCAGAGAGTGGAGTTGTAGTCAAGGATGTTGTCTGATTTGATGCTCTTGAGTGGGGACCAACCAAGGCTGGGTGGTTCAGCTCTTGAACACAGATCCCGTGGTCTGAAACACCTGCCTTGTCCATTCTGAATACTTGATACTGGTTATTGCCCCAGATCATTGAACTTGTTTTTGCCTTCTCTACCAGGAGTTCTGGAAAGTTCCTGTCTTCTCTAAGCCTTCTAATTCCAAGTCTGGCATGGACATGCCTGGTTTGCAAAGCTTTGCTCTGGTACTTGTGACCTAGCTGCAAGGGAAGCTGGAAATGAACATTTGCACTTTAAGCTTTGGTGGTACAGCCCTGGTTTACAAAGAGGAAAAGTCCCTAGTGATAGGAAGAAAAAAGGTTTTTTTGTTTGTTTGTTTGTTTGTTTACACTAGGGAACTGTCACAACTACTGAAAGCATTTGAGTTTGCTGCCCTGCCCTGGTCCTCATTCAGTATTGGCTGAGTGGCATCTTAGTCAAAGTGCTTTTGAAAGCAAAAATAACAGAAAGAAATAGAGGCTTGGAGAAGAAAAGAGGGAACAAGATGAGAGAATGAACTATAGCCACAAGGGGTAGTAATATAAGACACATTCCTTAAAACTTCTGGCCGAAAGGTAGTTACCTGTTCCCTTCACTGTTCTTGTTTTCCTCGTGAAGACTCATAAATCCATGCAGAACCCCAAGGAGTTCTTTTTTTCCCAGTCAGGAAATATTGGACCTAGACCAGAAGTGGTTCAGTGCAGTCAGTCTCTAAAACACCAGCTGCCTAAGTGATGAGTTGGTCTATCCAAGATGAGTTATTTAGCCAACAGACAGATGGCCAGGAAAGTCCAGTTCATTGGCACAAGTGTTTGTCATTTCACACGGCTCTTGGCCAAATAGCCAGGAGTCAATGGATTTGGAAGCCAGAGCCTGCCATCTTGGATATGCTTTGGAAATCTTACAGGTACCCAATTAGCAGCAGAGGACAAAGCAGGGCAGGCTTTGCTCCATTGAGCATTCAGCCCAGTGAAGAAGGAGTATTCTCAGAGCCCCTGTGGCAGGCTTGAAAGAAGCTGAGTTGGTAGCTTGTGTGAAACGTAGACACTCACAGCCCAGTGTGAAGGAGGCAAAGATGGAGCAGCTGTGAAGCAGGTGTCCAGGGAAGGAAAAGGGCTGCTTACAGCATTTTTTTTCCAGCAGCATGTGAATTTCCACATAAAGAAGAATGGATCGTTACATATTATAAATAAATAGTGAGAATTAGAACACAAGCTCATCTTTAAGACTATCAAGACTATCTAGTATTATAACTGGAAACACACCCAGAAAGTGTAGCCCAGGTTAGATAGTAAGTAGTTCAGGTTAGAATTCATTCCATGACAATTTGTTTACTTTAGCCACCAGTTAAGTTGACTGACTATGTGCCAGGAATTCTTCTGGGAAGGGTGCTTATAGTAAATGGAGATTAGCTCACATCTACCCACACAGAGCCCACAAAGCACTGGAAAAGATGCTTGGGGACAAATCACAAGAAAGTATGACATTGTATTGAGGGCAGCATGAAGAGTGATGCCAAGGTCTTAGGAAGATTCGGCCCCCTGCTACTTAATTATGTACTGTTTGTATTTATGTATTTAAACGGTATGCATATACATTTATTATGTATGTTTATTCCTTACCTTGGTTTAAGACCAATACATTTATTTATTTATCTATCTATTTATTTATTTAAACTGAAAATTGGGCCTGATTATCTGAGCCTATAATCTCAGCTATTTGGAAAGCTGAGGCAGGAGGATCATAGGTTCAAAGCCTTCCTGAGCAACTTAATGAAATCATGTCTCAAAATAAAAAGTAAAGAGAGGGCTGGAGATAAGAGGGTAGAGTGCCTGAGGCCCTACATTCAATCCTCAGTACTAGAGACAAAATAAAACAAAACAGCCATATACTAAAACCAACCAACCAACCAACCAACCAACCCAAACCAATCCAAATTCCCCAACGACAATATGCTATGACTGGAAGCACATCCTCTTCCTTTGCCCCTCACCCCCATTCAATTCTTGTATGTGATGCTGTCATCTGACAAGCACATGTGCTGGGTCTCTACCTCCCAGGCCCCATCTGCTCAACTGTGACTTGGAAGTGCCAAGAGCGACTTCTTACTGTGGTGGCAGCCATTCTGTGGGCTGGTTGCCAGTAATTGCAGCTCTCTGGATAACAGGCACTTGCACACTGAATTTCAGTCTACCCAGTGTCAGATTCAGAAGTGAGAGTCATGGGAAGAGTCACCTACAATCCTGCTCATCCTGGACTATTCTTATGGGGTTGTCTCTGTGGAGGAGTAATACCCAGCACTCAGCCCCAGCCAGCTCTTGTTTCAGAATCTGAACACTGGTTTCTCAGCTTGGTACCAGGTTGGGTTGTTAGCCTGTTCATTGTGGACTTGCTGGAGGAGTACACTGCTCCTTAGAAAACATTAGAATGGTACATGTTGGCGAGAGATACTCTACATCAGAAGGGACGCATGCACACTGTCATTTCCTTTGTTGCTTGTGCTGTAGACAGAAGCTCACTGAAAATACCAGCAAGGGAATCCACATACTGGGTGGATAGTCTTTCTATTTCTTTCCCCAGACTCCTGCTGCTGAAGTCAGGGTGTTCACAGTTGCCTGGAATCTTCCAGGTGTGGAGAAAGCACGTTGAATGTTAGTTTCTGAAGTGTCCTCTCTGGCATGTAACTGTTGTGCATTTAAGCATTGGCATGCTCTCTCCTTTTCCAACCTTTTCTGGACACCTCTGCTGGTACAACTGGCCATTAGTTGTTCATGACTCCCGTGTAATTTCCTTTTGGGAGACTCTATCTACCTCTGTTCCACGCTCGTGGTGGTTTGAATAAGAATGACCTCCGTGGGCTCATCTATTTGAATGTGTGGTCATCAGAGAGTGGCACTACTTGAGAAGGATTAGGAGGTGTGGTCTTGTTACAGGAAGTGTGTTGCTGGGGGTGGACTTTGAGGTTTCAAAAGCCCAAGCCAGGCCCAGTGGTTCTTTCTTTCTGCCGCTTGTAGATCTGAATGTGGAACTACCAGCTACCTCTTCAGTATCATGACTGCCTGTGTGCCTCTATGCTGCCCATCATGATGAGAATGGATTAAATCTCTGAAACTGTAAGCCAGACTCAATTAAATGCTTTCTTTTATAAGAGTTGCCACGGTCATGGTGCCTCTTCACAGCAATAGAACACTGACTAAGATGGTGCTTTTTTCAGATGAGACCCAGGAGGAGGGAGAAAGGAGGAGGGAGGAGGAAGGAAAAAGAGGGAGGAGGGCTGGGAGATGACCTAGCTGGTAAAGTGCCTGGTGCGCAAGCATAAGAATCTGAGTTTAGATGCCCATAACCTACATAAAAATCCAGGCCCGGGGCTCCTGTCTTTAAGCCTTGTGCTGGGGGTTAAGGGTTATGGAGGCAGGTAGGTCCCAGGAATTTCTGGTTGCCAGTCTAGTGAGTGGATGAGCTCTGGGTTGAGTGGAAGATGTCTCAAAAAAGTAAGGTGGAGGGTGATAGGTATAGGTACCCAGCATTGCCCTCTGACTTTGACACACAGGTACACATGCACGTGCATATGTACATGTGAACACACACACACACATACACACACCACACACACACACACATACACACCTGCATGTCACATGCACCTAACAAATATACCACATACAAAATTTTAAAAAATGTATGGGAGAAAGAAAAAATAGAAAATTAGACTCACTCTCCAACCCCTGTAAAACACTCATAAATCTTCCCAGAAGCTTAGCTTCATTCTAGAACTTTCCACGTGTCCATTGGCAGGCCCTTATCTACCCAGCTTTGGTTAACATGTGGTGGCTAAACTTTGATCCTCTCTCCTTCTTGGGCATGGCTCACTTGTTCCTACTGCAGTGTCCATGAGACTGAGTTGTGGCTCCTGTTTGCCAACAGTTAATGGCCTCTGATGTTGGGTACTGTGCATTGAGGCTCACTTTTAGCCGTGAATAGATTCCATAAATTAATCCCAATAATCACAGCATCTAATTAGCACCTTCTGTGCACCAGGTACTGTGTTTAGTGGTCTATTACATTTCTCCAACCAATCCTTCTCAAGCCATGCACCGAGTGCACTTTTTATGATAGCAATCTTGGCTCAAAGAGGGTTCGTAACTTGTTTCATGGTCATGGTCATAAAGCTAACAGGAGGTAGAGCTGACCCTGAATACACTTAGAGCTAACAGCCAGACTGCAGATGGACTCTTGCTGGCTGCATCTCGCCATCGACATCTACAAAGGCAGAGCTGCAGATTTCCTGTGGGTGCCAGTTCATAAAACAGATTCCCCGCTCACGGACAAAGCCATCAACTCAGTACAGGTTCAGCGAGTCTGCCTTAGAGATAAGCCTCCCAGGTAATTTGCTCAAGTAGCAGCCATCCGTTGGGACCTCACATTCATTTTTCTCTCTAATTCTGCACAGGAAAGAAAAGAGTCTGGGCATATATCAGGGTTTCCTGAGCGCTAAACACATTACATAAGGAGGCAGGTTGGATCTGAAATACAACCAAGACTTTGATGTGACTCATAAGCTTTATCATTTCCAATTTTCCTCAGATGTCGACTATGAGTCTTTTTATGTCTGAGACTCTTCCAAAATAGAGTGGGCAATCCTGTATTGATGAGTTGGATCAATAACCAAAGAAGGAAAATTGCTGCTTCACCAAGAGCGTGTATGAGAAGGAATCTTAGGTCCCCTTCTCTCCAAACTTTATGAAGTTTAAATTATGGGTTGAAAATGTTACCCTAACAAGCTGCTACTGGGGGATCTTCCCAGCAACATTTTCCTTTTTAAAAATGAGTTTATTTAAAATGCATTTCGCAATGTAATATATGATTCCTGGGACCTTTCAGATAACAAACATCTGAAGCAAATGTAATGGCTGCTCTCCCCTGTGCTCCTCAAAAGTGGATGAGCAGCTGTCAAGTTCTTGTCGATTTTCCGTCCATTACTAGTGTGTAATCGTTTGTGTGCACTTACAGGGCGCTAACATGAAACCACACAGTATAGGTTAATCCATAGCTTGCGCTTTCCTGTATCATTATATGGCATTTGTAATACCTTTCTGGGTCTTCTCTTTTCCCCAGCTTATCCCAGTCTTCATAGTCTGTGTAAACATGGAATCAGCTGTGTTTGTGTTTGTGTGATGATCCCATCTTCAGCAGAGAGCATGGATACAGTTTGGGCACCAGAGTTCGTGAATCTTTAGGATTCTGGAGCAACTCTGGGGTGGATAGATCTCTTGTGTGTGTAATTTAGGGGTGTTTGTAGCTATGTTCCAGTATGTGGTTGTTAAGGAAATAGATTTCAGTGACCAAAAGACTAATGCAGGTGTGCTGAGGAGAAGGGGGTGGAGGAAGAAGAAGGAAGGGGAAGGACCAAGAGGAGAGGTATGCAGCTGTTTAGCTCTGCCCTTGGCCTTTCTTCTCTATGTCACAGCCCTACCCCAAGGCTAAAGGACCATGGCAGAAGAGGAGGTGGGATGATCCTAAGAACCAGAAGTCAGGGAGAACCGGCCCCAAACAGTGTCTCCTGGCCACAACAGGACCACAGTTCTCATGAACTCAGGGATGCTGTGGTTGTCTGGATAAGACCTACACAAGATCAAGACAGTCAACATTCCAGTATTGACGGGGAAGGGTAAATGAGCCCCAATCTGTAACCGAAGAGCTGTAGAGAGTCAGTGGCTTCTGAGGGAGGGAGACTCAGTTTTCCTTATGGGTGTGGCTCCTGGTGGGCTGATCCTACTGTACTTCATCCCATACCCAGAAGTCTATGGACAGCACAAATTGCACTCAGTGGGTCTATCTAATAGATAAAGCAAATAAAAACAGTGTAAAAAACAGTATATAATATTGTCTTAGTTGGGATCTCTATTGCTGTGACGTAACACCATGACCAAAAACAAGTTGAGGAGGAAAGGGTTTATTCAGCTTTTACTTCCACATAGCTGTCCATCTCTGAAGGAAGTCAGAACAGGAACTCAAACAGGGCAGGAACCTGGAGATAGGCGCTGGTGCAAAGGCCATGGAGGAGTGCTGCTTACTGGTTTGTCCCTCATGGCTTGCTCAGTCTATATAGAACTCAGGACCACCAGCCCAGGGATGGCACCACCCACAATAGGCTGGGCCCTCCCCCATCGATCACAAGTTGAGAAAATGCCTTACAACTGGGTCTCATGGGGACAGTTCCTCAACTGAGGCTCCTTCCTCTCTATGATTCTAGCATGTGTCAGGTTGACACAAAACCAGCCAGCACACACATTAATTCTCTATAAATAAAAAGGATGTAAATGCAGTTGAACAAACAGGCAGGTGTGGGCTTTCCGACACTTCCCTTTTTTACTCTTTTGGGTTTCTATTCTTAGGGAGTACCTCACTAGGAATAGTGCTTGAAAGTATGTAGCCGTGTCTCTCTTCAGGTCTCACCTTGACGATGTGGTCTCTTAGCTGTTGATCCAGCTTCCCGCTCTAAGGTCTTCCCCACTGTTATAGATTCTCTCTCTGGAACTGTAAGCCCAATAAACTCTCCCATAACTTGCTTGTATCCATGGTGTCCTGTCATAGCAACAGCCATGTCACCAGCACAGTAGCAGAGAGTAGACCCAACATCTCAAGCTCCTCTCAACTTTCTGAAAGGTTTTCCTCCTTCCTCTTATATTGGCAGTGGTTTCAATTGATACTGTTTGCACAGTGAGAAGTCAGAACAAGGGTAAGGTTTTTTTTCCCCCTCAGTAAACATTTATTTAGTCATCTCTATTCGCCACTAAATCCTGTGCTTCTGGGGAAAACATAACAACAGCAACACCAAAAAAAAAACCAAAAAAAAAAAAAACCAAAAAAACCAATAACTGGACATTATAATGAATAGATTGGCCAGGGAAAACATAGAGCACTCTGGGAAAGCCAAAATGGGGAGTCAAAATGTGATCGCCATGTCCCCCAAGACACCTCAACTGACAACTTCGATTTGGATCTTCTTGACTGGCATTGAAGTGGGAAGAGGAATGTCTCAGACAAATTTTAAATTGCAAATTAAACTGAAAGATCATGAAATCATCACCTATTTTTCTGGATAACATCATCTTTACTAAGTCACTTACCCCTTCGTTATCTCCCGAAGGAACCATGAGGATAAGCCTGGCATAGCTCTGTAACTTTGTGGTCCTCACATTCTTCTTCTTTCTTCTCAGGACTTTGCTCTCCTTGAGCCATTTATTTTTACTCAAGAAAAAAGAGAACATTTTCTTGGTCAGATAGCTATCACTCTAGAGAAGGGATAATTAACTCAGGGAGCTTTGACCGGCTGTGACGTGAACCTCTGGGTCACGTGCTTTCGCTTTTCCGCTGCCTGCATGACTGACCGAGGCTGTCTGTATGATGCTTGGAGTCTTCAGTCACTGAGATCCAGGCGAGTCCTTCGGAACCCGGTACCTTGCGTGCCTGTCCGCCTTCTCACAGACACCGTTTTCTGAAGCAGCAGCTCACTCCTGGATCCTACCTGTCTTGGCTCTCTCAACACTAAGTTCCCAGAAGAGATGATCAGACAAGCTGTCACTGGATGTGCTGGGTGAAAACACCATCTCCATGGAAGATCAGTTCCCATTTTAATTTGCTTTGAAGTTGAGAAGTTGAACCTAACTACAGAGATTCGAAATAGGGAGATGCATTCAAAGGGGGAGGGGCGGGCATCCAGCAGAATCTGGGAACCTCAGTGGGGGGAAGCATTTGAGTCACAGATGGTATGGGAACCTCAGTGGGGGGAAGCATTTGAGTCACAGATGGTAAGTTTTCTAGTACCACACTTTAGAATATTTTTATTATTTTTGAGTATGTTGTACAATGTATTCTGATACTATCCACCTACAGCTCCTCCCAGATCCAACCCCACATCTCTCTGTGCACCCAACGTTGTGTTCTATTTTTAATTGTTTTTTTTTTTTTTTTTAGAAACACACAGGGAACCCATCAACTCTGATACGTGTTGCCCAAATATTCTTGGCTGTGGGGCCTGCTCTAGAGCATGTCGACCTACTAAGAGTCACAGCCTCAAAGGAAAACTGACTCTCCCTCTCTCAGCAGGCATTAAATGCCAAAAGAACCTCACCACTTCATGCTGGGATTTTGTCCACCTTGAGCTCCTGTGGGCCTTAAGCATACCATCACAGCCTACAGCCGCTGTGAGTTCATTTGTGGAACTCCCCATTATATGTGGAGATATACCATCCCCCTGTAGTCACCTACCGCCTCTGACTCTAACAATCTTCTCAGCCATCTCTGATGCCATATTTTTAACTGAAAAAGAGAAAGAAAGAGAGAGAGACTTGGGCAGCATCTGGGAAGCAACCTGGGCTTGATTTTAATTCTTTTCTCTTGAAGCAGCTGGAGGTTAGATAGATGCTGGAAGCTAGGGCTGAGGAGACTTACTCAGAAAACCTGCCCCAGACAGAGGATGGGCTTTTCTAGCATTTCTTGGCAGGAGCCAAGTATTGCATATTTGACATTTCCCAGTGGGCAGTTCCTTCTCATAAGTTCCCCAGCCGGTTGTGGTCTGAGTTAACAACAATGGTTTCAGCAAGGATGCTCTGTGACAAGAAGCAGGATACAGGATGGCCTCAGGAAGTCCAAGGTCAAAGGGCTGTTGACCTCTCCGACAGTAGTTAGGGCCTGGAAAATTCCCCAGCCTCCAGGCTTGGCTTCAGCCCTCCAGTGTGGAAGCCTTCTGCCATCCTGATGAATTCTGCTGCAGCTTCCACAGCCTCCCACGTGGTGGTGACAGCCGAGGAGGTACTGACCTTGCGGCTGGAGCACACAGTGCTTCCCCACAGCTGTCCCAGCCTTGAGACAAAGACAGTCTGGGAGCCTCCTCTCGGCCGTCTGTCCTGGGTCAGATATCTAATGGACTTCTGGTATTAAACAGATTGCCAGTTCCAGAGCCTTGAAGCTCTCTCGGTTCAGTCTTCTGTAGCGGAGAAAGGTATGACTGACTGATTGGCCCATGATGTCACATAACTTCTCTTAGCAGGTGATTGCAGGAGATGCCCCATTCCACACCTACAGGTCACCTTGAATAGCAGGACTTCTTTTAACAAGGAACCAAGAATTTCACCGAGATGACTGAAGCTTTGGGTTTATATTTCACAGAAGGAGCCTCATCCAATGAGCTTGTACTGTAGGACACATGACTGTTACGTTACACTCTATTCAGAAGTGTTCAGTCCCTGTCTATTTAGCCACTAGGTCTGTAATTTGGTCACCCTGCTGGATTTGGGGACTACAAAATACTCTGTCTGTAACAGAAGAAAGAAATTTAGTCGGGCAGTGCTGGTGCACGCCTTTAATCCCAGCACTTGGGAGGCAGAGGCAGGTGGATTTCTGAGTTCGAGGCCAGCCTGGTCTACAGAGTGAGTTCCAGGACAGCCAGGGCTACACAGAGAAACCCTGTCTCGGAAAAACCAAAAAAACCAAAAAAACCAAAAAAACCAAAAAAACCAAAAAAACCAAAACAACAACAACAACAACAACAACAACATTTATTTAGATAAGAGCGTCTTTGGAAAAGGGATCCTAAGAGAAGAAAATAAATCCTAAGAGAAGAAAAGAATGCAGAGAGAATATATTGGGGCTTGTGAAGAAGATAAAGATTATATACGTAGGTTTTCCGAGACGGGTTCTCGGTATGTTCTCTGTATCGCCCTGGCTGCCCTGGAGCTCCCTTGCCAACTCTGTCAGTTCTTTCTCACACTTCTCCCCAATGAAAGGACTAAGACTTAGCTAGGGTTTTCCACCTTGGCCGGAGAAGACGCTCTCATCCTTATTGGAGAAAAAGTGGAAGCAAATTTCTTCTAGCGCGAGCATGAGGACCTGTTAAATTCCCAGAACTCACATGAAAAGCCAAGTGTGGATGCACATGCTTGTGACACCAGTGCCAGGGGAAGGGGAGACAGGAAGTTGCTGAGGCTTGCTGACTGATAGCCAGCTCCAAGTTCAGTAAGAGACCCTGTCTCAAGCGAGTAAGGTGTAGAGCGATAGAGCAGGCCACTTGTTAAGCCATTCTCACCTGCATGTGCACACACACACACACAACATGCACACACACACATGCACACACACATGCCCATACATACATACATGTGCACACACATATGCACACACACATATACAACATGCACACACATACACATGTGCACACGTATTTACACACACGCACATACATTTGCACACACATGCACCCACACACTCACACACAGGCACACACACCCATAGGCATGCACACATGTACACACACACACACACATGCACACATGTACACACACACGCACACAGGAACCATGGAGGCACCACGGGCCCTGCAGTGACTAATGATCAGTGATAAGGAAGTCAGAACAGGTCAGGTGAGAAATTATGTGAAGTTAACGGTGGCGTCAAGCTGGCCCTCTCCTAAAGGCCTGTCTCCTGATTCTTTGCAGCTCAGATGAAAGACATCTAGCATTGTTACGAATAGCCTCGCCCCAGAGCACCAGCCATCACAAGCCGCTCTACCTACCTCCCTCAACTGTGCTTCTAGACAGCTCATCTTTCTATCATCGCAGGAAGTCGGGGCTAAGGATCAACCCTAGGGGCATCTTGTATCTTAATTCTTGGAATTTCAGCATGAGCTTGAGGTACACATTCCCTTGGTGTACTTCAGGCGATCAGACTAAAGATGTAGGTCTGGATTCTGCTGGGAAGGAGCTTGAATGCCATTCCAAGAATGCACATGACCTCTGGGGAGCTTGGTCTGACCCAAGGACATGACTCAGTCTCTAAACAATTTGAAACCAGTACGTACTAATCGGGAGGTCCGAGGGGCTGGTGGCTTCCATGGGGATGTTGTTTTGAGTAGAGAATAGGGGACTGCTCTCCTGCAGCTGAAGTCAAAAGAAGTCAATAAGGAATTTGGGAGTATCCTGACCCCAATGAATACAGAAGCAGAAAGCCAGGGCCCTTAGGGTAGTACTGACCACTCATTAAGGTATGTGTCTTGGTCAGGTTCATGCAACCAACTCTAAAGCCAAGCCCTGCTTCCCCCGCTTCCCTTCCGTGGCTTCGAAAGAGGAAAGAAAATAAGTTGCCAGTCAGAGGCCAAGATGGCAGTGGAGTGCACAGGGAGGAACATCAAAGCGGAGGAGGGTGCAGTACTCTTGGGGTGTATATTTTAATTGTTACATTAAAGGGATACTGTTCACTTTTTCCCGGCCCTGCTTGGGGTGGATGCACAGTGTGAGTGGGAAGGCGCGCTCCTGTGGGTTCCGAGGCTCATCCTCTTGAGCGGAAGAAGGAAATCAGGCGCCTCCTCCGCACCCGCCCCGCCCAGGGCACAGAACTGCCCCGGGGCTTTTCTGGGCTCTCCGGGCTCGATGGCTACGTGGAACAAGCACCGGACCGGGCTCAGTTGGGGGGACACTGGCGGGTCCTTTTAGAGTCAGGCAGCAAATCCCGCAGATCCGCCGCGGTCCTTCCATCGCCACATCTGAGCTGGCAGCGCCACGTTCGGTTCAGAGAGTCTTGCGCAGGGCAGGGTGAGGGGACCCGCAACTCCCTTTGCGGGTCCAGGTGGAGCTGGCGGCGAGCAGCCGAGGGGCCCGGGCAGGCGCGGGCCGGTGGGCATCGTCCTCTGCGTACACAGTGCGATTTCCGGGGACCAAGTGGCATCAGACCTTGGCAGGCGGC
Organism: Rhynchomys soricoides; assembly: GCA_019843965.1. Taxonomy (NCBI): domain Eukaryota; kingdom Metazoa; phylum Chordata; class Mammalia; order Rodentia; family Muridae; genus Rhynchomys; species Rhynchomys soricoides. The sequence goes on from JADRCH010000123.1 coordinate 1,905,865, forward strand.
AGTGCGGTGCGCCCCGCTCGGTCTGGGTGCGTTCAACGTCACAGGCGCTGCTCCGCTGGGGTCACCGGACGCCTTTTCTGCTTTCCGGGGATCCACGGGATGAGCGAGCGAGCCAAAGCCATCTGCAGGCAGCACTCCTATAAATAGCGCTCGGGTGCCCTCTCGGCGCTGTCCCTCCCGGATGCACTGCGCGCTGAGACACAAAGTTGTGCTCAGGGACGCGGGAACCCAGGGCAGTCGGCGCCCTGCACCTTAGAACTGCGTTTGGCGACGGGCACTCAGCTGAGCCGCCAACCTGCGTCGGAGTGACACCGGGCTTTGGGGGAAATTTTGACCAAGCTCAAGAGGGAGTCTTTAGCATCCTGGCCATGAACACAACCTGGCGTTCTTCTCATTCCCGGAAACACCTCCTGCCTCTGTAATTTGTTCCTGCGCCAACCAGAGTCCCTCGGACAGGACCGACACCCGCGCCACTCGGCACTAGCCACCCTAGCTAGCGTTTACTCACGGAGTCCCCACTGTGTCTTTAGCTCCGTGCTTCACTAGGTGTGCTTGGATTTAGGGTAAGAATTTATTTTGTTCTTTTGAGGTGTGACCGCGAGGGTCTGGAGACTTTTTAGATGTCAAGGGACAGGTGTAGGTGCAGTGGCCCCAGGCAAAACTGATTTGGGGGTGGAGGAGTTAGGGTTCTGCATGAGCTCCTTAAAGGACAAAGGTAACAGAGCCAGCCAGCCAGCTCGAAGGGAGACTTCAGCCCTGAGAATTGGTGGAAGTGCGCGCGCCGCTGCTGCCGCCGCCGCTGTTCCTGCAGCGCTGTCGATCTAGCCACTGGCATCTTCCTGAGCTCCCGGATTCCGGGGTAGCAGGAGCCGCCGCCCGGGAGCAGAAGCGCCGCCAGGCTGCCGCTTGCGCACGCGGCTCACCATGGGCTCCGCGCGCCGGGCGCTGTCCGTGGTACCAGCTGTTCTGCTGATTCTCGTGCTGCCTGTTTGGGCACAAAATGACACGGAACCGATCGTTCTGGAGGGCAAGTGTCTGGTGGTGTGCGACTCGAACCCAGCCACAGACTCCAAGGGATCATCTTCTTCCCCTCTGGGGATATCGGTCCGGGCAGCAAACTCCAAGGTGGCCTTTTCGGCGGTTCGGAGCACCAACCATGAGCCATCTGAGATGAGCAACAAGACGCGCATCATTTACTTTGATCAGGTCAGACCCCCAAGGGATGCAGAGCGCCCAGGGGATGGGTGGCCTCTGGGTATCGCGGGGTGGGCTGCCTGCTCAGATTAAGCTAGAATGATTAGGATGTGGCGAGATCATTTTATCAACTATCTCCCTGAAGGTATAAGTTTGAAGCTCGGAGCTGCCTCCCTTCCCGGATAACCACAGCTTCCATTCAATCTCCTTAGTCTTTGGCAGAGGCCTGGGCGGTGGGTGGCTTGGGAGCGCAGAGGAAGGCACCGGGAGATCAAGACAAGTTTAACAGCAACAGGTCATCAGGGGCCGAAGGGAATCCTGTCCCTGGATGCTGAGATCTATTGGTAGAGAAGTTGGGTCTCTGGCTCAGACTTATCAGCAGGTGCCCTAAGAGGCATTCCTGAGGCAGCAGTAGTAGACAACCTAAAATGTTTGACTTGTGTTTCCAGGCTGAGGCTCATCTCTCCAAAGGGCTCTGGGGCTCCACAAGGTGCAGGGACTCTTCCAGGTGGACACAGACGATCGATTAGGGGTGTGGTTCCGGGGTCAGAAACCACCTCCAGAGCTCTAGCTAGGGTGACTCTGCAGGGTCCAGGGTGGCTGGATTAACACCACCCTGTCTTTCCCACTACTGTTCTACTCAGAAAAGTTGTCCAGGCAGGAGGAAGGGGGGACAGGAGGAAAAGGGACTGGGTAATTGAATAGAGCTCCAGCAGGTAAGCCCTGGGGAGCTGGGCTTCCCTTCCTGGTTCCCCCAGGGCATCGTAAATTGCTGAGAAAGCAGATTGTGAGGTTGCAGCCAAGGGATGGGGCTGAATTGATGAAAGCAGCAGCTTCTGCCCAGCTGCTCAGGGCTCTGTAGACTGGACTGACAAGCAATCCCCGGAATTCAGCTTAGCAAAGCCCCTCCTCCCCCAGGCAGAAGCCCCACTCCAGCATTTTGGTTCCAACCCCAACAGTACCCGGAGTCTGTCTTATTCCAAAGTCACAGTTCACACTTGTCTGCAGAATCCCGCAGGCGGGTTAAGTGGGGCTTCGGGACGTGCCAGGAAAGACTCAGGTGATGTTCATGCTCTTTACTTAATTTTAAGTAATACACTCGCCAACTGGCTACAGACAGAGATGTCTCCCTAGAGGCTTAGAATGGGATAGCTATAATTTTAAAAAATGAATTAAGTAATCCCTTTGGAGATTTTGGTGCAGTATTTAACAAAGTGATGGAAAGGGAGCCTAACTCCAGCCTGGTCTGTGTTTTAGTGCATTATCTAAATGTCAAAGGCTTGTGGACATTATGCTATCTTTGTTTGGGGGGATCTTTTCAATGACCATCCCACCAATTAGAACAAGAAAGGGATTTTTCTTTTGTTCTGGGAGCTGTGCATCTTAGAGATAACAAGATACATTTAGTTACAAATCTGGATGTGCTTGGATGCTTCTATCACCCTGTAAGCTCCACAGCCAGCTTCATGTCTACTAATCAACAATCAGCACCTCCACTTTGTTAATAAAGGATGCTTCTTGTATCCGAGTCTCTCTCAGTCTTGGCTAAGCACCTTATGTTATTCTAATGTGCTTGAGAAAAAATGTTTTTGTAAATATTTTGTCAGGGAATCGTACACAGCTGGAGACAGGGCTTTAGAAAGTCCATCTGGTCTCAAGTCAGAAGACAGAGAGCTGATACTTATGGCGAGAGGCTGGGATCTTAGTAAAATCACACACAGATCTGTATTTCAAGGCAGGGCTGAGGCTGGTGCATTAACCTAAGCGATCTGACATTCTGGTGTGCTGCAAAGAGGCATGGTGCACTTTGAGGAAACGAAGCAGGAAGAACGAAATATGTTAATTTTGACAAGAAGACAATGTTTAAGACAGATAATGGTAGACTGACTCTAATAAGCAGAAAATATATCTTTAGAGACACATCTGAGTTTTATGGATTTATTTTTTGGTGAGATGTAAAAGAAAGCCTCCGTGTTTTGTTTGGGCTCTTATGCTCTCCCAGGAAGGGACTTACCTCAGAGACACTCAAATTTAACTGAGAATGCACAGAAATTCAGAGTTAATGTCATAACCAGGCCACACATTGGAATACAAGGCACATTGTGGCTTTCTTAGAAAGAGTGTCTAACTTAACTTTTCATGTTTGACTCTTGAACTTCAAATGGATTTCAGGGGACTGATAGGAAGATAAAACTAGACACCAAGGAACACAGAAAGACCACCTAGTCTACTCTCTGCCATATTTATGCCCTTCTCTTGGTACCCAGCCAGGGCTGATTTATCTCCAATGTGTTAAGTTAAGGCTTAGATGACACATAAGCAAAAATAATAGCCACGAGTCTGAGGAGAGCTCTAGCAGAGACTAGGGGAAGAACCTGGCTTTCCCATCTCTGTAGTACCAACTGGCGATGCCATGGACTATGCCCCATGGTGGAGGGGGTACCATGCCTCTCTGATGTGTCCAGGGATTACTGCAGAGAGCCCATGGATGCCGATTGGCTGGCTGGGTAACATCCCTTCTGGACATTGGGAAGGCTTACAGACCGTGGAGATGTAACTGCACAGCAGACGCCTTCCATCCGATTCTCAGTGAAAAGCTAATACAGACCTTCACATGTTTCGCTGATGATTCCCAGAGACGTTGGCCTGGAAACTGGGACGCGAATACAACACAGTTGTTTTATTTATTTTTTCCTGTATCATTTAAAAGGTAGAAGACCCTTCCGTTATTGCATATTTATTTTCCAAGTCACTTAACAGGAAGGAAATAGGATTAGCTGTTTTATTCTCCATTGTTTCTGAAGTTAGTTATCTAAAAAATAAAGAAAGAGGAGAGATGAAAAGAGAGGAGGGAGATATAAAGAAATGAAGGAATGGGGCGAGGAGGAGGAAGGGGAGGAGGGGGAATTTCATTTACTCATAGGAGGAAACTATCATTTACCGTTTTTCATTGCTTTTATCTGCAGATCCTGGTTAATGTGGGTAATTTTTTCACATTGGAATCTGTCTTTGTGGCACCGAGGAAGGGGATCTATAGTTTCAGCTTTCATGTAATTAAAGTCTACCAGAGCCAAACCATCCAGGTAGGTGCTCCCACTGAGTGCTCCCTGCCTCTGCATTTCAGCGTCCGTGCAGGACGTGCTTGCATTGTGAAGATACTTGTCTATCCTTTGTGTTTGTTTTCTTTCTTTCCTCTTTTTTTTTTTTTTTTCCGAGACAGGGTTTCTCTGTGTAGCCTTGGCTGTCTTGGAACTCACTCTGTAGACCAGGCTGGCCTCGAATGTGTTTGTTTTCAAAAGTATGTGATTTGCATATTTTTCTTTACAACATCCGTTTGAGTATGTGACAAAGGCATGTAGAAAAATGAGCAACACAAGGCAAAACAACAGCAACAAAACATAGCTTGGGAGAGTTTCATGACACAAATATCCCCAGAGCTTGATTTTTATCTCACGCAGGAACAAAAGTTACTGAAACTTACAAGAAAAAAAAATCTTACAAAACTTTACAAATGAACATTAAAGAAATAAGACAAGTTTACCACCACTTAAAAACAATGAGATACAATTAACGATTGAAACCAAACTGCCAGGGAACAGCTACTTATGATCCTTTTGAGAAAGGATGAGCTGAGCTCGGCGTGCTATAGCTTATTTTTGGGTCCTATTTTTCTAGCAACTTCTTCCCAGTTGCAGTTTCATGGTTAGTGATATGTCTTGTGTTGTGCATGTTTATGGAATTCTAGAATATGATTACATTGAATGCTTAGCATTTATATTAGAGTTTATGTCCCTAGAATTAAGAGATGGCACAGTTGTCTGTCATTTTTATACCCCAGTGACTGGATCACCCTTAGATCTAATCTATTCTATATTAATCTTGACCTAGAGAAAGGGAGTGCTTAGTGAACATATCTACTTCCCTGGAAACTCTGACATTTCAAATGTCTTTTGTTGCTGTGCAAGTTCTAGAAACTGAGACGCTTACTCAGTTGCTGGGAGCAACTGGTGGTGTCTGACTTTGTCAGGGTTAGGTCAACACTGGAAAGTGAGTGGACAATTTTGTTACCAAGTAGTTGACTCTGAGCATATGAGGCTGGTCCAGTAGTTAGCTTTGTTTACACACTGTGGGAAAGCCAGTTTTCACATGATTAGATGGCTCTCTGGATGACATTATTTTTGTAGGTACTTAAGGCAATTTCCATAGGAAAACACACACACACACACACACACACACACACACACACACACACACAGTCTGACCCCACACATGTCCAGTTTGAAGGAAAAGGAGACTATTTCTCACATAACAAACATTTGACCAGGTCAGCTGCCTTGCACTGTTTCCCAGTACACATTTTGATTTTAAAGGGAGCTTTTTGGGGGTGATCTTTTTCTTTCCAGGTTAACTTGATGTTAAATGGAAAACCAGTCATTTCTGCATTTGCTGGGGATAAAGATGTGACCCGTGAAGCCGCCACTAACGGCGTGTTACTGTACCTAGACAAAGAAGATAAGGTCTACCTCAAGCTGGAGAAAGGTAACTTACTCGGCGGCTGGCAGTACTCCACGTTTTCTGGCTTTCTGGTGTTTCCTCTGTAGAACCTGACTTCTTCTCCGAGATGCCCAAGAGTGAGGGTGCCCATACCTGGGTTTTCAGAAGAGCACTCTTGGATTGATATCTCTTACTGTTTTGTTCCTGGGTGACTATGGATTCTCTTTGAGAATTCTAGACCTGTCCGGACAAACACGAAGTTTCACAGATCATTTTGTGTGTGTGTGTGCCAGTTTCCTTATATGTGGATCAGGACTCCAAAGCTGAAAATCTCTAACCTGCTTACATGTTAACTGTCAGAAGCCGTCTCAAGGTTGGTTGTGTTTAGTTTCCTGCTATTACAGCATTGGCTGTGGATGTGGGGTTTTTATTTCTTTGTTTTTGAAAGACCAGCTAGTGGGTCTGAAAGTTAGAAAACTTGGAAGTTCTGACTTCAAGTTATAGTGGAACTGCCAAAGACGTGCGTACACGTGTGGATACATTGATTATTGATTACACTTTTAAAATAATATTATAATTGCTTTTGGATTCATTTTTTTTTTCTCTTAAGGTAACTGGGATTGTACTTTAGTGACTGGCATTGTGTTCTCTCTACCCATAAGGTAACAAATGTCTTGCCTCAAAATGTCCCTTCACTCTGAACTCACCCACACGGCCTCCCTCCTGCCCCCTAAAATGAATGCTTCATAGTTGTATTTTAATTATATATGTGAAAGAGTCATATTTTCCAAATTATATTTTCTAATAGGAAAAACAGATCATAATCTGACAAAGAAAAAGTTATTTACCCCAACTCTAATGCTCAGTCCCAAACCTTGGCAAAGTACCTCTCCTTGGTAGGAAATCGTATACTCTATTGCTCAACTTTAATTAACGTGATTGATAATAACTACTTTATTAAACCCATAAGGAATTTTCTCCTTCACCATGACCACTTTATTAACTGGAGATAGTATGCCCTTATTTTTAATTGTATCTATTTTTCAAATCTCCTGTTGTGTTTGAAATATCATCTGGTTTTGCCTTAATTCCTTAACTTGTATATAGTTATCTATTCAGCTAATATTAAATCCAGATATTCCATAACTAAATTTAGTGCAATATCTTATTTTGTCTTTTGTATAGGTCATATGAATTCATAAAATTATTTATGTCTCTGTTACAGAATAAAGATTATTATATGTTAGTGAAATGGTTGGCTTGGTCCTTTTGGTCTAAGGATATGTCTTTTTATGTAGTTTTTCCAGCCTCCATCATCCCTTCCCTTCCTGCATCCTTCCCTCTCTCCCTCCTTCCCTTCCTGCATCCTTCCCTCTCTCCCTCCTTCCTTTCCTGCATCCTTCCCTCTCCC
>JADRCH010000123.1:1921069-1968897 GCA_019843965.1 Rhynchomys soricoides
AAGAAGAAGAAGAAGAAGAAGAAGAAGAAGAAGAAGAAGAAGAAGAAGAAGAAGAAGAAGAAGAAGAAGAAGAACAAGAACAAGAAGAACAAGAAGAAGAACAAGAAGAAGAAAGAAGAACAAGAAGAAGAAAGAAGAAGATCTCAAAACAGCCTAGTATAGACTCTGTCACGTGGCTACTAGTGTTCACCCTTATGAAGAACAGTTTGACAAAAAGGAGCAAACTGAGCAAGGACAAATACAAAATGTATGATTCAAGGAGAAAAGGGGCACCAGAAAGTGAAATGGAGCTAAATCCTGTATTAAAGCAGATTACACAGATTAAAGATATTAAATGCAGTAAAGGAGTGGTGACCTCAGGATCCCACCCAGCTAAGCTTCCATCCTGTGAAAAGGAATTAAAGAACACTTAGGTTCAGTCTTGCTGGTACACATTTTTAATACCAGCACTCAGGAGACAGACGTGCAGATCTCCGAGTTCAAGGTCATACTGGTCCACAGATCAAGTTTCAGGTCAGCCACATTTAGGTAGGGAAGGAAACCATGGATCATAGGAAGATGGTGAAGACGTAATTGAACAAGGAGACCATGTTCCAGCCATAGCAAGCAGCAGAACATGGCAGCTTTGGCTACATGGTTCTGGCTTTAGAATCAAGAATAGAAGAAAAGGGTTATAGAATTGTTTTCTGGGACTAAGAAAAGCTGCTGAGGCCAGAAATGTGTCAGGGATGCCCCTGCATGGAGACCCGGAGAAGCCATTGTGTGAAGTCTAGATTGTCTTGGGACCCCAAAATGTTGTGATACCTGCCAGGGAGAGTTGCTAACATGGAGTGGGACCAGCCCAAAAGAAAGAAGTGTGTTGCAGTCAACAAAGATGAAAGGGGTTGGAGATATGAAGAGTCCTTTGACATCAGGCATGGAGATGCAAGGTTGGAGTTTGCCCAACTGGAGTTTTAGTCTTGCTTTGGTCCAGCATCTTCTCACTGTGCTCCTTTCCCTGCATGTTGGAATGGTAATGTACATCCTGTGCCATTGTATGTTAGAAGTATGTGATATGTTTTTGATTTTGACTTTATAGGAGATTATGGTTAAGAGATTTTTATGAATCTCAAAAGAGACTTTGAACTTGAGACTTTTAAACATTGTTTGTTTTTTTTATTTTATGTACATGAGTACACTGTTGCTATCTTCCGACACACCAGAAGAGGGCATCAGATCCCATTACAGATGGTTGTGAGCCACCATGTGGTTGCTGGGAATTGAACTCAGGACTTCTGGAAGAGCAGTCAGTGCTCTTAGCCTCAAAGCCATCTCTCTAGCCCAAGTGTTTGCTGTGTGATGACCCATGTTTGGGTTCCCTAGCACCCACACAAAGCTGGGCATGACAGTACATTTCTTTTTCTTTTCTCTTCTCTTCTTTTCTTTTCCTTTCTTTTCTTTTCTATTCTGTGTGTGTGTGTGTGTGTGTGTGTGTGTGTGTGTGTGTGTGTGTTTCAAAACAGGGTTTCTCTGTATAGCCCTGGCTGTCCTGGAACTCACTCTGTAGACCAGGCTGGCCTTGAACTCAGAAATCCACCTGCCTCTGCCTCCCAAGCGCTGGGATTAAAGGCGTGCGCCACCACTGCCCGGCTTAAACGTTGTTAAGACTGTGATAGACTATGTATGGGGATATTTGAAGTTGCACTAAATACATTTTGCATTATGTTTCGGCAAGCCTGTGGGGGCCAGGGGGTTGGATGTGGTGGTGTGAATAGTTACGACCGCCCCCAGCAGACTCGTGTGTTTGAATTCTTGGCCCATAGGGAATGGGCACTGTTCAGAGATGTGGCTTGGTGGAATAGGTATAGCCTTGTCTCGGAGCGTGTCACTGTGGAGGCGGCGTTTGAGTTCTCCTGTACTGAAGCTATGTCCAGTGTGGCACCCAGTCTCCTTCTGGTGCCTGCAGATCAAGATGTAGAACCCTCAGCTCCTTTTATTTCTAGTGCTGTGTCTGCCTGCGTAGTACCATGTCCCCCACCATTAAACTTCTAAAACTGTAAACCAGACCTAGTTAAATATTTTCCTCTATAAGAGTTGCCATGGTCATGGTGACTCTTCATAGTAATACAACTCAGTGAGAGTTGTGTCATGTTTGGTTGCTGTCTCTTGGAGACCTGCTCTTTTCTGAAGAGAAATGGAGGAGGGGTGGATATGGAGGAGAGAGGAGGTTGGAAAGAGTTGGGGGGAGTGGAAGGAGGGGACACTGTGGTTGTGCTGCATTATATGAGGGAAGAATTTATTTTTCAAAAACCAAATATTCTGAAAAAGAAACTATTTATTTACTTACTATATTTGCCTCTGTGTATGTATGTGTGCATGTTCATTTGTATATACATACGTGCATGCATGTGGAGGCCAGAGGTCCACTGGGTCCTCCCTCAGTCACTCTCCATCCTAGTTTGTGGGGACAGGCTTCTCACTGAACTCAGAGGTTTGGCGAGACAGACTGGCACAAGAACTCTGGGGATTCCCGTCTCCATCTCTCCAGCATCGAGTCTACAGGCAGGCTCTGCCACCCTGGACTTTTTACATTGGTTCTGGGGACAGAATGCTGATCTTCATGCTTGTAAGGCAAACTCTTGGCCAAATGAGTCATTGCCTTGGCTTCCACCATTTTTTAAACTGAAGACACACCGGGTCAGCTAAGCTTTTATATATGTGTGTGTGTGTGTGTGTGTGTGTGTATGTGTATATATATACACATACATATATACACATATACATACACACACACACATTATATATATTTGTATGTATGTAAATATGTGTGCATATAATCTTATTATATTTTATTTGTTTATATTAATACAAATATATTGATATTATTTATATAAAAATATTATATATATATGTATATACACACACACTGTGTGCCTACTGTATACTTCACATTCTTATTCCACACCCCATACTCTGAACCTAGCCTGTTATCATTGCTTCACATTGTTGCCCTCTTGGCACGTGCCTCTGCAGTTTGTGGGCAGAGACTTGCTATGTGAATGCAGAACACGGGTTGGCACAGCTGAGTTCATGTTCTGAAACAGATGCCTGCTGCCAGCCATCCCTCCTGGTTGTACCATGTGTTCTTTCAGGACCAGGCTTTGTGCAAGACTGAGGAGTGACACGGGGTCTCCAGGAACAATGGTGGGAGCCGAGTGCTTCAGAGGGGAAGCTCTGTATCGCATGGTATTGTCGAATTTCTAATGAGTGTCTTTGGTTCTAGGAAGCGGACATGTCAGACTTTTGACTTGGCCTATGTTAGGCCCTTCAAAGCCCACTTGAACCCCTGTGGAGAGCTGGTCTCTGGTGGGCTCTAGTTCACAGGAAACCCTTGTTGGTACCTGTAACAGGGCAGGGGTTTTCCTTGTGAATCACCTATTCCTCTGAGCTAGCACACAGCCTCCTTTAAAGCTCGGGTGAAGTATGAACCCGTGCATTTAGATTCGTAAGGAAAGCAACTCCTTAAGAACCGTGTGTGACTCCACTTCAGTTTTACCTCTGAGACTCTCATGCCCACACCGTAGTTAGATTGGTTGGTGAAAATTTTCTTCTCATTTATTTTTTCCTCCAGCCTCTTATCCCATGAGTAATTTTCTGATAGGAACTGTGGCTGAGCACCATCAGGTTGTGGCTCTGGGTGAATTGTGACAGAGATGGCTGGAAAACTTCCAAACCGCTTTGTTCAAGAAGAAAGAAGAGATGAGTCAGGAGTTGGCCTTCCACTTGGGACGGTGAAGGAGAGACAGGGAAAGGAGGGAGAACATGCTTACCTCATCAAGCTAGTGTTCCCATGGGGTGACCAGCCCTCCCAGTTAGTGTGATGCATGCTCACAGTCCTGACGTGACTGAGCCTGTCTTCCCAACTTCCAGAGCCAGCTCTGAAGCTCAGGACTAACCTTCAGGATCCTCATACTTCTTCAGCTAGAATCCGGTGTGGCCAGAGATGAACAAGGAGATGGGGGTGCCTTTGTTCCGGCAGGTGTGGTTTGAGTAGAGCTGACCTCCTAATCAAGGAGTCACGTGGATTCTGGAGCAACCTGACTCATGAAGGGTCACAGAGACCTAGCTCCCTTCTGTCCTTCCACAGGGAGGCTGCTTAGTGGTGAGGGTGGGAGGGGCTTCCAGAACCTGCTCCTAGCAATCGTGCTGCCCAGTGACTGTGAAGGCTGTTGAAGGCTCTCAGGTCTGAGAGTCCTCCAGTCAACCCCTAAGTGACCTTGGGCAGGTAAATGGCACTGCTATTTTCTGCCTTTTTTCCCCAAGAGGTTTCTAGACTCTATCTTTAAACTTCACTTCGTGAACTAAGACCTCATCAGATGTTCAGTACAAATGTCGTATTGTTTCTGCCCATGCCCCCATGCCCCCCTGCCCCCGACGCCATTTCTGAATCCATAATTCTAGAGCGGGAGCTGAAGAAGCTGCAGGTTCCTTCAGAACCACAGGGATTGTTATTTCTTTAGAGTCTCACCTTGTAGGCAAGGCTAGTGTCTAACTCGTGAGCTTCCCACATGTGGGTGCCTGGATTATAGCTCTCAACAGATGGGCCAGGCAAGGTTAATATCACTTGCTCCAAGATTACTTATGACAGTGAGCTTCTAAATAAAAGTACATGCTGGGCTCCACAGCCACAGAGGGCCACCCTAATGTGAGGCACAGGCCACAGAGGGCCACCCTGGTTGCTTTTAATATGCTAATGAAGAATGATTGTGTCTTTATTGACTATCATTTTCTCTTTTAAATTCTTCCAATAAAATCATTTTTAAATTAACTAATTGTCCATGTATGTATGCTTGCATGCATGCACGTATGTGTGTGCATGATGAGTGCATGCATGCATGTATATGATGAGTACATGTATGTGTATATGTGTGTATGGGTGCATGTATGAGTGCATGCATGCATGTGTACGTGTGTGTATATATGTATGTGTACATGCATGTGTGTATGTATGTGTGCATGCATACGTGTGTGTGTGTGTGTGTGTGTGTGTATCTGTGTGTCACAGCATGTGAACATAAGGAAACATGCAGGCATCAGTTCTCTCCTTCTCCCACTGTAGGTCTTGGGACTTGAACTCAGGTTGTCAGGTTGAGGGCAAGCTCCTTTACCTGCTGAGCCATCTTGCTTGCCTCTCCTATTGTCTTCTTAATGAAACTGTGCAGTCTCAGACAAGCGGAGGAAAGTGAAAGGCAGCTCTCTGCATTATGAACTGATGACATCACACCAGCTTGGACTCTTTCTAACTGGTCTATTTATTCTTCCTTACGTTTCCTGAGCAGTCAAATCATCACCTGTTCACTTAAAACAGAACAAGTCATGCTGCATGCGTGGGGCAGACTCCAGACGGACTGGGCTCCCACTCAGTACATAAGGGTCTGTGACTCCTTGGGTCTAACACTCCCAGCTTCATTCAGTCTCAGGTAAGACCCTGGCTGTGGCTGGGAGTATAGGTCACTGGCAGTGCCCTTGCCAACCTAGCATGTTCAAGACTCTGGCTTAGAACAATGCAGTTGTATAAAAATGAAATTGAAGTTAATGCATCTTGTCATCTACAGTCCATTAAAAACACATCTGTGCCAAGTTTTAGGTATGACTCATGGAGAGTTTGCTGTAGTGTAGTCAACAAAACCCACTTGGTGCTGTCGGACTCACTGGAAGGAGGGAGGACCCACAGGGTGGTGCATATAGGGAGACTCGAAGGAACTTCTTCCTTCTCTCTCCTTCCCGCTCCCTGACTGACAGGACAAGGGAGGAGGAGGCAGCTTATTAACAGGCCCCGGTCCTCAGTTCTGGAGTACAGGGTGATGGAAGGCCCTGAATGAGAGCCAGCCTCCCAGCTTCTTATGTGCAGACGTTGTCACCAATGGCGTATAAACCTCCAATTGCTCCAAGGAAACCACAGGAGTGAGCTGACCTTCCAGTGACTGTTGTGACAACATACTCAGCAGCCTGCTGATTCTTTGCCTCTGCCCTGGCTCCCTCAAGGGATCCTGAAGATGCCTTTTGTGCAAGAGGCCAAAGATGACAGACCTAGAGCCCCTGGGATTGCAGAGTCATGTTCTGTGCATTCACATCCTCCGCACCCTTACCTTGCTGCCTATGTGAGGCTGTGTGTGCTCTGCAAACCTTGAAAACAAATGTCGGGTTCTCATCACCATAGGAACACCCAAGCACAGCAGTGAACCTGGGCGCTTGGAAGAGGATGACAAAGATTCTAGACCACGCCCCCACTCAGAGACTCATACTACTGATGCCACAGACTTGTGCATGTGTGGGTATGTTGGTGTGCACTTGTGTGCATGAGTATGTTTTAAGGCATATGTGTGTGCCAGTGTATTTCCCTTTAAAGAACAAAACTGAGCTCAGACCACTTTGTAACTACCTTTTCCTGTCAACCTAACATCAATTCATTTCTTTATGTTATTTTGGAGCATTAAAAAAATGTCTACCACAGAATCATGGTTTTGCTCATGAACCCTCTGAAGAACCATGATCCCCAAATACTTACACATGTATTTAAAAAACATAAGGAACTCTACTGCACTATCCTGGACCATCTGAGTCAGGAAACTGATACACATGTGTAGCTGGCCTTTGTTACTTTGTGGATTTTTCTTTTTCCCACCCTGTATCCTCCCAGTTTCATCTCCAGATAGGAGAGAAGGAAGGGGAAAGGGGAAGGGAGAGGAAGAGGGAGAGGGAAGGAGAGGGAAGGAGAGGGAGAGGGAGGAGAGAGAGAGAGAGAGAGAGAGAGAGAGAGAGAGAGAGAGAGCTAATTTCTTTCTACTTGCTTCTTTTTTGAGCATGACTACTAATAAAACACAACCAGCCCCCCAAAGGACCACCAGCCACCGACCCCCGTTTCTGAACCCTAACTGTTAATGCCCTGTGAAACGTACCCAGAATTCCAAACATCACACAATCACAGAAACTATCTGCAGCTGGCAAAACCCCGCCTTTGCTGGAGCATGAAGCCAACCATAGTCAGCTGCTGGGGACAATCTTAAGCAGCTCCATATCCCCACACCTGGGATTAAAATGAAAACATATTCTTATGATATTTCTTTATTTTTAAAGAAACCAAAATTCCAGAATTTTCATTACACAAGTGCATTGGTTCCAGAACTCTACTGGGTTTCAACAGTTATCTCAGCTGTGTCTCCAGCAGCACACGGTTATGCATTGGTGTCACGTTTCTAGTTCTGACATCATGGGACTCAGATGTTTCCTCAGGCCCCAACCACCTCCAGTAACCTTGACTCTTTCTGTGGGCGTGGTCACTTGTAAAGACGTGTAGGACAAGCACATGTGAGCCCCAGAGTTGGTGTCAGGAGCTGTCTTAGTCAGGGTTTCTATTCCTGCACAAAACATCATGACCAAGAAGCAAGTTGGGGAGGACAGGGTTTATTGAGCTTACACTTCCAATTGCTGTTCATCACCAAAGGAAGTCAGGACTGGAACTCAAGCAGGTCAGGAAGCAAGAGCTGATGCAGAGGCCATGGAGGGATGTTTCATACTGGTTTGCTTCCCCTGGCTTGCTCAGCTGGCTTTCTTATAGAACCCAGGACTACCAGCCCAGGGAATGGTACCACCCACAATGGACCCTTCAAACCTTTGATCGCTAGTTGGAAAAATGCCTTACAGCTGGATTCGTGGAGGCATTTCCTCAAGGGAAGCTCCTTTCCCTGTGATAACTCCAGCTTGTGTCAAGTTGACACACAAAACCAGCCAGTACAGGGTCTTCCTCAATCCTTTCATTCTATCTTTTGAGGTAGGGCCCTCATTGAACTTAGCTCACTTATTCATCTAGAGATCTGCTGCCTCTGTTCTTATTGCTACCTGGTTTCATGTTCCATGGAGGTGCTGGGGATCTGAACTTAGATCCCATGCTTGTGTGACTACCAACTTACCAACTGAGCATCCCCATCCCTGGCTCCGGCTCCTTTGAGGACAACCAGCCAGGTGCTTACTTCATCACGTGCCCCTCACTTTGGGTTTGTTTTGCGACTTCTCATGAGTGGATTCTAGCTAGGCGTCTCCTCCAGAGACTTAACGGAAGTGCTGCTGCTTGCATGATTTACACTTGTCCCTATTCCTTGTCTGATATACTTCTGATCGTCAAGGTGGAGCCTCCGGACTTGTCTACTGCTGTTAGTCACCCCTCACCCCTCCACGGAATTAAGATACATCTTATGGAAGGTCTGTGAGGCTACATGAATGTCTCATTCTCCACCAAACTGTGCCGTCGTCTGCCTGTTTATATTTGTGTCTTCTGGTGTCTGAGCTTATTCATTGGATATATCCAATCCATTGGTATCTTTATTTGCTTAAAGTTTCTCCAGGATTATTAGGAGAGCCTTTTAGTTTAGGTTCAATGATAAAACACACTTCCCCTCCTTGAGCACCCTCCGAGCAGGGAAAGACGTTCCAAGTCCAATGTACATCCTCTCTTTTTAAGCACGGGAAATGGCCGTTTCTCCAAGGCAATGGCCCCCTTTTGTGGATTGGCACTCACATGCCAAGACCTGGGAGACAGGTGTGCTCCTTGCTCCTGGCAGTGGCACAGCCGTGAGAATTCTCCATGGATATGGAGGGAGAACAACAAGGTATAACCACACCCACATCCACCGGTCCATCTCTCCATCCAAAGTGGACGTATCCAGATGACCTTCAATTCCAGTCCTTCTTCACTGCTTCTCTTCCGTGTCTGCACCCCAATTCTTGGAAATAAAGAAGTATGCCCCCTTGGTTCTAAATGTAAGTACTGCTGGCTCCTCTGTGAAGTCCTTGCCTGGTTCCATCACCTCCAGGGGCTTTTCTTTTCAGTCACAACACACTTCTTCACTACCAGTGTGAGTACCTTCCTCACCTGCTAGACACAACCCTGGCTTTGGGTTTCTTCCTCTATAAAAACACTCTTTTCACTGTTGGGCCTCAGCTTCCCAGGGGGCTGCCCTGTACTAGTTAACTTATGTAGGCACCGACAATGCAGTAGGCTGTTGCACACATATGCATGAGTGCACACACACACACACACACACACACACACACACACACACACACCATAGCTCCGCCTGCATGATATGCCTATATGCCTGCCTTGTATATGTGCTTCATGCAGCTTTATTATCTGGGTTATCTGGAGATGTGCTGTTCCCTGGTGTGTAGCATCTTTTAAACATGGCCTCTGTCATCAGGCAGCTTTTTTTCCCCTCATCAACACAGGCCTTGACACAGTAAGGGTTATGTTAGTTAGGAATCTCCAGAGGAACAAAACCAATAGAAGATGGGCCTCTGAAAGGACTCACTCTTGATCGGCGGTTCTCAACTTGTGGGTCACTTATCAGATGTCTGCATATCAGATATTTATATTAGGATTCATAACAGAGGCAAATTACAATCATGGAGGCGCAAAGAGATAATTTCATGGCTGGGAGGTCCCCACAACATGAGGAACTGTATTAAAGGGCTGCAGCATTAGGAAGGCTGAGAACCATGGCTCTAGATCTTGGAAGCTGAAAAGTCCAATGATTCGCTGTCTACGAACTTGAGCCTGGGAGACCACAGGGGAGGGAGAAGGTGGCAAGATACAGAGCAGATGGGGCAGAGGCCCACCTGAATCTTCAGGCTTGAAGACCAGGACACAGGTGACAGAACACAGAGGGAGGGCAGCAGGACACAGGGCAACAGAAGATCAGCATTCTATTCAGCAGCCAGCACAGAGCGAAGCCAATCTTTCTCCATTCTCTCCCTGTACAGGATCTCAAGGGCTTGCATGCCGCCTGCCTGGGAGGGGCCATCTGCTTGACTTAGCTCATCAATCCAGAGACTCATCTCTTCCAGAAATTCCCTAGAGGCACCCCCAGTGCTAATGTCAAGCCAGAGAACTGGGTACTGTGTCCTTCTCAAGTTTATTCAGACCACAAAGCACCCCGGGGGGCAACCAACAACCTCTGTCTGAAGGAAGGGATTCTAAAGCTGTTAGTCCTGTGTATGATTCCTGTTCTTATCACCAGGCAGCCATCTAGAGTGAGGCAGCACATTTATACCAGTAAAACAGGAGCAGAAGCGATCTGTGCCTCTCCCAGGAAGACGCAGGGCACAATTTACCTTCTTCCACCCGTCTTCTCTGGAGACCATGGGAAACACATACTGAAATTTTGACTGCTTAGTAAACATACCCCGATGCTGACTTGTGCTGGCTGTCCATTGTGAGCCAAAAATAAACACTTGATATGTTCAGCTTAGAGACCCCTATTTTGTTGCTGCTACTTCTGTTGTGTGTCCATGTCTTATCTCATCCAGGTGACACAAGACTTCAAATGAATGTGACATACGATTTCAGAGTAACATTTCATTTTGGCCCATAAGATATGCCTTGCAGATGAGCAGAGTAGCTCAGACTGTGACCTTTCTAGGAGAGAGGAGCAAAAGACCAAGTATGAACTGGTTATTAATTTTCTTCAGACACATAAGGAATTCAGCCACATGATGCTATGACATCCTACAAGATCTATACTAAGAGCTGTGTTCCATGCAGCTGGTGACAGGTTGCGTGACTGTGACTTGCCAAGCCTCATTCCCTTCTTTATATTTCTGCAATTACCAAAAACGAGGAAGGAATATCAGTTCATTAAAATCCTCCTTTGAAGGGTTCTTGGCTCCTTGCCGTTAGGTCCAGGTGAGAGGAGAGAACCCGGTCCAGCCGGGTCTGTCCAGGCCTGAGCAGAATGGCAAGTCCTGAAGCAGGAACTTCCTTTATTAAACTAGGCATTTGCTTATATAGAGAAGGCAAGGAGGTGGGCACTTAGGTGTGGGAAGAGATGATGTAGGAGGCGGGGAAGGGTGACGGAGGATAAGGGGTAACTGACAGGGCCAATAAGTTCATTTTACAACAGCTGTAGCTAGGCAGACAAGAGCTGGTGAGGGTCGTGCTGAGTCATCCACAGGCAGAAGCGAAAATCTTGAAAATCAAGCCAGGCTTAAGGCTTTCCCACAAGGCAGCAGAAACTCGAGCCAGGTTCAGATTTGTCCTCAAGGCCTAAACCAGGGCCAAAATGGGGCCCAACAAAGGGTGACCTGTGACTCTTCAACAACTTTGTCACTTTGCTGTGCCTTGGTAGTTAATGCCTGAATTCCTTCTTCATATGACTTGGACAAGGACAAAGGTCTTCACCTCCAGATACTAACTCACTAGATCAGTTGCTTTGGGTAGATTAACCTACTTTACCTGCGTGGTCTTGGTTTAAGGGCTTGTGCTAGGCTTCAATCAAGCTATCAACTAAAGCCATTGTTTCGTCTGAAGTTTCTGCTGAAGAATCGATTTTCAAACCTATATATGTTTGATGACAGAATTCATGTCCTTGTCATATGCCCGTGAACCGTAAGTCTCAGTTCTTCCAGAGTGGTTGACATAAAGTTGGCTCCACCACAGCAGATGGCTTGGTCAACATACTGCAGCCAAAGAGGCAGTGGAATTCCCACAAGTAAAGTGCTGGGTGAACATTAGCATTATTCTTATCCTGTCCCAGTTCTCAGAAGAGAGTTACTTGGTTCATCTGTGACTAGGTGGATGCTAGTGTACAAGAGAATGTAAGGAGCTGGGAATTATTGGGGAGGAGGATTTATAGGTGGAATTCACTGATGAATAAAATAAGCCAAGAAAGACAACCATTTCAGGAAAATAGACACCCAAGGTAAATGGTCACAAGAGAATTCTCATGGATCCAAAGGAGACAGCAACAGTACTTAAAAACAAAAATGTACCCAGAGTTACTAGTACTATGACTGGGTCATTAAGGGTAATGAAAGATGCCTTAGACATTAGAAGGATGAGTTTGGACAGCCTACATGTTGCAACTAATGAAATTTCACTGAGCAGGTCCCTCGCTCAGGGATGGAGATCAGAAGAAGTGGTTTTATTAAGTCCCTGGCATGGAAGAGATTGGATTTGTAGGTTGTGAATGACCCATGAATTTCTAGTAAGTTCTTGCTGGTACGAGTCTGCCTTTCTTTTCTCTTCTCCTTCCCCTTCCTTCCTTCCTTCCTTCCTTTCTTTCTTTCTTTCTTTCAGACAGGTATCACGTTTTAGTCCAGGCTGTCCTGGAATCCACTATCTGTCCTGCACAGCCTCAAATTTGTGGTAAATTTCCTGCCTCAGTCTTCTGCCTCCTGAGCAACATGATTCCAGGTATGAGCCACCATGCCCAGTGTTTAGATGGAAGCTAAATTGCAAGTGTGAGCGTGCAGTGTCACAGAGAAGAAGGAAGGAGGTGCTGCCAAATGCTGGGAAGGCCAGGTACCCGGGGACTGGCTGAGCTTGGTGGAAGGGCAACCCTCCCCCCAGAAGATTCACGTTGCCCCATAAGGCTCCACTTGACAAAATCACCAGGAAACTCTGGAGTAGATCACTAGCTTCCATTGTGGACGTGGAATCTTCCAATGGAGCTAAGAAACAGGATGCGGAGGGAAGATTGAAGATTGTCAACATCCACAAGGAAGGAGATAATGGGAAATGGGGCATTGTCACTGTGGTTATGGATCCTTTCATTAAAGAAACTAGCCTTTGTTTATCATCTATGGGAGGAGCTCAGCGTCGAGATGAACAAGACCAGAGTGCATGAAGGCAGGAAGGATCCAAGGAGATAAAGTATCTTTCAGACACTGGTAATCCAGGGTCCAGGACAAGAACTGGCAGAAATTCTATTAAGGAGCTGTGTGTGTGTGTGTGTGTGTGTGTGTGCGCGTGTGTGTGTGTGTGTGTGTACATACTAATGCACACACATTTGAAAGTGAATGTGTTTGCGCACATAAGAGCATGTATGTTAGCAACCAGAGGAATCATTGGGTTTTTTTTGGCACCCGATGCAGCTCCTTGGAATTATAGTGTGAGGTTCATGGCTGGGTCATCTATAAGGGCTGTGGAGTGTGACTTTGCGTCTCCGCCCTCTCTGCCCATCACTAGCAGCACTGTGTCCCAGACAGCAGGTGGCAAGTGAGGTAAGGAGAGTCCCTCTTTTGCTTCTGCAGCCTCCAGTGTTTGCACAGCCCAGCGCTGACTTTTGGCCCCTCCTCTTCTGGAAGAGGGAAGTCATGCATTTTTAATTGGAGTTTTTCTGCCGAAGAGCAAACTGGCTTGCCGCCCAACTTATGGGTGAAGATGTCGAGAGAAACCCTCACCTTCTGTCCTGCTGGCAGCTAATGAAAACAAACGCTCTTCTTCTTCTCCAGCTGCTTCTCCCAGTCCCAGCCACTCTATTTAAAGCACCACTAGCTCTTTAAGCCAAGGGACCCAGATCTGGTTTAGGATGTTGTCTTCCTCTGGCTGTGGAAGCTCAGATTGTCAAGTTTCTCACCTCTTTGTTTTCTACCTCTGATCTCCTGCAAGTTAAACTGAAAAAGAGGTGTGTGTCTGGGTGTATATGTATATATATGTGTGTCTTTGTGTATGTGTGTGTGTCTCTGCGTGTATGTGTGTCTCTGGTATATGTGTGTATATGTGTGTGTCTCTGTGTATATGTGTGCATATGTGTGTCTATGTGTCTGTGTGTATATGTGTGTATTTGTGTCTGTGTGTATATGTATATCTGTGTGTATATGTGTCTGTGTCTGTGTGTATATGTGTGTCTATGTCTATGTGTATGTGTGTATGTGTGTGTGTGTATATATATGTGTGTCTGTGTCTGTGTGTATATGTGTATCTGTGTGTATATGTGTCTGTTTGTGTCTGTGTGTATATGTGTGTCTGTGTCTATGTGTATGTGTGTATGTGTGTGTGTGTATATATATGTGTGTCTGTGTCTGTGTGTATATGTGTGTCTGTGTATATATGTGAGTCTCTGCATATGTGTGTATGTGTGTAGGGCACAGTCTAGCTCCCCCAAAGCAGTATGTCTCCACTTAATAGCATAGTTAGAAGGCTGTGCTTGAAAGGTTCAGTGGGTCAGGGTGCCTGCTGTACAGCCCAAAGCACCTGAGCTCAAACTTCCTAGGGCAGCACCATAGCACAGCAAGGTGCATACTACCAAAAGCCTGAAGACCTGAGTTCAAACCCCAGGTTCCACATGGAAGAGGGAGAGATGGGGCTCTAAAAAGCCAGGTATAGGTACCTGTAACCACAGCACTGTGACAGATGGGAGATAGGATCACTCTGGCTTGTAGGCTGGCCACGAGGCAAACTCCAGGTTCAGTGAGACACCCTGTCTCCAAGGGATAATGCAGAGAGTGGATGAACAGGGTACCCAGCATCCTCCTCTGAGCTGTGTGAGTGTGCGCTCTCATATCCACATGTGTGTGCACCGGAATGCACACCCATGAATTTGACGTGCATGCGTGTCACAGTACACATCTGGAAGGACAGTGGTATGGCTCCACTGGAGTCAGCATCATTTAAAGGCACGGCTGATGACATTTATTTCTAATTCTTCAAAGCCATCTTTCAAAGGAAATAGAGCCTGTACCCTGCGCAACACCCCCACAGGGACAAGCTCCCTTTGGCTCTGCTCAGTAATTCAATTGTGATGGGAAGGTTGTGCAGTCAGAGCAAAGGAGAGCCGAGAAGACAAAAAATAATAAATAAATAAAGCAGCAAAGAGGAGAAAGCCTTCAGCAGTCGTCATCTATCTTGTGGAAAATGAAAAGTGCTTACCCGTGCCCAGATAGTAAATCCTGCCTGCTTTATTAAATAAATGTAGTATTTCAGTCAAGAAAGGAGACCTTTGGAATGCTTGGGAAAGCTCGCTGGCTTTGAAATGGAATAAAGATTGATTTATGGGGAAGTTCTCCTGCATGTCTGTTTTTCTTCTCTCTGACACAAAGAATGGTAACCGAGACACAGAATTCATTTTAAGAGACCAAGAGAAAGAGTGGGGTATTGGAAATGTGGGTGTTTTATTTATCTTACTTAAAAAAAAAAAAAAAAAGAATTCTGAGAGGCGAGTGGATAGGCAGGGGTGTTTAAGCTAAGTACGATTCACCGCACATATCATGGCCAGTGTGTGCCAGAGCCTGGCTTCATGCCGGCCACAGCTGCTGTAACCTAGTCGCTCTTTTTCTGCAATTAAAGTTCATGCTTTTGACTTTCTTTGTTTTGCATTCTTCCTTTAAAACAAAGGTAATTGCCTTCATTAGATAAGGTCACTTCAAGTGCAGATGATGAGAATTTACTGGAGAAGTTGGCTAAAGAACCAGAAATTCACTAGCCTCAGGCCCAGCAGGACCCTGGAGCTTATGTGACACAGCAGGACTCCAACACCATGTCCTGGCTCTCAACAAACATTCCGTAGTGTTGCTCCTTCTCCTCAGCTGGATTCTTTTAGGGCTCTCCTTGAGCGATTGGGGGGGTGGGGTTTATCTTCTAGGCTTGCAAGTCTCTTGTTGGGTTGGTTTTTGTTTGTTTGTTTGTTTTTTGGTTTTTTAAGGCACAGGTCTCACCTCTCTCAGAAAAACAGTGCAAGGCTCTTGGAGGGGGGTGGGGCACAGACAAATTTGGTTGAATTAACCCTGCTTGTTAAGTGATAAACCAGGGATTCTAACCAACTTTAACTACCACTCTGCAGACTCTGACAGAAATCAACCTTCTTTTCTTGATTTAATTTTTGGAAAACTTCCTACTTAGATACAATGTATGCTGGTCATTCCCTCTCTCTCCATCTCCCCCCTACTCCCCTCCCCCACTCCTCCCCCTCTCAATTTCATCGGTTTTTTTAAAAAAAAAACTATCAAGTCTAATTAGTGATGGTCATATACACACACATGTGTGGAGTCATCCACTGGGGCATGGACAACCTACCAATGGCTACACCCACCAAGAAAAGTGACTCTCCCTCACTCAGGAGCCATTTAGGACCCCTTCTCATAGGAGCTTTAAACAATCTCTCTTCATTTATAATTTTAAGTGACTAATATAAATAGAAGTTTATCCAACAAGCACAAATAATTCAGCTTACACATATGCATGCTCACACAGGAAGCTGACACGCAGTCTGTTTTGGGCGTGGGAACAGTTGTGAAGACAGGCGTGGTCTTTCCTGAGGTCCCTGGAATAGGATAGAAGAGGACAAGAGAGAGGAGATGGAAACCAAAGGCCTGCCTTGGAGTAAGAAGATACCCATCTGGAAGAGG
This sequence comes from Rhynchomys soricoides, assembly GCA_019843965.1. Lineage (NCBI taxonomy): Eukaryota > Metazoa > Chordata > Mammalia > Rodentia > Muridae > Rhynchomys > Rhynchomys soricoides. The sequence continues at coordinate 1,937,231 of JADRCH010000123.1, forward strand.
CCAGAAGACTCTGAGAAATGTTAGTCTTGAGCAGGGGGTCAAGAACGGGTGGGTAGAGAGCATACCTGGTGCACTTTGTAAATTAGCCCTAAGTTTCCCCATGAAGCTAAAGGCATCACACAACGCAGCTACATGATGCCTGGGGGAGACTCAAAGGGATCTAAGTTGGCATAGCACATAAATTCCTGCACACCATGATTACTGCAGCCCTGTCCGCAGAAGCCAAGGCATGGAGTCAGCCTGGATGCCCATTAGCAGATGGATCCTCACAATGGCAGTGTGACAACACAATGGCAGTGTGTCCTCACAATGGCAGTAGGTCTTCACAATGACAGTGTGTTGTGTCTGTACAATATAGTCCATGCAGCAGTAAAGAAGAGTAGACTCTGTCATTTACAAGAAAATGGGACAATCTGGCAATTAACCCAAAGACAAAAATGTGCACACACAGTTACACACTCATGTATAAGGACATGTGCACTCAAATGCACATGCATGCCTATACACACACGTATGTACACACAGAGATATGCAGTACAAGAACAGAAGGGGTATCTATGGGAAGAATAGGGACAGCGAGTCCCTCACAGAAGTTAGTGAGGAATGAATATACTCAACAATGACACAACTGAACAAAACTGTCATATAGAGCCCATCACTTGTCCCAATAACCAGAGATCTCAGTCAGTCTCTGTGGCATTTAGGAAGCTCTGCCTTTGAACTGGGGTTCTACACATACCCAGCAACATGCCTGACTCCCTGAGTTCTAAGCACTGGGGAGCGAGAACCCCAGACTTGGGTTTGCCTCTTGAATCTGTGAAGATGTAATCATTTGCTCTTATGTTGCTGTGCGAAAATACCAAGCAACTCATAGGAAAGAAGTGCAGCTCTAAACCCTCAGAGCATCTCCCAGGGATGCACCTCCTAAAGGCTCCATAACTTCCCCCCAAACTACCACCAACAGGGGACCAAGAATTCAAATACATGAGCCTGTGGGGGAGAGTTCTCATTTTCCCACAAGAGGATATTTCATTAGGTCAGAGATGCCCCCTTTTTGACATTTTGGTGTGATGTTGTTAGCTAATCCTCCTGTGGCTACATGTATGTGGAGTTGATTACCAACTAACACAGGAGCTAACATGGGAGGTGGCGCACACAGTGGTCAGCACCATTCCTAGGCAGGTGGGTTAGGCTGTATGAGAAAACCAGCTGAGCCAAACCTGGGAGCTAGCCAGAGGGCAAGTCAAGAAGTGACAGTCCTCTATGACTTCTGCTCCAAGTTCCTACTTGTGCTCCTGCTTTGACCTTTCTCACTGTGGACTGTGAGGAGGAAGGTTAACTTAACCCTTTCTTCCCCCAAGTTGCTTTAGGTCAGTGTGGTTTTTTAGCACAGCAGCCGTAAAGTAACAGGGGTAGCCTCTAAGACAGGGTCTGGAAAAGTCATTATTGGGTCAGAAAATCACTTCTGAGCAAGTTGCAATTTCAGATCCTCACATCTGCCAGTGATAGTTCAACCCTTCTTGTTCTATTTATTTTTAAAAATTAAAATGTTGTCTGAATTCAGTGCTTCACGGTGGGGCAGTCCATTATGGCTGACCTTATCAGAGATGGCTACAGGATTTGTTTCTTTGTTTCCTGGAAGCCCCAATGGTAGGAACCGCAGAGCTCAATTCTCTTCTCTAGGTCCCCCCTGATCTACGCCTTCATCCCAGTTCCCAGTGCTAACCGGGACCTGCAGTTTGTTATCAGTGTATCCTGCCCAGGAGGTAGAATGCCAAAGCCTTCCTTACTGATCTCCATGCTAGCCCAGGAAGGACAAAGCAGAGGAGAGCTGAGCTAATTTGGAACCCTGCAGAGAGAGCAGGAGGGTGAGCCCTTTTTGGGCTTCCTGGGCTTCCAGCTTAGTAATCAGGAAGCCAAGTGTCCATCAATCTGATGTGCTAATAAAGGGGTGAGGAGACCTGCCCACAGCTGCTCCCCATACAGCAGGGCAAGGCACTGGAGCACTGTGGGAATCCAGGAGTCAGTACACTGCTGCTTCATCCGCCTGTGCGTACTGATGGCTTGCTTCCCGCAGGACTGGGATGCAGAAGTGATGTAAACCCCTCATGTCAAGAAGCTGCTGAGCATGTGGGAATATAGGAACAAAACCAATACACTGAGGCTACGTGCGATGGGAAATGGAGGGAAGGGTCAAAGGAAAGCAGGCTGTATGCTCCTCCTCCCTCCTTCCCTCCTTCCTTCCCTCCCTCCTTCCCTCCATCCTTTCTTCCATCCTTCTTCTTCCCTCCCTCTCTGTCTCTCTGTCTGTCTGTCTGTCTGCCTGCCTGTCTCTCTCTGTGTGTGTGTATGTATGTGAGAGAGACTTTGGTTAATATTAGCATATAAACTAAGACTTGAATGATGGGAAGGAAGGGAGTCCCCTGAACATTTGGTAGAAGAGCTCCCTGAGAAGAAGGAAGGGCTAAGGAGTGTGAAAGGCCCTGAGGTAGGGGTGGAGCAGGCTGGAGAACAGTGGTGCCGGGAAGAAGCAAGCAGGGACATCGGGCAGATCAGAAACTGCCTAAGACAGGGAGGAGTAGACTGTCATAGCACTAGACTGGCCACTAGAAAGACTCAGTGCATTCAGAGGAAAGGGGGAGTTACTGGTAGATTTGGGGCTCAGAGGCGGTCAAGTTGGGAACAAGCGTATGGCATAAACGCATCCTGCAGCTTCTAGAAAGAATATACAGGTCTATTGTGGTTACTTGGCAATTTGCCCTTGTGCCTGACTCTTTCTTGTTCTTTAAGAAAATGTACATAGGCTCTCTGGGTGAAAGGCATTGTTCGTGGATGAGGACACAGTCATGGATGCATTCCAGTCCTGTCGTCTTCAGTCTCCTTCAGTGGGCAAAGGAAAGTAGGAATGCCCTAAAAACAAGCTACAAGTGGAACCTGGTGACAGGGTAACAGGCGTAGTGGGCTGGAAGGGGTTGGCTTTTGTACGTTGCTGGTGGGAATGCGCGCAGGTCAGTCACTGCAGTAGAGCTTGGGTACTCCCCCAGATTCCAAGCACAGCACTGTCACGTAACTCAGAAATTCACTGCTATACATGTGTGTCAGTAACTGCAGACATTTGCATAAATTCTAACAGCAATGCTATTCCTTTTAAATGGGTGGGAACATCCCAGTTGTCAATCAGTTGATGAACAGGGAAAGGAAATGTGGTCTATCCATCCAATGTGATGGATACAGTGTGCGGATGTGGACTGACTTGCAAAACCACACCCAGGGGCCACATGTCGCATGATCCAATTGGTGGAAAGCAGCCAGAAGAGGAAAATCTACCTGGACAGAGCATGGGTCACTGCCGGGGCCTGAGGAAGAAGGGAATCAACACAGCTGTTGATACTTTCTGGGCACCTGACTTACTCCGGGGAAGCGCTTTGGATCTGCTCAGAGGTGAGGAGGGCTTCCCAGAATTGAGAACCTGCTCACTGACACTGTGTGATCTGCTTTCAAGTTACTAATTTCGCATTGTGCGGATTTGACTTCATGTAAATGAATGTCCAGCGTCGCATTGGGAATAAACCATGCAGCACAAGAGTAAGAAGACCAGGATGGAAGGCAGAGAATTCCCTGCTCAATGTAGAGGCTCGGAAAGCACCTGGTTGACCTATTAGATGAAGGAATTTGGACAGATCCATTTGTAAACAAATGGAAAATTTCTGGAGCAGTATGCTAGAAATACAGGTTGCCTTCCTGCCTGTGGGAAGGGAAAGCAATCTGGGGTCAGGGGAGAAGAATGAAGATTTTATTTGTCCAATCTCTTTTATTTTCAGAGGATGGGTTATATAAAATATCAAGCATGCATAAAAATAACAGTGAAGGGGTGTGTGGTTCTGACGCTAAGGTCCTGTTCCCCTACTGGTTCTTGATCTGTCAGTCCCTGTGCATGGTGGGAGCTCGCTGCAGTAGCATGGACCCACAGCCAGGCTTGCTTCCCACATGGCCCACTAATCCCCTCCCATCACAGGGTAAACCAGTCCTATCCTGCTTCCATGCACTCGAGCACTCCCCCCCCCCCCAGAGTATAAAGATTATTTCAAAGATATTTTACCTACAGTTGTCTATCCAACAGTGATTTTCTTTCTTGTTGCACATACACCTTCAATGTTGTTGCCTGAATATCTTATTTTTAATCACTACTTGAAACGCAAAGTCGGGTCCTCCGTGGCCTTCTGGTTCTCTTCAACACGTGACATTTTCCCGGGGGCTGAATACAAAGTTCACCCATCCCTTCATTTATCCTTCCACTTGCATCAGTACTGAGGTCCAGATCATAGACCCAGCCTGGAGGGGGCCACAGGGCAGGAAAGCAGTCTACACTGACCCCCTTTCTCTCTCTCTCTCTCTCTCTCTCTCTCTCTCTCTCTCTCTCTCTCCACCAGTAACTTTGGTTAATATAGTAGAGAAAATATAAACATAGGCTTAAAGGAGGGAAGGAAAGGAGGAGGGGAGGAGGGGAGGAGGGGAGCAAGTCCCCTGACTCTCTCTGGCCTTCATCCATCACCTGTTGGGGCTGTACTTGTCCCCCCCCACCCCCCACGCACACACACACTCTGACCACAGTGAATCTCTAGTAAGCAGGGTTTACTGTGAGAGTAAATGAGCTTTCACAGGCGAGGTCACTAGCCTTCCTTGCAGTGACAAGCGACACTATCCTCTTGATAAACCTCATTTTTGTTCGTATTATTTCCTTCTGAGAAGAGGCACAGAAGAAATCGAGCAGCCACCTCCTTGGCTTTACCTTATAACTGTTTTGTACATAACTTTTTGGTTGCAAATATGGCTTCCGGAGCCCATGGTGCTTCACTAGCGGGGAAAGCTGATTCCAAAGGCATTAGGAAGGTCCACAGAATGTGTTTCACTCACAAGTGGACAGCTTTTGCTATTGCTATCTATTTAATATCAGTTTTGTGTCTGGAAATGACGCTTGCGCCCTAGTTCAGGATGGGAGAGCACACAGTTCCCTGGAGATGTTGAGGTTCACTTCCCACAAATAGCACTGTCAGAGTGAAAAATAGGGGTGCACGTTCGCTCTCCACTGGAGTTCTGTGCTTGCACTCAAAGTGATAAGAGAGAAGAGATTGTCAGTCTGACTCCCCGAGCCTGCACACCAGCTTCCTTTCCCTTGCCGGAAGGGTCAGCTCAGGCTGTACCTGAAGGAGATCTCCCCGTACCTTTCCTGTACAAAGAAGTTTATGTTCTGAGGATGGGACTTTGGGGAAATATTTGTATTTTCTCTCCTTTCAGAATATCATTCCCTTTGTCTTACAACTTCTGGTGTGCCCCTGCCTTGGGAGGGGATCACCATGCAGATGCCCAGAAACGTCCCAAACAGAGCAACACAGAAACACAGTAACAGACACCAGCACTCTGCCCGATATACCACACTCATGCAGGAGACTTGAGCTGAGCTTACGCTGTTCTTTTCATTGCTGTTGAGGTCTTCACTGGTGTCTTGCAAACAGGTAGAGAGTAGAGGTGGAGGTGTGGAGAGAGAGGGCTTGCTTTTAATTTGAATGCTCATGACAAGGCTTGAGCACTCAAATGGCTCCTAGATCTATGTGATATTTGAACCAGTGATGAAGAGGAAGCAAAGGGAGCCAGTCTGAGCACAGGCTTTTTGGGGGTGTGCAGGAAGCTCAGTTTAGCTGGAGTACAGATGCCGCAAGACAGGTATTGCAGGCATTGAAATGGGAGTTGCGGGTCATGGCTGAGCCACAGAGAATCTTGAATTCAAACCTGAGAAGCACTGGATGGAGTCCCTAGGTCGGTGGTTGATGAACTTCTTCAGTGATGGCATGTCTGATAGATGGTGTTCATATACACAGCCTTCTGTGGGGAGGGCCAGCATTTTGCACGACCCATTCCTTTCTCTTCTATGTGAGGGAGGAGATTGAAAGACAAGAAATTGAGGGTGGCATTGCCATGGGGATGGGTCCCACCTGGTTCTATCTGGACAGGAGCATCCTTTCCAAACGTGGAGATTGTAACTACCAAGCACATGCTGGAGATTATATTGTAGACCTGGAGATGACGCCAGGACCCGGGCTGCCTGGGTCTGAGTACTGACTGCTGATGACCTTGGGCACATACATTATCAAATCCATGCCCTCACATCCCAGAAGGAGATGGGCAGACTTCCTACATCAGAAGGGCATATTACACACTTGGCACACGTTATAAAAGTGTGAACTACTTGAGTCTATAACTCATGAGGTGTTAGAACCCAGTGCTCTCAGTGGAGGGAGTCACTGCAGCCTTGCGAACAGGAAGGTAGAAGGGGACTGTATGGGAGGAGAGTGCAGGATGGGACACACACTCGGGCTGTCAGGCTTGGGGGCAAGCTCCTTTTGAGCCACTTTGTTGGCCCTGGCCTGGTTTAGCAGAGCTGTTCAGCGGTAACCACCCCATGCAAATCTCATTGCCTGATACTTGTCATTGTCACGTGTTCATCTCAGACGCTCCCCCTAGAGGTCTAGGACAATGCTTGGAACACTTGTCATCCATAGAGTAGGGCTGACTCCTAAATCACTCCCCAGTCACAGAGGAGCAGAGCTCACAGGGAGGAGGCGCAGAGCTCATAGGAGCTGGAGATGTGAATCAGCAGGTGCTCACTAGAGCGGAATAGATCACAAATTTAATTATGTGATGATTTATGGAACCCCCTTTGTTATATTTGTCTTTGCCACCCAGACTCTTGGCTCCATAAAGGGAAGGGCGTGTGCCTGTCTGACTAACTTACAGATCCCCAGTCTACTACAGAGGCTGTTACTGGATCAGATATCAATAAGTATTTCTTGAATGAATAAATGAAACTTACAGTTTGTTGGGGGGAAAGACGAAGGTAAAACGGGATGAAACTCTGAGTTAACCTGAAAACAGCAAGGAAGACAGACAAGCATATGTCCGTTCATGGAAGAGCTGGGCTATTTACACCGTTCTAGGACTCTGGAAAGCTTGGCACAGAGCATGTCAGGGACTGAGAGATGGCCTAGTGGTTGAGAGTATATTTGCTTCACAGACTTAAGGAGCAGAGTGTGGGTCCCACTGCCCAGGTAACAGGAGGACATTTGGCAAACTCCTGTAAGCCAAGCTTTCAGTGGAAGGCAAGACAAGGAGACCACTGTCTCTTGCTGACTTCCAGCATAGGTAAGAAACTGTGGCCTCACATTCAGGGAGAATGAATAGAAGAGAGTGATAGCGGAGGAGACAGATGTGCACATGTGCATGCACACACACACACACACACACACACACACACACAGAGCTATGTGACTGGTGATGCATGTGATGAGCCAGTATCACACACTTTAAGAAGAGCAAGTGAGAAGCACAGGAGCTGAGCTGACAGCAAAATTCTAGATCTGGCAGCTTCAAGGACAAGGGGGCACACCGAGGTGCAGAAAGAGCTGAGGCCGGGAGAAGGAGAGGTTTGCCCTCAGCACCAGGAAGGATACTGCGTGTGGGAACCTGAGTTCTCTGGTGAAGAGGATTCCGAGTGAATGGTCTTCAACATCAGAGCGCCTGGACAGACCTCCCCACTGCTGGAAAACAAGAAACAGGACCGCAGAGCGCCCACACAATCTCTCCTGTGTGGTCTCTAGTCCACACAGCCTCTACAAGATCCCTGTATGTCCACTCCACACTGTCCCATGTGATTCGAGCTATCACAGGATGGGATGCAGGCCATTTTCAACAGTTTAAGAAATAATCCCCCAGATAAAATTATACACAGTGCTTGTACTCTTTGTAAAAGCATAGACTACTGTAAAGATGGTTGTATGCCCTCTTGGGAATAAGTCTTACGTATGTGGTTCACTCCTATAGACACTGTACTTGACCTGCTCCTGTCATGTGATTCAAGTGCTAAGAGAACACGCTCTTTAAAAAAAGACACACACGAGTGTGTGAGCAACATCAGCACCGCCAGTCTTGTGGAAACATGATTCAAAATTGCAGTGAGACAGCATCCGATCTGGTCAGAGTAGCAAGGCTCAAAGAAAGCACCCCTTAAATACCAGCGGAGAAAATGGAGAATAACACCAAGGTGTGCCCTAAACCAACACTGGAACAGCTGTCGGGTACTGCTGTGCCATTAATGGATGCCTATGCAAAGGTAATCAAACGCCATGTCTAAGAGACCCCTGCACGCCTATGTCTATTTCAACACTACTCACAATATCTAACAGTCATCCCAAGTATTCACAAATGGATGAAGTATGAAGAAAATGCAGTTCACATATAGGAAGGCACAGCATTTAGCAATGAAAGTAGTCCACTTACAATGATAAAGGGTATTTATCAATATCTGTATCACCTTCCCAGCTTATAGGAGAGCCAACTGCTGGTCACAACTAGTGCCCTCCTTTGTATGGATATCGAGGTGGGTTTCTTTGGTTTTGTTGATTCATTTTTACTACTGTTGTCATCCTAACATGAATTCTTCTCGGTGAAGTCATAGTAAAGACGGCGTGCATGGCTCAGGCTGATCTCAGAAGACTTTGGACTTCTTCAGTATGCAGGGTTGGCTTTGTAGGTTTTTGCCTTTTGTTCTATGGAAAAGCGGCAGTAAGAGCAAGGGCGTGGAAGGGTGGATACCCAAGCATCCAGGGTCTCCAGCAGACCAAGGATCTTTCCAACATCCTTGGAAAGAGGAAGAGAGTGACTGAAGAGTAAGACGGGGTCATTCTTCAGGGCCTGTTGAAGGCCAGGGGATGATGTTTGAATTTCAACAGCAGGTGATGGGGAAGCATCAATGATTTTAAGGTGATAAATAATAATAATAATAATAATAATAATAATAATAATAACTAATATAAAGTAACATTTAGTCAAAGTTAAATGATAGAAACAAGCATCTTAATTTTATTTCCTTTTGAGAAAGAGTCTCACCCTGTAACCCAGGCCGTGCTGGAACTTCCGCCTTATATAGCCTAAGAAGGTCTCTCATTGGTAATCTTCCTGCCTTGGCCTCCTGTGTGGTGTGGTTACAGATGGGAAGCACAGCCCCAGGCTCCCAATGATGAGTTATCTTTGCTCAGACCTCTCTGCCTAGAGGGCATTTCTATTCACCTTTACTTTTTTCTTTTTTAACTTAAATCTTTAAAAATCATCACACAGGAGTGTGTGTGTGTGTGTTTGCATGCATGTGTGTATGTGTATGTGTGTGTATGTATGTGTATGTTTGCATGCCTGCAATTTTACTGTATTAAAACCAAAGGAGTTGGGTTTGGAAGCTAAGGAACCCCACCCTTTCCTTAGCCATGATCCCTATTAGGTTCTATGATGATGTCCCAAGACATACTTCTTTGCTGTTGGGTTTTGTCAACTTGACACAAACTAGAGTCACTTGGGAACCTCAGCTGAGGAACTGACCCCTTCAGATTGGCTTATGGGTATGTCTATAGGGGGCCTTTTATTGATTAGGAATTGATGTGGGAGGGCCCAGCCTACTCTGGGTAGTACCAGCCATATGCAGGTGGTCCTGGGCTGTATATTAAAGCAGAATCAACAAGCCACGGAAATCAAACCAGTAAGTAGCATTCCCCCATGGCCTCTGCTTCAGTTCCTGCACCCAGGTTCCTGCCTTGGGGTCCCTGGATGATAAACCTGGGACCTGTAAGCCAAACAGACGCTTTCCAAGTTTGACCATGATATATTGAAGCAACAGAAAGCAAATCAGAACGCCCCTTTTTTACTTGTCATTCTCTCTCCTTTCTCTGAGGTATCAATAAGGACAATCGGTTTCTACCCCATCGCAAACCTATCGTCCTTTCCCGCCCCAGGCTTTCGTGACCAGGTATAACCTCTGCGGAGTCACGTATGATTGTACTAGCTTTGCCATCTGCACAGGTGTGGAGAAGGAGGTTGGTACCCAGCCTTCCTCTACCCTTTATGCTGCTTTGGTGATGGGATGAAGCTGAGGGCCAGCCTCTGCAGGATCCATGTAGCAGAGAAGGGGACCATGATAGAAGAGAGGTGCTCTCAGAACCCCTGTAGCCCTGTGGCTTTATCCGAGTACTGATCTGCTTCTGGTACTTGCATGTTACATATCCCACAGAACATCAGCCAGATGGCAACAGGATTTCTGTCTGTTTTGTTCTCTGCAGCACATAGAGTGGCACTGGACACACAGTAGGTGTTTCCAAGTATCATTTGAATCAATGAATTTATGCTTTAAAAACCCACCATACAGGCAGGGTAGATGGCTTCATTAGTGATGTGTCCAGCAAGAGGACCTGAGTTTGATCTTCAGGTAAAAAGCTGAGCATGAGGTTGCATGCTGTGTGATTCCTGGGCTCAGGACGCAGGGACTGGCAGATCCCTAGGGCTCACCAGACACCCAGCCTAGCTCAATCTGTGCGCTCTAGGTTCAGCGAAAGAGTCTGTCTCAACACCAAGAGGACAGTCCTTGGGAATGACACCTGAGGCTAACCTCTGGTCCCCATACTCCGACCACAAACCCAAAGCTATGGCTCTTGGCTTTTATGGCCTTTTCCCCCATGTCCTTATTTAGTTTAGTTTTTATTTGTAGCTTAGCGATTCAGCTCTTGAGATAAATTCAAAGAGATCCTGGGATTTATTCGCTGCATTATGGCGTTCTTTCCACTTCACTTTCGTTTAGAGATATGAAAATTGGCTGCGGCTCATCTTCAATTCTTTTTCCAAGGCCACATTCTTCGACAGGCATCAGATTTAACGGAAATGATGATAAAGGGATGGAAATGTCTCTGGGTTATTTCATTATGATAGAAGTGACATAAAAACCAGAACCTCTACGTAACTTAGATAACCCTGAAACTGCCTCAGAGTCTTGTGTGGAAAACCTTGTCCCCTCGGAGGCTTCCCGAGGGCTTCCTCTTAAGTTGAAGCTTGAGGAGCGAATCATGGCTTGACAATAGATATTTCCCAAGCAGATTTGGATGCCTGGACTGGTCAACTCTTGCAAATATGAGGAGTTATTTATTGCTTCTTATTTTTATTATTTTCTAAACAGTGTCTTGTGTATTTCAAGATGGCCTCAGCCGGACAGTGGAGGCACACACCTTCAATCCCAGCACTTGGGAGGCAGAGGCAGGTGGATTTCTGAGTTCAAGGCCAGCCTGGTCTACAGAGTGAGTTCCAGGACAGCCAGGGCTACACAGAGAAACCCTGTTTTGAAAAACAAACAAACAAACAAACAAAGAAAGAAAGAAAGAAAGAAAGAAAAGGTGGCTTCAAAGTCACTATGCAGCCAAGAATGACCTTGAACTTCTGACCTTCCTGCCTCCCCACTCCAGTCCTGGGATTATAGGTGTGCACCACCACATCTGGTGTATGCAGTGGTGAGAATCACACTCAGAGTTTTGTGAATGTAGGCACTTTATATGATGAGCCACTCCCCAGACCTCAACTACTTTAAAAAAAAAAACGGTTTCTGTTTGTTTGCTGTTTGTTTGAGAAATCAAATCTTCATGTCACCATCGCAACTTGGCTTTGCTGCCTTTGTGCTTGCTTGCGTAATTCATAGTGACTTGCGCGCACGAACTCGCTCTATCTGTGTCTCTTGGTGTTGGGGGTCTTGGTGTTGGGGGGACCCTTCAGTCTTTAGCAATAACTTCCCTAAGATTCACACCACTAAGGCCGAAGTATGGATGGAGCTGGCCGAGAATGACACCCCTAAAACTGAAGATAACGCACAGCCCTGTCGGCCCCACTGCCAGTAAGTTTCTTTCCAAGAAAGCAGGATGTAATTCCAGAGCCTGTGACTGGAGACTGAAGATTGCCTGGCGAAACTAGACTCGAAGCCTGTGTGTGATCTAAATCCCCCTAAACTGATTACTTTGGTGTCTTTTCATGTTCGGGCTAATTTAATTGACTGCCGTGTGGAACCCCAGGAAAGGGGGTAAGAAATCCATTGAAGTCCTTACTGTTAAATAAAATCCACCACCAACAAATGACTGGCCTCTGAGGGCTTAGACAACCTTGATCACCAGCCAAGAGCTCACTCACAGCAATTGCACCCCTTGTCCAGCAGAAATAAGAACTCCGGAGCTTGACTGGTGGGCACCCCTCCCCTTGTCATGGCTCTAAGACACCCACATTGATTTTATTTTTAATGTTTTATTTCAGAACAGTGTTTTGCAGCAGTCAGAACTGTCATGCGTTCATATGTGGCTGCTCTTATTTGATCCGATCAATGGGATTGATTTCCCTTTAAATGCAAAGATTGCACAGTTCAGCTTTAATTGTGGATCGGGTTGCCAGGGCTATCTCTGGGAGGCAGTTGTTTTAGTTTTCTTCTCATAAATAAGCTGCTATTGGTGAGCATGGGCTGGGCCTGACCTGCCTTTGTTAGCATCTTACCCCTTTATGCAGGGTGTGGCAGCCTCTGACCTGTAGGGGGCAAAGCGCTTGGGCCCTGTGCACGGTCAGCAGAAGGGGGTGTGTCAGCATTTAATATCCCGGTGAGGTGTTTGAGTCCTGAGGGCTTGAGTAGGTTAAGCTAATGCGGCCAGGGAGTATTTCCAAACCCTGTGGCCGTATTTTGTCTGTGTGTGTGTGTGTGTGTGTGTGTGTGTGTGTGTGTGTGTGTGTAGTGTACAAGCCTATGCCAGGGGCCAACCTCAGGCTCTGTCTACCTTGGCTGACTTTTAAGACAAAGTTTCTCATTGACCAGGCCTACAGTTCACCTATTAGCATAGGCTAGCTGACTATTAAACCCCAAGCATCGGCAGTCTCCACCCCCCTAGAGTGGGGATTACAAACAACACGAAAACAAACGTATCTGCCTTCCTGCAGGAATTAGGTAAAAGACAGGCAGTGGGTGGGGTTTGGCCCATGTTGGAGTTTGCTAGCCCCTCTTTCCTCCTCCTTCTCTGCTTCCTCCTTATTTTGCCTTTTGATTATAACATTTGGGGGGGGGTGTGGAATATGTAGATCTGGAAGCTATTGTGTTAAGGGAGGTAATCCAGACCAGAAAAACAAATACTGCATCTCTCTTAATCTTGGATCCTAGCATTCATGTTTATGCATGTGTGCCTGTGGCTGTAAGTCACAGAACTGGGAAGGAATGGGGACCCTGAGCAGGAGGGGAGGTGGACTGGGTGGGGGTGGGGCTGAGTAGGGATGGGTGGGGGTGGAGGTGGTAGATAAGGCTGAGAAGAGGGAGAGGGTGGTGAGCTCCTGGGCCCTGGAAGTGGGAGGGGTGGTGGTGGTGGTGGAAGCTCACAGGTGCTGGGGGCAGGGCTTTGGGGGAGACAGAGAAGTGACTCAAAACCAGCAAAAATGGCTTAGTGAAACTTGATACTTTGTATGCTAATTATAAAAAAGTAAACACAGACAAAAAGGCAACTGTGTGCCCCAGGGCTGCCTCCTCACAGCAGGGCTCCTATTTTACACTTCAGGATTAAAAGAGGCAGCTCAAAGAAAACTGTAGAGCCCGCAGCACTGTTGAGAGAAGTGTCAAGACAAATGTCCCGGAGCTCTCCGGCCTGTCCTCACTGGTGTTCGGTTTGCTTCACGGATGGCTACTTGCCCTGCCCACAGGTAGAATTGCTTTTAGCGTGTGAAGGGCCTTCCCAGGTTTAGAGAGAGCCTTGTCGTAAACATGTTGATAACACAGCCCTCTAAACACACCCAAGAGTTCCAACAAAGAACGAAGAATCGTGTTTGTGGAATGCCTCTGGATAATGTTTCAGGAAAGTAACTTTTCTGTTCAGGAGATGGTGTTAAACTATTCACCATTTGGGAGTCATACTGAGCTGGGTCCTTTCACACCAGGCTCTTTCACGGAGTGCTGGCTTCTGGTCATCCTGCTCTCCAAGTGACATTGATAGGCTCCCCGGGCAATGCGCAGCCCCAGTGACCGTCCAAGACACGGCTTGATGCAATCAGCATAAGGCTTTATTCGGGACACAAACGCGCGCGCGCGCGCTGGGGGTCAACACTGTCCTCACGCAGGAGAGGCGTGTGGAGCCCCGAACAGCAGAAATGCTCAGCTTTTAAGCTCGAAAACCGCAAGTGGGGTGGGGGTCTAGGGGTTAGGAACTTTCCATTAGTGGTGGGGTTTAATTGGCTCGGGCCAGGTGTCTCCGGGTGATAGGCTGACGGTCATCCTTGGAATTGCTGGGGAGGGGACTTCTCAGAAATGTCTGCATGTTCAGAACATCTGGCAATCCCCCAAGGTCAGGGGTTTAGGTTCTCAAGGAAGGCAGCAGTTTTTTTAAAATTTCTACAGTCTCACAAATTTTACAGTCTCACGACATGAGCTGTACTCTCCTGTGGAAAACACAAAGTAGTCATGAGGAATTTACCCTCCATTTTCTTTTGTTGAGGGAGTGAGAGTACACTCATCTTGGGAGTTCTGAACTGAAAATTTTACAGGTTGGTGAGGTGAAGGTTTGGGGGGGCCCAAGGGCACCGAACGAATTAAGTGCTACATCTTTCGCGTCTTCGTGATTCAAACGGGCCTGGTGAATGGTATGTAGTAGGGGCTTAATAAATGGTGGTGAGGTAGAAGGGTGTCTGCTTGGCAAAATACATTATTAATTCTGCCAGATGTAAGCCAATAGAAAGCAGAAAAGACATTCAGACGTGATATGGTGCAGAACCTCCCCAGGGGATGAAGGCACAGATCTAGTTACACACACTATCATGAATATCATATCGCTCTAACTCCTTGGTGCTTTATCAGTTGGGTGGGTGACCGGCACACATAAGATGCACCTGCTCTATGGAGACCGCTTTGGTGCTAAGGATCTCCTAGGAATGACTGAGTCACTGTGCCCCAGCTTTTCAGAGCTCTGTCCAGTGCAAAGGGACAGGGCAGAGAGTGGGAGAGAGGATTGAGGGCAGCAAGTGGGAGGGAGGGATGAGTGGAGAGGGTGGGAGGGAGGGATGGGTTCTTTTAGCCAAGGCTAGTTCTTCCTAAGGAGTATCTGAAGAACTGAAAAGCTGAGCTTTGCATAGAAACTGAGCAGGAAAGATTCAGATTGTTAGATGACACGATAGGAATGGCATTGCTCGGCAGACAGAACAGGGAAGAATGAAGAAAAGCAAGCTAGGACATTGGCAGTGCCCACACGGGCATTTGGTCCCTGCTGGATTTATGTATGGGAATGTGGAACGTCTCTGGAGTTAGAGTGGATATCTGTGCCTGGAAGCCAGCTCAGTTGCTCGTGTGCTTGCCTCACATGGGTGAAGCCCTGGGTTTGGTCTCCCTCACTGCAGAAACGGGACATGGCGATGAGTGATTGTCACCCCAGCAATCTGAAGGTAGAGACAGGAGGATAGGAAGTTCAGGCCCGTTCTTGGCTACATTGTGAGTCTGAGGCTATCCTGGTTTGTATGAGGCATAGAGAGTAGTTAGGACATCATCTGTTGCTTAAAAAGCTAACTCATACAGCGAAGCTTGAGAAAGCTCAGTTCTTTATAGACTAGACGGCGTGGAGGAGGTGAGAAGAGAGACAGGGCATAAACTGTGTCGTCATCGAAAGAAATGAAGGCACGGGAATAGAGACAAAGGGTTAGAAGAAGAGCTGCGAGATTGTTAGTTAGAGGGGTCCCACTCACCCCCAAACTGAAACTGAAAAGGCCGTGGTGGAAACCGGCTGGGAACTTCATCATGTATGGCTGTACGAGGAAGACATGGAAAGAGCCCGGAGTCCTTAGCGCTTGCTTGAGGGGGTGCTATCATTGGATCCTGAGATTCTGTAGTGGGGAGTAAGGACGGAGGCCAAGAATCAGGAAGAGTTAATAAGTTCTTGACTGTGGGCCAAACTGATCATTGCCTCAGGGTTGGCTGTGGATGGGGAATTGCTTGTCTGTGACAGAAGGTGCTGATTATTACCTAGAGAGCTCAGGGAGGAGGGGCAGGTTTCACTATCATCATAAGTCATTTATCTGTAAGGACTAATGTTCCTGGGAAACTGTGGTACTGTGAGACCTAAAGTAGCACCACCTACTCCATTTTGTTTTTCAGACACCATTTTGAGCCAAGTGAAGGGCCTGGGAAACTGAACTTTTTAACTGCAGGTGCAGAGTGTTCCAGGAAAGTCCCCACCTGATCAGATGGGCCAAATGTTCCAGGAAACTGCAAGGGCCAAACCACAACTGGCCTAATCTTGCTTAAACTTTACATATCAGCTTTGTGCCAGCATGGAAACTCCCCAACTGCCTGTTTGTGGTTTTTGCCTTTAAAAACCACTCTCCCCGGAGCTCAAGATCACCATTTTGTGGTGGTCCAAGCTCGAGCTTGCAGTAAACGCCCTCTTGCTTGTGCATCGGAGTTGAGTCCTGGTGGTCTTTTGGGAGTCTCTTGAATTGGATACAACAGTAACTGCAGGACAAAATGGCCCAGTTCAGCAAAGGCAGCTACAAGCAAAGGCAGACAAGCTAAGCATTACCCTGCTTTCAGTTATCCACCAGGTCGCCCCTGCAGCTGCCAGCCCAAGTGAGAGTCGGTGTCATTAGCAGAAGTAGTCTTGAAGTGCTTGGTTGAGAAGACCTGGAGATCTTCAGAGCAGCAGGGAGTCTCATGGAGTCATTAGAATGGCACCCAGAGTTATGGGTGATAATGCTAATCCTCATACAGATGCTGGATCAAGGAAGGCCTTGGATGCTGCCAAGGAGTTCACTTCGAGCCATGAGCTACTAAAAGGCCCAGGTTTGGCAGCAACTGCTTGAACAACTTCAGCAGGCCTTGTGCCAGAAGGGCTCACTCTGGTGTGTCTGGGACCAGGACCTGGGGTGATAAGGTCCAGGAAAGCCTAGCACAGGAGGTTCATGAGTATACTGGCTGGTTTTGTATGTGAACTTGACACAAACTGGAGTTATCACAGCAAAAGGAGCCTCCCTTGAGGAAATACCTCCATGAGATCCAGCTGTAAGACATTTTCTCAATTAGTGATCAAGGGTGGGAGGGTCCATTGTGGGTGATGCCATCCTTGGGCTGGTAGTCTTAGATTCTATAAGAAAGCAGGCTGAGCAAGCCAGGGGAAACAAGCCAGTAAGTAACATCCCTCCATGGCTCCTGCTTTCTGACCTGCTTGAGTTCCAGTCCTGACTTCCTTTGGTGACGAACAGCAGTGTGGAAGTGTAAGCTGAATAAACCCTTTCCTCCCCAACTTGCTTCTTGGTCATGATGTTTGTGTAGGAATAGAAACCCTGAAACAAGAAGCTATAACACTGAAGTTGCCTTGGAGACCCCAAGATGTTCAAGATGCCAGAGCCATGGTCTATCTGCTGAGGAAAGCTGCTAACAGGGAGTGGAACCAGCCCAGGAGAAAGAAGTTTGTTGCGGTCAACAAAGATGAAAAGGAGTTGGAAATCTGAAGAGCGCTTTGACATCAGACATGGGGGTGCAGAGTTTGGTGTTTGCCCAGCTGGTATCCTGTTTTTCCTTGGGAATTACATTTAAGTGATGGGATGAATCTCAGAAGAGACTTTGAACTTTGGACCTTTACCATTGTTGAGACTCCTATAGACTATAAGGACTTTTGAAGTTGGACTAAATGTATTTTGCATTATGCTATGTTTAGGTGTGGTCCCCATAGACTCATGTTTGAACAAGTCTATGGGAACCAGGGAGTGGAATGAGATAGTGTGTATATGCTTGACCTAGGAAGTGGCACTATTAGAAGGTGTGGCCTTGTTGGAGTGGGCATGTCACTGTGAACATGGGCTTAAGACCCTTACCCTGGAAGTCAGTCTTCCACCAGCAGCCTTCAGATGAAGATGTAGAGCTCTCAGCTCCTCCTGCACCATGCCTGCCTCTACGCTGCTGTGCTCCCACCTTGATGATAATGAACTGAACCTCTGAACCTGTAAGCCAGCCCCAATTAAATGTTGTTCTTATAAGAGTTGTCTTGGTCATGGTGTCTGGTCACAGCAGTAAACCATGACTAAGACAATGAGAATATGGAAATGATTGGATTTGTCTGCATTTGAAAACATACCTAGAGGGGATTCCTCCTGGGGAGGGAGGGGGTTGGTGATGAGGAATGCAGGAGCCCAAAGCAAAAGATTTGTGCACAAGTCAAATATTGTTAAAATGACCACTGTCTACTGCAGCAGCTGGAAGTCAGATCCATTTACTATCTTTACCTATGGGTTCAGTTTTACCATTGTCTGTTTATAATCAGTGGTTTTATTTACATTTATTTACAGTAATATTTTGCTTTATGAGTTAAGTTTGAGTTTACAAACTGTGGACAGATGAACACATTGACACCAGTGCTGTAGCACTATTGATGTGTGTGTTGGTACGAGTGGGTGGGATGCCAGAGGTGGGAGGCAAAGGTCCAGAGTTTGATCTGAACAGCACTAGTTCCATCCCTGGCATTGCCAAAGGCCCCTTCCCGATTCTCTACATTCATCTCTGTTTGGTAGGCACGGGGAGTCTCCGGGTGATAGACCTTTGGTCAGTTCCTTGCCACACACACACACACACACACACACACACAGAGAGAGAGAGAGAGAGAGAGAGAGAGAGAGAGAGAGAGAGAGAGGAGACCATACCTTTTCCGGACTTGTTGATGTCACTCTCAGCTTGTTGGCCACAAACTTGGAGGATTCTGGCTCACTCATCCCCCAGCATCTTCTAAATGAATCTAGCTTCATTTGATTCTAAACAGATGTCTTATTAAATCGCACCCTGAAGTGCATCTGTGTTTTCCCTTTCCTCCTTCCCACGGTGAGCATATTACTCTAGGCTTTCACCTGATCTGGTCCTGAGTTCAACCTCCTGTCTTTCTTTCTCCCTTTGTTCTGCTCCAATGTGTGTCTTCAATAGGGTTATATCCATGTCCTGTCTCTTCTCTATCAGCTCTGCCAAGAGGTGGTTGGGGAGGTGGACTGACCAGTTAACCCTTTATAATTTCTGATATGTTCATGGGCTTAAATAAGGAAACCATCTTAGTCAAAACAGAGTGATTGCACACAAACCCGCCCAAGTCCTATCCTCTTAAACAGCCTTCCTCCTAGCCAGTCTTTGTCCCTATGTAGAAAGGTTGGACTTTCGTTACTTAGTCTTCTGATTGTTGTGACAAAACACCTATCATGAAGCAACTTAAGGGGGAAGGGCTTATTTTGATTTACAGTTTGAGACAATACTATTCATTCAGTGGGAAGACATGGTCATTGGTTAAGGAGGGCGATAAAGCCTCAAGCCCCTCCTACTTCCTTCAGTGGGGCTCCACCTTTTATAGCTTCCAATACCTTCCCAAACAGTTCCATCAGCTGGCCCCAACGGTTCAAGCACACGAGGCGGGGGGGGGGGGGGGGGCGGCGGCAAGGCATTGCATATTCAAACTAAAACTGAAATCAACCTCACCCCTTGGCATCCTTCAAGCCCATCAAAAACAGTGCTTTCTGTCTGGATCAAATCTACTTCCTCAATCATTTGAAATGCTCCGTCTCTTAATTTGTGCATTTATTAGTAGTATGATGATCCAGTGCGAGAAAGATATTTCAGCCATGACCTTGAAAGAGGTCGGAATGGTGGAACATTCTTTACTTGTATTTAGAACCTGATTAAGATGGAGAAATTTGAGAAGCTAAGCAGCTGCATCTTTTATTTTACTTCTTCTGTGGCCTGCCCTCCCCCCCCCCCAGTCAATTTGCATTAGGATGCATTTGTCAGTCAAATATGCCTGAGGTCTTGGACCACTTACTGGCCTTGATAAAAAAGGTAGAAAGGGGGACAACATCTGTTTGCCTCTGGCCCTTAAGATTTCTGAGGTCTGGTGGTGGTGCCAGCTGTCTCCCAAAGTCTCAGTTTGTCACTACTTAGGGAAAGAATTTAATGATCACAACGTGACCAAGGCTGGCAAGGACAAGCTGGAAGTAAAACCCTTTGGATAAAAGGTAGAGATTGCTGCAGCTTTTCATCTGAGAAGAAAGACTGCTTCTCTCTTTGCAGCCTCAAGGATAGTAAAGTGAGCCAGGGACTGAGTCAGAAGAGGCAGGAATGGACAGGACGACCCTCTAGACTAGGAGCCATGACTTACATTAAGTTCAAACTGACCTAGGAAGGGATCACTGCTCTTGAGTCGAGAAGATACTAGAAAATGAATAGTCTTGATATTGCTGGACAAAAGGGATTACTTTTCTAATTTTATTTTAAATAATCGGGTGTAGTCCAGGTTCTGTTTCATCCTGTAGTCACAGATGAACTCGAACTGATAATTTTGTCTCCATGTCTTAAGTGTTGGGAATAAGAACTGAACCAACAAACCAGGGATGACCACGTTGCATTTAAATATTTCAGTGCAAAAAATAAACAATGAAAGAAGATTCAACTAATTTTAAAAAATTCAGCTCTACCAAAGCACAGCACATGTCCACTTTCCTTTATAAAGCAATTACTGAAATTTATACAGCATGGGTGGCCATTACTATAACGGTAGTCAGGTCCTTTCATCAAAATTCAGAGCATGAAGAGCCTAACCTTAGGCCTAACCCTAGCCCTAACCCTAACCCTAACCCTAACCCTAGCCCTAGCCCTAGCCCTAGCCCTAGCCCTAACCCTAACCCTAACCCTAACCCTAGCCCTAGCCCTAACCCTAACCCTAACCCTAACCCTAACCCTAGCCCTAACCCTAACCCTAACCCTAACCCTAACCCTAACCCTAGCCCTAGCCCTAACTCTAGCCCTAGCCCTAGCCCTAGCCCTAACCCTAACCCTAACCCTAACCCTAACCCTAACCCTAACCCTAACCAACCATTACCCTAACTCATGGGAAGTCCATCTGGTAAACCCAACATATGTAAAGGACATGATTGAATAGTTAAACTAGCCTGCAATCCCCCTGGCTTATGGTATTTGCTTTGCTTACTCCATATTTTTTTTCCTCTTTCATAAAGCAGGTTCTTCAAGGTCAGAGAGGATGGCGTTTAATTCAATGCCTTTTGCAGAGCATTCCTCCCTTCCTATCAAGACACTAAATGTCAGCACAGAAATTCACAAATGCGTTTCTGATCTACTCTACAATGCTTAGCATCTCAACTAAGTGTCAGGTGGTGAGGTCAATTAGGTCACCAGTCTGTAACCACACTCTCTAACTGCATGAATCAGGGATTTTGTGTGTGTGATCTGTGCTGCAGAGGCAATGATGATTTTCTCTAGTAGGAGGGGCCTGACCAGAGGGGGTGGCCAAGGAAGGCTAACACTGAAGTCAGGAATGCTAAGGGAGTGAAGGGGTCAAGTTTGCAATTCCCCAGGGGGAGAAGAAAAAGACTGTGACAGAAAGGGCAGACCGGGGTTAGGGGGGACACCTCCTGTGGTTTCCAGGAGTTGCTGGGTGGTAGAAGGATTCAGACATGACTTGAGGTCACATGGGTCCTACTCTTTTATTGTTCTGTTTTTTTATTTTTTGTTTTTTTTGAGACAGGGCTGTCCTGGAACTCTGTAGACGAGGCTGGCCTCGAACTCAGAAATCCACCTGCCTCTGCCTCCCAAGTGCTGGGATTAAAGGCATGCGCCACCACTGCCTGGCATATGGGTCCTACTCTTATAGGGCATGAGAGGTTTTCATCTGAGTATATCAGGAAGCCATGGAGGGATTAACATCTGTATGTGTTACTTGAGTAGATAGGAGGCAAGGGTTGAAGGAGAGATAGAGGAGGAAAGTTCTTCCCTAGACCAGGTGAGAGCTGACGGTGGCTGATGCCAATGTGAGCAGTGTGGATCCAAGAAAAGGTGGATTAAGGAGAAATGTTGATGGTCCAGCCAATGGAGCCTGTGAGGAAGAGGAATTGAGGCGATAACAGAGAGCCATCAGCCAAGAGTGACTCCCATCTGCCATCTTTAGGATGCGGGTGACCTTTACTGAGCTTGGGAAAATGGAAGAGAAAGATCAAAGGTTTATGGGAACACCCTGAGATGGCTTTATCACAGTGAGGATGCTGCGTGGGAGTACCCTGCAATGAGGAAGGCCATCCAGGAGACAGAAGACATTCCTCCTGAGGGTCTTTGTGTTGGTTCAAAGCTCCCATGTGGATGCAAGCAGACCTGAGCACTCTGGATGCAGGGCTTTTAAAAGGTGTGAGGTCTCATGTAATTCCCAGGAGGGATGAAGAGAAAGATAACAGAAATGGAGAAGCTCAAGCCAAGTGAAGTAAGCCAGACTCTGAGGTAGCATCACATTGTTTGCTTAGACTGTTTAATATATATTATATTTATGTATGTTATAATCACATGACATAAAAGTAGAAAGAGAAACCACTGGGGCAGAAGGGTTGAGGGGGACAAGAGAGGGTCCACTGGGGTGACCAGAGCAGAGCAGATGGGCATCCATGATGATGAAAGAAATGAGTGGTTTGTTTGCTGGAGAGATGGCTGAGTGGATAAAGAGCTTTCTAAATAAGTATTCGGACCTGAGTTTGGAGTCCCAGAACTCACATAAAGGTCAGCTGTGCCACTGGGTGCCCATAAGCCCAGTAGTGTGTGGATGAAGTAGACACATGGCTTCCGGGAGCTCACTGGTCAGTCGGTCTAGTCAAGATGGTGAGCTCCTGGTTCAGTGAGAGACTCTGTCTCAAAAAATATAGAGGGTGGCAGAGCAAGACACCTGAAGTTCACCTCTGGCTTCTACAAATGCACAAACAGGTAAGCTCATGGGCACATGTAAGTGTTCACACATGTTCACCACTCAGACACATAAAACATTTATAAGTTAAAAAAAAAGTGAATTATACTTTGAAACAAAGGGGCAACTTGTGGGGGTGGAGCCAGTTAGGCACATGTAGGGTGGGTGATCTGGGACCATGTGCAGCTGTCCACATGGCATGAGCCCCGAAAGGCCATGTGTTAGATGTCACCCACCTCATCCAGGGTATTTCTACCATGAAGGTCAAGCTTCAAGGGTTTTCTGAAGAATGCAGATTCCATCTGGGTGAAGGCATCACACAGAAAACAACAGCGCTCATCAGTCTCATTGTGGAGGTTTTTATTTTTTCATGAAGAGAAAAGAAAGTTGATGATAATTTCTTCGCAAGATACAACAATTCTGGCAGGCCTGTTTGTGCACGGGGAAAATGTTCCACGGAGGGATGGTGTTTTGAGGAAAGATGATTGCACTGTGTGTGAGATACCACCAGCCAAGTGCAGTAAGATTTAAAAAAAATGAAGAATTAAATCAGTAAAAAATAAGTCAGTCTATCAACCTGCTTCTTCCTCTTTGTTTTACAGTATGGAAAGTGGCTGGGTTTCTTTTTCTCCTTACTGCTGCCTACTGTAGTGTCTTAGGGTCTTACCACTGTGAGCAGACACCATAACCAAGACAACTCTTGTAAGGACAGCGTTTAATTGGGGCTGGCTTACAGGTTCAGAGGTTCGGTCCATTATCATCAAGGCAGGAGCCTGGCGGCATCCAGGCAGACATGGAGCAGGAGGAGCTGAGGGTTCTACATCTTCCTCTGAAGGATGCTAGGAGAAGACTGGCTTCCAGGCAGCTAGGATGAGGGTCTTAAAGCCCATGTCCACAGTGACACATCTATTCGAACAAGGCCACACCTTCTAAAAGTGCCACTCCCTGGGTAGAGCGTAAACAAACCATCATATGTACCACTGTGCCTGGCACACAGGTTTCTTTTAGCTGGGGACAGTCTGAGGTCACCCTTAGTCACCTTTGGTGTTTCCTTGCTATTAATTTCTAATTTCATAAGTAATTCCGGACCGGGGTTTTGTTGATAAAAAATTAAAACATAGCAGATGTGTGTAGCTGATTTTTCTACTCCACTCTCGACTTGGAGCTTATACCATAGGTGTTGTGTGTGCTCACAAGGCTTGCTCTCTCTCTCTCTGTGTGTGTGTGTGTGTGTATGCACGTATGTATGCACATATGTATAATTTCTTGTTCCCATGCACATGCATGGGGGTCAGCCTGCACTGTTTTCCTCAGTTGCTGTCTACCTTGTTTGTTTGTCAGGTTTTTAAAACTTACTTTTAATTGTGTCTCTGTGTCGCTATGAACACATTAGTTCAGGCCTTCAGAGGCCAGAGGCCTTGGCTCCCTGGGGCTGGGGTCACAGGCAGTTGTAACAAGCTGGAGATGAGTATCAAAAACCAAACTTGGGTTTTTGAGACAGGGCCTCTCACTTGGACACAGGGTCACCAATTAGTTTAGGCTGGCTGGTCATCGTGCCCCAGGGCTTCTCTCATCTCTGCTTCCTTAGCTCCTCAGCACGGTGATTATAAGCACATGCTACCTTCCACATTGGCTTTTTATGTGTGTTCTGGGGATCAACCACTGGTTCTCCTGTTTGCAAGGCAAGTACTTTATCCACTAAGTCATCTCCTCAGCTCTCACAGAACATTTTAAAAGGACTTTTTTATTTATTTTTTATTTTTTTTTCAGCTTGTGGAAGGAGACAGAGAACTATATGCTGTGTACTCTTTTACACATGTCCCTGTCACTTGGGTTTTTTGCTTAAAGTGTGTCCCACAGATCTGGCTGCGTCGGAGCTCACTGAGCTGCAGGACACTCTTTCCCCATTTCTTGCAGCAGTCTGTGTTTTGCAGCTGTAAGTTACTTTGTCATTCTGTGTTGATGGATTTCCTAATCTTTTCCCACCACAGCTGGGCTGCCTGGACCATCCCTCAGGGTTGTCCTGTGTCCCACATGAACTTCTTAAGAGAATGATCTGTTGTTTTGTGATTTTTTTTCCTCAGATGAGTTAGATTTCTGTGCACAGATTCATTCTTTCTCCCCCTCCTCCTTCTCTACTTCTCCTCTTCCCCTCCCCCTTCCCTCTGTCCCTTCCTCTTCCCTCCTCCTCCTCCTCCTCCTCCTCTTCCTCCTCCTCCTCCTTCCTTCTTCTCAGTTACAGGATCTCAAACTATGTAGTTCTGGCTTGCCTCAAAGTCATAGTCCTCCTGCCTCAGTCTCCTTAGTGCTGGGACTAAAAGTTCAATCCCAGCAAGCCTTTGCCAGATTTTCTATCGGGCCAGGATCTAGTGAAGAAGAGCTTTTATTCATTATCTTGTTGAATCCATCTGTCATTCATGAGGTGGGCTCTGCTATCCTGCTAACATTGCAGATGAGAGACCAGATGTTTCTCAAGGTCACACAGTTGTCTCAAGAATAAATGGCAACAAAGTAGTCCGGCAGGTGACTGTCCTTAGATTATGTTTGGAGGCTCCTGTTCTTTCCCAGGTGGACTGAACTCTGTTAAGTAACCCAGTTCCAGCCAGCTCCAGCCACCCCATCTGGAAAGTAAGACTCTGTGTAGTACTTTGTAGTGAGAAGTCACATGACTTACATGTCCTCCCATGACTCCAGCAACACGAATGAGCTTTCAGAGGCTGGAAATGGCCATCCACAGCACGTTATACTGTCGGAGTACATGTCCTCATGGGGATTAGATTCTTAGCGATGGCTAAGAATGGAATACAGACAGACACTCTTTCTGAGCACAGACACTGAGCCAGCAGGCCATGGTCTCCTGCCCTCCTACTCCACGATTGTGGTTGCTATAGACAATTCTATGTGTTCCGGTTGCTTCTTTTAAATGGATACTCTGAGTGAGAGACAGTGCATTGCTTTGAATCTTTGCAGAATATAGTAATTAGATCAGTCCCCTTTCCAAGATCCTGAGCTAATTTGCAGAATAAAATGGTTTAGGGAGCTAGAGAGATGGCTTAGCAGTTAAAAGCACGGATTGAAGACCAGAGTTCAGTACCCAGCACCCAAGTAGCCTAGGTTAGAACTGTCTGTGACTCCAGTTTCAGGAGATCTGACACCCTCTTCTGGCCCCTGAGTGTACCTGCACACTCATACTCAGAGATACACATAAATAAAAACAAAATACAACTTAGACATGGTGTCTGAATAGGGCTGAGTTTTGGAGTCTTTAATAATCATAGTAGTTTAACACTAAAAATAACCAAAGGCAATTATTGAGTACCTTCTGTATACCACAAACCATGCTGAAGCGCTGAATAAATCACCAGGTAGAAAGCTTGGTTGCAAGGTCCTGCGTCAGCCACACCTACTCTGCTGCAAGAACAAAGGGCAGACAAGTTTCAGTCCTGCTGACTTTAAGCATGGTTGCATCCAGGAGCTCACACACTAGCCTATAGACTCAACCTTAACCTCTTCAGGGTTTGGTGACAGCTCTGCTTGGAGTCTCTCATGATACACTTCTCTCTTGTGGAAATATGGCAATCCCTCTCTACAAGCTCAAGCTGAGTTCTTTTGATAACTTAAACTGAATAACCCTCTTTCCTTGAAAGCTAACATGAAAGATTCGAGTTGAGCATTAATCAGTCAGATTGGTCTAATTTGGGAAAAGTGTCTGTTTTTAACCTCTTTGCCCTGTGCCCAGGGACAAGTTGCTTTTGGTGACCAAGCCTGGATCCAACATTCATACTTGAAGCTGGAGATTGAAAAATCAGACCCCGGAGCCTGGGAGAAGCAATGTTGTAGAGACAATGGAGGGGATGGAAGATGCCCCAGGGGAGTGACATTTGGATTGGTTCTCAGGGTATTTCCATGAAGCAGTACATTGTTCCGGGTCAGATGCTCGGTGGCTGTCTTGCTTGATTATTGTTTGCTCCTCCTGGCTAGCCGCTGGATGATCTGGGCTTTGTGCCTGGATTTGGCATCTCTTATAAGCAGTCCTGACTACTGTAGCCCGCCCACCCCAGCTCCAGCAACCTGTCCCAGGGCTACTCCTCAGGCTCTGAGGATGATGGAGTGTCACGGATACAGAAAGCCGTGGGACTGAGTAATCCCATCAGTGCCCATCACACAGGGACTCAGAACGGCACCCGGGGATGCAACTAGGCAGGTCAGCTCATGGACCTATGAAGAGAACATCTACAAAACCAATCCACGGGGACTGAAGAGTTGTCGGTCTTTCCAGTGACCCATCAAGTGGCTTTATGCTCACGGGAAAGCAACCAGAGAAGTGAGAAGAGCGAGCGACTGGAGACGGGACTTTATACACCACAAAAGAGGCTCGCCTTGACATGCTAATGCCGCTGGAATACAGACAAAGTGTTGTTTACTTTGCTCAATGCACAATTAGTGGGAATCAAAATGTCTCCAGATGCACTCACTGTAGTAAATTATTAGGTGATTAACCTTAACGCTTCCTGCTCTGACGTACCAACTCACTTCTGCTTGGGATCATTGAGAGCATTGTTTTTTTCCAGGCAGTAGAATATAGGGTGGTACTGGAGCCAGTGCGGAGCACGAGCCTAGAGGTGGGGGAGGGACTTAGAGAGGAACTGCTTCTGAGAGGGAGAAGGAAAACCTGGGCTCCCTGTTGGAGGCAAAATACAGACCTACAACATAAAGGAAAGGACCAAGAAACTGAGGGAAGGAGGCATCCCCTGGAAGAATCTCAAACTCCCCTCTCTCTGTTGCTCCCTCCCTCTCTCCCTCTCTCCCCCTCCCTCCCTCTTTCCCTCCTCCTCTCCCCCTCCACCCCCCAGCAGGTTTAGGCCCTTATCTCGTCATGCTTGGACTGTTTTAATAGAGAATCCTGAAATATCTCTTTCTGTCTGCCCTCTTCAATCCTTTCTACCACGGTAATCTTTTGAAGCAGGAAACTCCTATAATGGCACCTAGCTCTTAAGACTCCAGTGGACCACCCGCCCTGCTGATTGGTCAGCAGCAGCCAAGCACCCTGCTTTAACTTTCAATTCTTCTGGTGTTCGGACCATCACCTCCATTGTGGATGAAGCATCCACCTTCTGTACTGTGCGTGTCTCTGCCCGGGGCCTGGAGGATGAAAACGAATGCTGGTCAAGAGCTGAGGGTCTGTGGATTTTAACATCTATGATATTTGTTGATTGCCGATCCTATGATATCGGGCATGCTAGCCTGCCTCCCTGGGTCTCAGTTTTCTTATCTATGAAAAGGGAACAGTGATAGAAAGGACCACAGAGAGCCCCTGTGTCAGTAAAGGGCATAACACATGGGTGCCTTGGAAGGTGTCTCATAACAGGGTCATGGTATTCAAACACCCAGATGGGAGACACCCAGCACGGTCCCTGGGTTCCTGGCTCTTTATTGTCAGTTTGATTCAGATTTAGAATTGTCTTGGAGACTTGCCTCTGGGTTTTCTCTCTCAGGGTGTGTCTAAAGAGTCTAACTGATCCCAGCATGCTTCCTGCCCTGGAGGCAATGTGACAGCCATCTCCTGCTTTTGCGGCCTAGCCTTTCCTGTCTGGATGGGCTGTACTCTTCTATTGTGGGCCCGAGGAGATCCTTCTTTGCTTAAGTTGCTTTTGTCAGGAATTTTGTCCTGGCAGTATGGAGGTGACTAACAATGCTTAGGACTCTGGGGTGTGGCCAGCCAGGGTCTCTAGGAGTCTGGGGGAGCCTGTGCAGAGCAATTGGCCTACAACACTGGGCATACCGCTATGTCAGGAAGTGCTGACATTAACCTGATGAGATGTGGTTTTCAGTGTGTCACTAGTCACCCTAGGTAGGACTGAGCACTCTACCAGGAAGGCTCATTCTACCATATATACCAAGTTGTTTGAATATCTTAAAGATGACCACGAAAATCCCCACCACCAGAACAAAGTGGCAGATGGAGAGGAATGAAGACTCACTCTTTGGTAAGGAAGTGGTGCAGTGGTTCTCAACCTGTGGGTCACGACCCCTTTGGGGGTTGAATGACCCTTTCACAGGGGTCTCCTAAGAGCATTGGATTGTGTTATGATTCACAACAGCAGCAAAATTACAGTTATAAAGTAGCAACAAAAATAATTTTACGGTCGGAGGTCACCACGAGAGGAACTGTGTTAAAGGACTGCAGCCTTAGGAAGGTTGAGAACTGCTGAGTTAGTATGTTGGTCAAACACATTCTTTTGTGAACATGGGTCCTACTTCTGTTCTGTCTTTTGTGACACAGCCTGCAAGAAAAGTGAGGTTTAGAGGAGCTAAGGAGGCCTTGTTTATGTAAGGCTCCTGTAATCAGGGTAGATATGCAATGTGGCTTACAGGAAACACAAGTGGTCCAGTCCAGACATAGTAGATATTTCTGGATGGGTAAAAGCTTTTATTCCAGGCATTCTGAACAACATGGTCTCAATTCACACAGAGATGAGTCTTTGATTTCCCAGCTACTAATATCTCCTGTTTTCTGAAAAAAAATATGCATCTCAGAGTTCTGTTTTCCCCTGTTCATCAGTTATTGGGGGGGGGGGTAAAGGGAAGAGAACAATGTAATGTGTGGATTTCCTCCACATTGGAAAATTCTTGCTAGCAGAGACTCTAGGACTTAGGAAGTCAGCAAACTTCCCTAGCTGGGAAAGCCAAAACCTATGAGACTCATCAGGGTCCCTTCTCAAGATGCCCACTGTGGGAGGAGACTGACCCTCCAGTCTGTGCAGAGCAGCTCTCAGACCCACACAGATGCTTACAAGTCCTACAGAGAGCTCCAGGGTCCTAGCCTGTGTAAGCCATCACCTGTGTTGGGCGGGTCTTGTAGTGATGCATCTGATCTTCAGCTATCCCTGCCTGCCTCAGTTACTTTTCTATTGCTGTGATTAAACCCCATGATCAAGGCAGCTTTATAGAAGGAAACGTTTAACTGGACTTATGGTTTCAGAGGGTTAAAGTAGCCATGGCTGAGTAAAGGCCTGGCAGCAGGAGCTGCTGAGAGCTCACATCCAAGCAGGAGGCAGAGAGAGTACACTGGGAATGGTGTGAGCAGAGCCTGCCCCAGGTGACCCACCTCCTTCAACAAGGCCACACCTCCTAATTCTTCCCAAATAGCTCTACCAGTTGGAGACCAAAGATTTAAACATATGAGTCTGTGGGGGCCTTTCTCATTCAGACTACCACACTGCTGTAAGTAACCCCTCAGCCATAGTGCCTTAAGTTACCCCAATAAATTCATTGGCGCACCAAGTTGGACTTTGGTTCAATCATTAATCTGATATGCTGTGGTTTCCTTTCTAGATTGAGTAGAGAAGGGTGTGTCCTGTCGCCAGAGGAAATGTCTCACAACATGAAGGATTACTACTAGGCCTCACTGTAGCAAAATCAGATTTTTAATTTTACTGCTGTACATAATTGCCTGACTGGGAAAAAGACTAAAGATAAAGGAACAACTTGAAAATCACAAATCAATAGAGGCAGGGCTTGTAGATGGGTGGTCACAGGCTGCAAACATCATGAATGCTTAGAGAAATTTAAGCTTGCAATAGTAGTTTTTGATAGTGGGTGTAATAAACTCGCCTGTAGCCCTCACATATAGGAGTCTGGATCAGGAGGATTTCTGTGAGTTCAAAGCAAGAGTGGGCTACAGAGTGAAGCTTTGTCTCAACCAACCAAAACAAAACACAAAGCCCAAGGTGATGACTTTTGCCATTATAGTCAATGATAACGGGGCATCTGCGAGCATGCATGCCTCTGTTCCCATTAGGCACACATAATCTACATTGTTAATGGCTCCGGTCGGTGAGCAGTCTGCAAGAGGACCGACAGCCCAACATCTCACCAATCAACTGCATTTTGTTCTCATCTCAGTGACCTATCTGTTGGTGCCGATGGCTGCCTTGCTCCTGTAGGGTGAGCATGGGAGGCCTCGTTCGCAAGTGTTTGAATCTTCATGCATTCATTCTTTTTAAAGTTTAACTTAAAAAGTGCTTTGGATGCATCCATTTTTGACAATGACCCTCTAGGTGCCATAGCAGCCCTCTGAGACATCTGTGCTAAGATAGCAAGAGAAGCCAAGGGCAGGCCAGGGGCAAGAACACCCGGTGTTCCTAGGCTGATGGCCAAACCCCAGGCAAGGAATGCAACTAGAGTCGAGCCTGTTGGTGAGTGACAGAAAAGATGGCAGCTTGGAGAAGTTAGGGAGGAAGTGGAGGTCCAGATAAGGCCTCATACCACAGCCCCAGGGTATGATGGAACCTAGGTACAAGCTGCAAAAGAAAAAAAAAGGAGGGGGGCGGGGCTGCAGACAGATCACAGGGACAGGGGCTCCAGGAGTGCTGCCTAAGAGCAAGGCAGAAAGAGGAATATCTTTTGAGAATCCAGAGTCTCTTTCTGGGTGGATCTGCTCACTGGCTGTAAGAATCAGATGTTTCTAATTAAGCAAGCGGATGTCTTAATATTGTCAAGTATCTATTTTTATTTCTTTTATAGAAATAAAGCTGGTTTGTAATTAGACACTTCTGCCTTCTTTTCTGGGCCCGATCTCCAGTCTAGATGTTGGCAAACTTCTCTAGAGAGCCAGGAGATGGGTAGTTCAGGCTCTTTCGGCCAGATAGTCATGCTTCCATCTCTCCACAGTGGCATTCTCTCAGAACAGCAGCTACTGATGAGTGATTGGGCACAGCTGTTTCAAAAAAGCTTCATTTAAAATCTGAGACTGACCTTAGCTTAGCTTTTGACCACAGCCTGTAGTTTACTAATCCTTGGAGAAGCAGCAGCCCCGCTGCATCATCTGGGATCTGAACGAAGCTTCATCTTGCTCTATATTAGTCTAAGTGTGCAATACACATATTTACTTTTGTTGTGATCACCATGATTATTTTATGCAACGTTGCTTAATATTTATTTGCTTATAAAAAATGTTGGCTGAGTCTGGTTCCTTGTCACAAGTTTTCACGGTTGTTTATGTGAGTGTGAGTGTGTGGTGTATGTGTGAGTGTGTGTGTATGTGACGTG
>JADRCH010000123.1:1974253-1987753 GCA_019843965.1 Rhynchomys soricoides
TGTGTATGTGTGTGAGTGTGTGACTGTGAGTGTGTGTATGTGTGTGACTGTGAGTGTGTGTATGTGTGTGAGTGTGTGAGTGTGTGTGTGTGTGTGTGTGTGCCATTGGTTAACATTGGGGTCAACATCAAGTGTTTTCTCATCTGCCTCCACCATAAAGACTTAAAAACTTGCTGTCTGACCAGCAAGTTTTAGGAACCCCCAGTCACTGCCTCCCCAGTGCTGGGATCACAGGTACAGTCCTGTCATGCATAGCTTTTTATGTGGGTGTTGGGGATGTGAACTCAGAGCTTCATGCTTGCCTGATGATAAGCAACACTAAGCCCTCTCCCCAGCCCCTGGGCTTCCTTCTTAGGGAATTCTAGGCATATTGGGTCTCCTGCTCCTTTGAGGCTCTCAAGTGACAGACTAATCATGCTTCCAAATGTAGACCAATGATTGTCCTTGATTAAAAGAACGAGGAGAACCCAGGCTGTTATCTGTACTTGGTGGAGGATTGCACCTTGCATTTGATCACTGGGCAAACATTTGCAGTAAGTGAATGTTGCATCTTATGAGCAACGCAGTGGTCTCATGCATGCAGAATGGCAACAGCACTCACCCAGCACCCCAGAGGTTAGAGTGTCCTAGAACTGATTAAAAGCTATCTTCCCAAGTGTTCTTCAAAGTGAATATTCCAATGAGTGCCACTGTTTGATTTGATTTCCTTTAAGTGGTCGCTTGATTTGCTGTTTTGATAAGTCGGATGAAGTGTGTTTGAACGTCAGCAGAGGTTTAGCAGTCGTTTCGACTTGTTTGCACAACGTCCCCAAATTGCGGGAATTATCTTCTTGTCGATATGACAGTTGCAACTTGGGCAGAGGCACATCGCATGCTTGCTTTAGTTAAGGACAAAGCTAGAAAACAACCCCAGATTAATTAGTTGTCACAATTAAATCTCTTCTACAGTCATTTCCCATCTAGTCAAGAGGCAGAGAAACTGGTTCAAGGCAGCTGGTGCCACGCCTTTGATTAATTATACCTGCATTTGGTAATTTACTGTGACAAATCTGTTTCTTTTTAATTAGTTTTTTTTTCTTGGAGAATTTTATACAATGTATTTTGATCATGTTCATTTTCCACAGACTCCTCCAAGATCCTCCCCACCTGCCTAACTTTGTGTCCTCATTTTTTAAAACCTGTCCAAATACTCTTGGACGTGTGACCTCATCTTAGATTATGTTGGACCTGTTAGGGGCCATGCTCTTAAAGAAAACTGACTTCTTTCTTTCCCAGAAGCACTCAGTGACCAATTTCTCCTCAGCTAGGGGTGGGACTTTGAGACCCCACCCCACTGCTTCTTTGTCTGGTTTGAGCTTGTGAAGGTCTTGTGCATGCTGTCCTAATTACTGGGAGTTCATAGGTCAGTTGCTGCGTGTGGCTTCTCCATGCAGCCAAGAGATGTGATCAAGAAAATGTCTGAGGCTACTGCCAGAGAGGTGTAGGCAGCCAGGCATAGTAACCATTCTGTACACAGTAAACAAAGACAGTGGGGCTGGGAAGATGGCTCAGTAAGTGAAGGTATCTGCTACAAAGTCTGACAACCTGTGTACTTCATGACCAGCATAGTGGAAGGATAGATGTATAGTAAAAATGTAAGCCATTGAATCAATATTATAACATACATGTACATATGTATGTTTGTATGTATGTATGTATGTGTGTGTGTGCATTGTATGTATTACACAATATTCAATGTTACAAATTATATATTTGTATATGCAATGTCAAGCTTTTTATTAGCTTCTGTTAATAATCCAAAATGATGGGTTTCTGATGATGTCATTGGCACACATGGATTGTACTGGCTGGTTTTGTGTGTCAGTTTGACACAAGCTAGAGTTATCACAGAGAAAGGAGCTTCTGGTGAG
Source organism: Rhynchomys soricoides (assembly GCA_019843965.1). Lineage (NCBI taxonomy): Eukaryota > Metazoa > Chordata > Mammalia > Rodentia > Muridae > Rhynchomys > Rhynchomys soricoides. The sequence goes on from JADRCH010000123.1 coordinate 1,976,164, forward strand.
GAAATGCCCCCATGAGATCCAGCTATAAGGCATTTTCTCAATTAGTGAATGAGGGCTGAGGGCCCTTTGTGGGTGGTGCCATCCCTGGGCTGGTAGTCTTGGGTTCTATAAGAAAGGAGGCTGAGCAAGCCAGGGGAAGCAAGTCAGTAAGAAGCATCCCTCCATGGCCTCTGTATCAGGTTGTTTCCTGCCCTGTGTGAGTTCCAGTCCTGACTTCCTTTGGTGATGAATAGCAGTGTGGAAGTGTAAGCTGAATAAACCCTTTCCTCCCCAAATTTCTTCTTGGTCATGATGTTTGTGCAGGAATAGAAACCCAGACTAAGACACGGATATAATGTGCTCTGCTCATATTCAGGTATTATTCTTTCCCCTCTCCCCCTCCCCCTCCTCCTCTCCCTCCTCCTTCCCCAGTCCTCTTCATCTTTTCAAGCAGTGGCCCCTTGTACCTTCGTGTCTTTCCTTTATAAATCTAAATTTCATGTATGAGAGAAAACACTGTGTTAATCTTCCGAGCCTGGTTTGTTTGTTTCTCTGAACATGATAATCTCCAACTCTGTTTTCCTGCGAATGGTGTATGCTACACTTTCTCTCTTCACTCTCCACTGGTGCCCACCTTTGTGAAGCTGGCAGTAAGGTAGGCTTGCTGACATTAGAATCACACAAACCGTGGGCATCGAATGGGCCTGCAGTGTTATAACGAGGCATCACCACGTGTCTCACCAGGCCACAGGACAGTGTCAGCTTGATTACAGGATCACTGCCACAGGAGTCATCCCTTGACTGTACAGGGCTGCACGTCCCTTGGCAGAAAGAACATTTAGATTCTTTTCGTCTCAAAGTGAGGAATGAAAACATTTCCAGTTGCAGATTTCTCTTTGGAATAAAGGAGCACCCGTCTATTAAGGATGGCGCTCAAGGGTTTATGTTTAGGTGTCTAACTTACTTTATTGCGTTTTAATATGAGACAGGGTCCCCCTCTGTAGTTCAAGCTTGCCAGGAACTCACTTTGTCCTCCAGATGTCTCTTAAGCTCACTCAAATTCTCTGGTCTCAGTTTGCTGAGTGCTGGAGTTACAGGCATGAAGCACCACACCTAGCCAGGAGTCCCCATTTTTATAATCAGACTTTGACCATTAGACCTTATGATGGGTGGATACGAATGGTAGCATGGGCCACAGGCCCTGTTATTAGTAAATAGTGCCACCTTCAGCCCTTGTCAGTGGGATTTATTAGGGGATTACAGTTAAGAGATTCAGTGAATCTCAGAAGAGACTTGAACTTTGGACTTTTAACATTGTTCAGACTGTGATAGACTATGGGACTTCTGAAGTTGGACTAAATGTATTTTACATTATGCTATGACTAGTTATGGCCATAGACTCATATATTCGAAAGCCTATGGGGTCCAGGGAGTGGAATGTGGTGGTTTGAATACGCTTGGCCCAGGGAGTGGCACTGTTAGAAGGTGTGACCTTGTTGGAGTAGGTGTGGCCTTTTTGAAGGAAATGTGTCACTACAGGGCCTTTGAGAGACATTCCTCCTAGCTGCCTCAAAGCCAATCTTCTCCTAGCGGCTTTCAGATGAAGATATATCACTCTCAGCAGCTCCTGTACCATGTCTGCATAGATGATGCCATGCTCTCACTTTGATGGTAATGGACTGAACCTCTGAACCTGTAAGCCAGTCCCAACTAAATGTTGTCCTTACAAGAGTTGTCTTGGTCATGGTGTCTGTTCAGAGGAGTAGAACTCTAAGTAAGGCAGCACCTGAGTGATGGGGGATTACTAATGGTAAATTGCCCACTTTGCAAACATCTGAGTTTAATCTCCAGAGCTCACCTATAAAAGCTGGAATCCCAATGAGAGAACCTTTACTTGGTATTTCGTCTGTTGTGTATTGCATATACTATAGGAAAGAAGCTAAGTTTAAAGTGGTAGCTCTCTATCAGCCTCTGTGGTAAATACATTTTTCTGGACCAGTATTGGTTGGACTAGGATCAGCTGGGGAAGAGAGAGATGGTTTGTGGTCCACTGATAGGCTCTCCCTTCTTCTGTAAATATGTCCTCACACATGTTCCTGTAGGCAGCTGCATGAAATTCATTGGTTTATAAAACAAAATAAACAAAGGACAGAAAAGTAGACGGGGCACAGTTTGGGAAGAGGAATGGGATCAGTAGGAGTGTGGAGAGCAAGGGGGGCATGGAGGTGATATGAGCATAGTGAATTATTTTTTTATTAAATTATTTCATTTATTTACATTCTAAAGGTTGCCCCCCCTTCCTGGTCTCCCCTCCCTGAGTTCTTCACCCCCTCCCATGCCCCACACCTCTGAGAGATGCTCCCCCACCACTGAGAGGGTGCTCCCCCCGGCCCATCCCCCACCTCACCCCTACCAGCATCCCTTTTCCTTGGGGCATCCTCTTCCACTGAGGCCATTGAGGCAGTCCTCTGCTACATATGTGCCTGGCAGGGGTGGGGGAGGGAAATGATTCAGCCCATGTGTGCTCCTTGGTTTTTGGCATAGTCTCTGGGAACTCTGAAGGGTTGGCATTGTTGGTCTTCCTATGGGTTTGCCATCCCCTTCAGCTCTTTCAGTCCTTCCTCTAACTCTTCCATAGGGGTCTCTGACCTCAGTCCAGTGGTTGGCTGTAAGTATCTGTATCTATCTTGATGACTGAAAAGCACTTAAAGAAATGTTCAACATCCTTAATCATCAGGGAAATGCAAATCAAAATAACCATGAGATTCCACCTCACACGAGTCAGAATGGCTAAGATCAAAAACTCAAGGAACAGCAGAAGCTGGCAAGGATGTGGAGGAAGAGGAACACTCTTCCATTGCTGGTGGGATTGCAAGCTGGTACAACCACTCTGGAAATCAATCTGGCAGCTCCTCAGAAAATTGAAATAGCTCTACTTGAATATCCAGCTATACCACTCTTGGGAATATAACCAAAAGATGCTCCACCATATCACAAGGACATGTGCTCCACTATGTTCATAGCAGCCTTATTTGTAATAGCCAGAAGCTGGAAACAACCCAGATGTCCCTCAGCCAAAGAATGGATACAGAAAATGTGGTTCATTTACACAATAGAATACTATTCAGCTATTAAAAACAAGGACACCATGAATTTTGCAAGCAAATGGACAATAGTGAATTAAACTGTTGAAAATATCATCATGAAACTTATGTGTAGTTGATATATGCCAATAAAGACTTGAAATACACAAATTACAAATGATGAGAGTACTCATTCTGAAGCAGGATGGGAAGAAGCTGAAAGAGGAGGGACTGTTTACCACAGACATTGGTGCAGAAAAGGAAATGTAGGCTCTTGTTGAACCAGTGAGATTCTGACATGAGAGACTTACGAGCCAGCCATTGCTGGAATAAATCGCTTGGCTTCCTCAGCTTTGAGGACACAGGTTCTGTCAGAGAAATTTCCATCATGCAGAGTCTATGAGAAAAAAGAAAAAAGGGATCTCAGAGAACAGTAGGGTAGGGCTTAAACCCCAGGGATGCCACTTCAGGTCTGGATCCAACCACCCTTGATGGTAGACATACACACATACATTTTCTTTAGGTTTATGAACCAATAAATTTATCTCATTTTCTTTTATACAGCTGAGATGTGTTGCATCCCTAGAAACTAGATAGACCATGAGCAGAACAGAGTTCTAGAAATTTCTGTGACTTTACCACCTCGGCACTTGCTGTATTCCTCCACGTACATACTTAATAACTCGTTTTGAAACTTTCTCTGCCTTTGTGTGGAGTTTAATTTCTATTAGATGATCATCTAATGCTCTTTACATTGTAAATCTTCCAAACTTTCAAACTTATATGCTCACAAACTCATTTTTTAATAGTAATCCGACTCTTTATTTGAAATCATTGTATGTGGCAATTAGTAATTGAAAAGATAATTTTAGTTAATTTTAAATTTAAAATCCATCATGCAAAACGAATGGATCAGAGTGGAGTCACTGACAAAGGAATGAATCGGGGTGTGAGGAGCTGTCTGTGGGCCTGGAAATGAGACTCTGAAAACTTCTCAGGGAATGATCATTGTGCAGATTTTTACTTGTAATTATAATTTAATTACGGACCCACTTTTGCAACATTTTAAAAGTACATAGTTAGCATTTAAGCACTTTCCATATAATTATCTGTTATTGAACCTGCTCATTATAGACTGGTGGCTGCATAAATTACTATGCTTTGTGTAAAAATATTTTTTACTTCAGATTGACTTGAAATGAAAAAAGCCCCATCATCTGGATGGTACTTAATGGATCCCCAATACTGCAGACACTTCAAGTCGGGCTGCCTTGCCAAGGAAATCCGATGGAGCCAGCCTGTCTTTGCTAGCTTTCTTCCTAGGTATTGACTTCCATCTCTGTTGTTTTTCTTGAGATGGTTCTAGGGAATGCAGGTAAATCCTGCTGCAGACATGCCCAGACCCTTCAATAATGTGCTAAAAATCTAGTTTGGGGCTGAGGAGATGACTCGGTAGGAAAAACTCTTGATGTGAAATTCTGAAGACCCAAGGCTGATCCCTGGACCCCATGTAAAGAGTCCAGAATTAGTAGCACATATTTGTAATCCCAAATGGGTAGATCCCTGGGGCTCACAAAAGTGCCTGGCCAAGGAAAGAAACCATCTAAATATCAAAATTAGCCTTAAAATTAAAATATTAATATTAAAATTAAGATAATCTACTTGTGCCGATGACTGTTGCCATAGCCAGTGTTCCATTGTCATGAAAAGAGACCATTGCCACAACTACTCTTACAAAGGAAAGCATTTCCTTGGGGCTGGCTAGCAGCTTCTGAGTTTTAGTCCATTCTCATCATGATGGGAAGTCCAACATCAATCACACATGCAGACATGGTGTTGAAAAGGTAGCTGAGGGTTCTACATCTGGATCAGCAGACAGCAGGAGAGAGACACTGGGCCTGGCTTGAGCATTCAAAACCCTAATGTCCACTCTCCGTGACTCATTTTGTCCAACAAGGCCACACCTACTCCAAGGAGGCCACACCCACTCCAACAAGACCACACCTACTTCAAGGAGGCCACACCCGCTCTAACAAGGCCACGCCCCCTAATTCCTGTGGCGCATGACCACTCTCTAATGACCTAAGGCTCAAATATATGGGTCTGTTGGGGTCGTTCTTACTCAAAGCACCATAACCGTGAAAGGTCAACAATCCCCCTCAGCAATGGTTTACCAACCAGACAGAGAATAAGACTGTAGAGGAACATCAACAGACAAGGCTTAAGGATGTTATAAAAGACATTATGTAGCAGCAGCAAAGTGCTCATCTCCACAAGCACCATGAAACAAAGCTAAAAATGTAAAAATAAAACTGTCAGGCCCAGATTCTGCAAATGTGCCCCCCCCCCCCCCAGTGCCCTGCGTAAGTGAGAGAAAGACAGTGGTGATGTTTGCAGGAGGATCTTCAATATCTTTTCTCATTTAATTCTCCTACTAACCATCTGGGTGAATCCAGTGATGAGCTGTCTATCCATTCAATTCCATTTCATGGGTGATGAGACTAAGGGCCACAATGTGATTAACGGCTTGCACAAGGTTGCAAGTCTGAAGAATGTTGAGCCAGGACTTAAGGCTCAGTGTCAGTCAGGAGTCTGCATATCCACAGCTGAGCTCCACCTGGGAGGTCTGGATGAAGACTGAAGACGTTGGAACCATTGTGGGGACTCTGCAGATGACTGAGTGGCTGTGGGGGAATTCTCCAGTTTGACATGTGCATGATTTTTTTTTTCCCCACAAGGGAGTGATTGGCTACAGTCAGAAGCTGCTCTTCTGGCTGTCATGACCAAATCTTTGAGAAGCAGCAGCTTTGGAGAGAATATATTGATTAGTATTTGTTTTTGTTTTTTTTTTTTTGTCAACTACTCAACCCAAGCCTGAATAATCTGAGAGATGTGAACCTCAATTGTGAAAATGCTTGCACCAAATTGACTATAGTCAAGCCTATGAGGGCATTTTCTTGTTTAATGATTGATGCACAAAGGCCCAGCCCACTGAGGGTGGTGCCATCTCTAGGAAGGTAGGCCTTCACTGTCTTAGAAAGCAGAATGAGCAAACTGTGGGGAGCAAGCCAGTAAGCAACATTCTTCCATAGCTTCTGCTTCAGTTCCTGCCTCTTGGTTCCTGCCTTGAGTTCCTTCCCTGACTTCACCGGAAGATGGAGTGTAACCTGTAAACTAAAGTAATCCCTTTCCTCCCCAAGTTGCTCTTGATCATGGTATTTATTTCACGAATAGAAACCCTGACTAAGGCAGAGGTGAAGTTTATTTTGGCTCACTGTTGGAGGGATGAAGTCCACCATGGTGGCAAGAGGCTCTGTTGTGTCAGGAATGAACGGCAGCTTCTTGTTCAGATCTTAGTACATCAGTGAGTGGCTAGCCTGCCCTCAGTGACCCCTGTCCTTCTAACAAAGCTCCATCTCCCAAACAAGCCCAGCAGCTTGGGATCAAGTCTTTAGACACACGAGCCTGTGAAGGACATTTTACATGTCAATTGTGACATTTGGCATGGTGACTCTCTGCCTTTCAGGGAACCTCAGGTAGTAGCAGGATTGTTTCTGGCATATTGGGCTGGTGTTGGCATCTGTACCCAGATACACTAAGTCTCTGGGTCTCAGCAGTCTGTTTAGGTAGAGCACATGGAGATGCATCAAGTACGGTTCATTCATTCAGATCCATAGATCAATTATAACTGAGTCCTGCCATCCCATCGGAACACCGTGCTCTTTGCTTCAAATGCATTTTGAGTTTTAAAAGAAGCGGTTGCCACCTTCAGTGATGTCATGGCCTGTGTGATCTCTGCCATTTCTCTGACTGAAATTAGAACCCACGGGAAACAAAAAGGAAAGAAACACCGACATTTCTCAAGAGCGCATGCGTGCCAGGTAGCGTATCAAATGTGATCCCATATAGAGCAGGAGCCCAAGGATGCAGTTTGTTCCTGTTTTGTAGGCGAGAACTCTGGGGTCTTGCTGACTCATCACCCTCAGAAGCTTACCTGAGATTTCACTCTGGGGGAACCAGGTGAGGCGGTGTGACTCCCACCCCCCCACCCTCCCCAAATCAGCCCTAGAGAGGAAGAGGAGAGCTTCAGGCATGAGGTGGGTGGGATGGCTGCCTGGGTCCTCTTTTGCCTCAGACATGACGGCCTGCTGATTTCTTGTTCAAAGAAGACTTGTGGGAACTGGGGGCTGGATAGGATTCCAGTCTGTTCCTTTCTGGATTGCCTTGGGAAGAGTTATCAAGGAATGGGCACTCGCCATAGGAGCTACGGCTGTGTCAATGAAGAGACAACTTTAACTCCATAGCTATTCCCACTGGCACCAGCAGCAGTTGATCTTGTATCACTGGGGACATTCACGTGCACCTGGAGACATGACATAACAAGCTTCTGCCTTTCCATCACACATGGCTCCTGTCCCCAACTCAAGCTTGGTTGTCCTGAACTGTAAGAGCCATCTGAGATTGGAAAGACAGATGACGACGTACATTCTTCTCATGACTAGGGGACTCATCTCCCCATCTTTAGACACAGCTAAAATAGGCACAAGCCATATGAGAATGGTTCTGGCAAGCCCCCTCTCCCCTCTCTAATGGCAACGATTCCCAGTGAAACTTCACCAGGTAACACCTGACGTATTAGAATTTTATGTATTTATTTTCAGTGGGCTGGGTATAAATATGCAAGTGCTGACATGGGTTGCATTTTTCAATTTTATGGCCAAGTGCCGTCTCCAACCGACTGATGAATGGAAGCTTTGAGGTAGGATAGTTGGGCTAAGATTTTTCTCTCTTTCTCTTCAATTACTCAAAGAAGGAGAAAAGTTTTAGACAGAGATAAATGGAAATTATCCAGTGCCTTCAAATATATGACTCCCCAGATCTCCTGTCTGGGTAAATCAGAACTTCTCATGGTTATAGATAATGAGATAATTAAAAAGTGGTAAATCTAAGTGTGGACTGCTGTCCACCATTAAGCCCAGAAAGGGCTTCTGATCATGAAACACAGACTCTGTATTTTGAAACATCGTATCAATTACGAGAGATACTTTTACAGATCTCTCTAAGAGATATTTACATAAAACTATATTTCTATACACTGTAGGAAATACCCCAAGTATAGATTTAATCAAAACTGTAAATAAGACTAAAGGTAGGCTGTAAGGGTGAAATATGCAGCTGTAAAAATCTTAGCAAAAAATTTAAATCAGTTTCATCCTGAATTATATTGGCCTTCCTATCTCTTACATCTCCCTCAGCCCCCAGCCTCCTTTTCGACTACTTCACCTTAATCCTCTTACGCTGGAGATGAGACAGTTGGGGGGATAAATGTCACAGTGGCTTTATGCTTCTGTGTTTGTGGAGGAGGGAGTTTAAAGGTGGAGGGTGTATTTCTTACTCCACATTGCATTGTCCTGGTCCTTAGTCAATTACGAGGTCCTGTAGTAATGGGATGGATACAGGTTTGGGTGTGGGCTGACTATGGGCTGACTCCTGTTTGAGACCAGCTTCTCACACCAGCTTATGCTCTGTGGGAACAGAACGGGCCGACAGCGGAAGATTTCACCCTTTGAGCTGTGCTACAGAACGCAGAGTCTGTTCAGTACACCGCAAGGGACGGACTGATGGTTGGGTAGTGCAGAGCTACAGAGTCTGAGGCACCGGGCTGTGGGGTCTCCACTGGGAGAGGACTTGAGTTTCCTAGTGTGTGTCATTCCCATCACGTGAACCAAAGTGGCGGCGTGGGTTAGCCCAAATCCCAAAGCGTGATCTCTAGAGTTTTAGTCCCTGCCATGCAGATTAAGGCTATACAACTGAGAGCTATGCAAATGAGGGTTTTTCTGATTGGTCCACGTTCTTATCTTGGTCAGAAGCTTGGATTATAGTGCTCCAACGCTGAGGTATTGGTCCACTGTGCTCCTGGGTCCCTGTTTGGTGGGAGATGAGGACATTCTGGTTGGGAGTCTTGCCGTTACAGCCCAGCTTTTCTGAGACCAGAGTTGTCTATGAAGCTACATGGCCTCTCGCCTACACATTTTTTTTTTTTTTTATTGAATGAATGAATAAATAAAAATGAAAACCAGGATGAGAGACATATTTTTAAAATGAATCAAATGTCACGATGGGACATGACCATCATGCCTGGTGTGAGACATTCATTCTAAGTCTTTGAGGATGGGGTACATATGTTTGTTCACACGAATGTGTGTAAAAAAAATACTGTCTGCTACTTATTTATTGAATACCTTTGAGCAAATCCTGGCACCTTTTTGTTTCCTTAACTCCATTTAAGATCATGTTCGTCATCATCATCATCGTCATCGTCACCATCATCTATCTATGAATGTGCACATGAGTGCATGGGAGTGAAGATGCCCAAGGAGGCCAGAGGCACTGGATGCCTCTGAGCTGGAGTTAAGGACAGTTGTGAGCTTTCCTACATGGATGCTGGGAACTGAACAGGGACCCTCCGGGCAGAATAGTAAGTACTCATAACCACTGAGCCATCTCTCTGATCCCTATCTCCTCACTCTCTTTTTGTAGGATGGGCCTTGCCACAGTCCATCCTTGCATGAATGGGTCCCGAGGGAAGGCAGCGGTGGGGTATGGAGTCAGTGGTGAAACCAAGTTTATTTATCTTTGGCAATTATTCCTTCAATAGCTCTTTGCTATTCCAAGGCCAAAAGCCTTTGGCTTCTGGTAAGAAACTCTTTCTGTTATCATCAAGGTGTTAGAAAAAGCTTAATTGTTAGGGCTCCCTTTTCTCTGGCTCAAAGACCTCTTGCTGACCAGGTGAGCGGCTAGGACTTGTTAAATCTTCACAAACCAGGAAAAAAAAGAGAAGAAAAGAAAGAAAATTTTTTACATAGGCAACATGCACAGGCACACATAGATTCATAAACACACACATTCTGGTCAAGCCTGACAGCTTGTTTCAGCAAGCCACAGTGTTCATGCATGCATGCATACATACATACATACATACCTAGACATGTATGTATAGACAAACAGACATATATACATGTATACATTTGAATGGATGGGACAGAACCCTAGAGGCCACCACTTTATTTCTTCTCTCTGGCCTTTTTATACCTTCTTTTAAAAAGTTCTTTAGAAAATTACCTCATAGATAAAATGTTACACAAAGAGGGAGTTACAGAAGGATGCTGATAGTTCAAAGTAGTGCTTCATTTGGCAAGCTCATTATAAGTTCAGAGCAACAGTTTCACATGGCCTTGCTTTGTCATGGTGCACTTTATCCTTGGATCTAACCTAGAATTAATGTTTTTACTTGATCACAAATTTGCTCCAAGCCTATATCTCTTCTTAGTGTAATTTATGAAAGCTCATTGTATTTTTTATTATGTTGCTTTTATGAGGAGTGGGCACATTCTATTCTTGATTCTAACTTTATTACATCTTTCTAGCAAAGCATCTAAAACCATCTCTTAAAACTTTCTTCCTAAAATTATTTGAGTCAAATCAGGAATTGTGTAAAATCATTAATTCATCCAAACAGCATTAATTCATGAAAGTTCATCTGTCAGTTGATCTGCAGGGAATCTGCTCAGCAGGAATCATTAGGCTACATAATGATAACAGGAAAGGCATATCAGCTGCAAGAAGCAATCCTGAGATGAAGTCTCTTGTGACCTTGCCTCTCAGAGCTCACCCATCATAAGCTATGCAGAAACAGTGGGCCACCTCCAAGAAAGTCACCTGCTAGCCTTAGTCTCTCCTACATGGCTTCTGAAAGGGGGCTAAGTATTTTTTTATATAAAAAAAATCTAATAAGATATAACCATCACATCAAAGTTGGATAAGGCAAACAGAAGAGAAATAGCTCAAAGAGAAGGCACAAGACTCAGAGACCCACTCATTCACACACTCAGGAGCCCCATGAAAATACCAAACTGAAAGCCATAGTACATATGCAGAGGGCCTGGTGTAGACCTGTGTAGGCTCTGTCCTTGCTGCTTCAGTCTCTGTGAGTTCACAAGAGCTTTGCTCAGATGATTCAGAGGTCCTCACTCTCCTGGTGTTCTCCATCCCCTCTGGCTATTACACTCTTTCTGTCTCCTCTTCTAAGGGGTTGGTTCCCTGAGCTCTAAGGGGAGGATTTGATGGAGACATCCCAGTTAGAGCTGTGTGTTCCAAGGTCTGTCTGTCTGTTTGTATTTCTCTTTCTCTTTCTGTCTGTCTATCTTGTCTGTCTCTCTCTAGTCTGTCTCTCTCTGTCTCTGTCTCTCTGTCTGTCTGTCTGTCTGTCTCTCTCTCTGTCTCTCTCTCTCTCTCTCTCTCTCTCTCTCTCTCTCTCTCTCTCTGTGTCGTCCAGCTGTGGGTCTCTTTATATGTTCCTATCTTCTGTCTCTGTCTCTGTCTCTCTGTCTCTGTCTCTGTCTCTCTGTCTCTGTCTCTCTCTCTGTCTCTCTCTCTCTCTCTGTGTCGTCCAGCTGTGGGTCTCTTTATATGCTCCTATCTTCTGTCTCTGTCTCTGTCTGTCTGTCTCTCTCTCTCTCTGTGTGTCG
>JADRCH010000123.1:1999581-2030159 GCA_019843965.1 Rhynchomys soricoides
GTGTGTGTGAGTGTGTGTGAGTGGTGTGAGTGTGTGAGTGTGAGTGTGTGTGATTGTGTGAGTGTGTGTGTGAGTGTGAGTTCAGAAACAACCTTTAATTCTCTCTTCAGTTCCATGTCCCTTGCCCTTCTCTAATCACATTGTCTTTCTTAGAAATGGCTGCTGTTAGGGCGTGGTTACTGGTGTGCGTGCATGCATATGTGCACATCTTGTGAGCATCATGTGTCTTTGTATAATAGAAATGCAGATGTATCTATGTTTATGTAACATTTGACTAGTCATTTGGATAGTCATTTATTTTTATGAGAGTCAGGAAGTTTAAATCATTTTATACATTGTCATTGTGTGTAGGGAGGGCACACACATACCACTGTCCCTGTGAGGAAAATCAGAGATTTATTCTCTTCTAGCTTCACCTGGGTTCCCAGGAATCCAACTTATCTCGTCAGACTTATAAGTGTCTTTACCCATTGACCCAGGTCGCTGGTTCCAACAGTCTACATTAGAACACGCTCCATGGCACATGCTGCATGGCACAGCCATCAAGTTATGTGAGCTGGACAGTGAGTCATCTCTCCAGGGTGGAACGATAACCAGCTTAGTTAGTCTTTAGCTCAGTCTGCGTGTGGGAGTAAGAGGACGTTTGCATGAAATGTAGATTGCAGTCTAGGTTCTGTGGAGCCTGCGACGTTCCGAACAGCGGGAGAGCGGATGGGGATGATGTCCTACATCAGAGCTCCAGCCTCTTTCATCTTCAGCAGAGCTCTGTGATCTAGACTTGACCTCTTCTTCATCTTCTATGAATCCGGTGAGCGTAGCCTCTGCACATGTTTCAGGTTCTCTTGGGGACAATTTTGAATAATATCTTTGAAGCAGGCTTGGGATGTGACTCACTTGGTCGAGTGCTTGCTCAGCATGCACAAAGCCCCGGGTTTGATCTTCAGCAAAATCAGAAATTCAAATTCATCCTTTGAGGATCCTCCCCATCCTCATGGACCATTGGCTGATGCAGTCCACGAGGGCAGTGGGAGCAGAGACATCAAACAGAGGGGTTAGAAGGCTCTGTGAATAGGTATGGTGAATAAACCACACCAGGACCTGCAGTCAGTAGGCAGATCAACTCTACTTTTTGAAGGTTTATAAAGTTTTAGGGGACCGAGGACATCCAGGATGGGCAGAAGTCACTGGCTCGGGGCTTAGAGGACCTGTAACAACTCATGAGAATAAGGGAAGCATTTCGGGAATCTCGGGTGCTGGCTGAACAAGTTTTGTCAGGAGAAAGTAAATCTGTGTGTAAAGTAATTGAGGCTATGTGTCACTCTTCAGGTAGAGGTGGGGGTGGAACTTAGGATTCCCTGAACAAGGTCAGAGAAGGAGAGAACCTGCTAAAGAAGGGAGTCTCCCATTCTTCGCTGATATCCAGTCATGGTGGACTTCGAGTTTTCCCACGGTTCTTGACCATGAACTTGAGGCCATTCTGGGCTACACAAAGCCTCATCTTTAAGACAAAATCTTTGACGTAGTCTCCTGTGCTATGGTTTGGGAATGGTAGTGTGCCGCTCTTTGGAGTAGCTGCACACTTAAGAGACAAGGCTGCCATTCACAGAGTGGCCAGCCCATGGTCAGCTCCCAGGGAACCACTGGTTCCTTCCTGCGTGTGGATTTGCCTGTGAACCTCACCTTTTGAAAACAGTTTCCTCCTTCTTAATCTCCTCTATTTGTATTTATCAACGCTGTCAGGCATGCGTGGACAAATACTGGCCCATCTTCCCCCAAAATAAAACTTGAGAAAAATAAATGCCTGCTGTAACTCAAGTGTCCCAGGACTGTGCTGCCACACAGATGGTGGTGATCTTACTTATGTTACAACTTTTCTTTTTAGAGTTTAGTTATAATTTTATGCATGTGGGTGTCTTGCCCACATGTATGTCTGTACGTCACGAGTGTCTTCCGAGACCCTTGGAATTGGAGTTATAGATGGCTGTTAGCCATCGTGTGGATGCTGGGAACCAAATCTGTGTCTTTTGGTACAGTAGCCAGTGCTTTTAACTGCTGAGGAGCATTGCCAGTCCTGGGGTCCAACTTCTTAAACAAAATTCCTAATCCAAAATAGTAAGGTAGTACCCCAACCTGTTCTGTCTTTTGGGTACATAGAAGATGATACTGATTCAGAAATCACTCATCACAACGACAGAGGAAGACTGCCAATCAGTTGCAGGCCAGCCAGTTACTAGATAAACAAAGAGACAAAGGAGCGGACACAGCGCAACACAAGCCCTTAAGCAGCACCAGCTCATATTGCTGGGAATGGGGAAGGTAGAGACTGGAGAAACTTCCCCCTTTTGGAATTTTTATTCTCTAGTCAGGTGGCTTGCCGATGGGAGAGGGAATCATCTGTGGGGACCAATAGTTCCAAGTCACATCACTTTGAGGCTGAGGTCTTTGAAATGAATGCTTTCTCCCAGATTGGTAATTGTGTGTGCCATCCCTGGTGAGACCAACAGGCAGGATTCTCTGGCTGGTACAGGGAGAGAAAACCCTAAGGGGCCTCGGGGTGGGAGAAAATGAAGGTCTAGGATGAAACACTTTCTTCTTCTTGGATGCTAGACCACAGCAGTGCCTTGGGAACCTCTTAGCAGATATGTGTCCTTTGGAGAGACCCCAGAATGGCCCTAGGTGCAAGGCTGTTTCTTTTGTACAAAGGCTTCCCACAGAGCTGGGTGGCCTTGACTTGAATTACAATTCTGCATGGGTTCCTCGCCTGGCTTCCGATGCTCCAAGCGGATCTTCTGATGTGTGTGCATTTTCACAGCTTGGATGTTTTGCTGGCAAATTGCACTGTTGGCATTGGGCACAGTGCCGGCTTCAGCAGAGCTGGCAGGGAACAGGATAATGTGCTCAGCACCCACAGAGCCCAAAGTCACTTGAAAGAGACAATGGAGATCTGTAGATATCGTTGGCAGGAAGATGAAAGGCACTCAGGCTTCCATCTTGGCCACGTTGGTTAGGTTCATGAACCTGATTGTCTCAGCAAACATCTCACCCACTTCAGGCTTAAGGATGAAAATGATTTTCCAAACCAGGCAGAAAAAGATGACTAAAGACAAATTACAAGGAGAGGAAGAAGAGAAGACAGGTGTACACGTTTGGACTGTCAGTGGCCTCTGTTCTGACGCCCTCACCCTAGAAACTCCTGAGGTATGAACCAGAAGAGCTGCAGCCCCTGCTTGACAGAGGATGTGCTGTGCTGTGTGTGTGTGTGTGTGTGTGTGTGTGTGTGTGTGTTCCCATCAAGCAGGAGGCAGAGACAGGAGGATAACTGTAAGTTTAAGGCCAGCTTCAGCTACCGATTGAGTTCTAGGAAGGGCTAAGCAGTAAGACTTGGCCTTAGAAACAAAGTAACACCCCAAGTGCCATTCTTTCCAATAGGCAAACACGCTGGTTTTGTGTGTTACGGTCTAGCTGTTGCTCTGTCTCCAGAGGAAGAAGCCATCTGCTAGTTAGGTTTTCCCTTAGTGCCCATTGTTTTCCCTCAGTCATTCCTTCAGGGGACTTAAAATTGTCTCAAAAGGAGAGAAAGGAGTTGGGGAAATGTTTGAGTGAGAAGTGTCCTCTAAGGCTCAGGTATTTGAACCCTTTGTCCCCAGTCGGTGCCACAGTTAAGAAAGGCTATGGCACCTTTAGGACATAGAGCCTTGCTGGAGAAAGCACTTTCTGTATGCTGTTAAGATGTATTCTCTCAGCTTCCTGCTCTAACCACCAACTGCCGGTGCCTCCAACCTTTAGATGGATCTATAACTCTGGAACCATAAGCCAAAATTAGCTCTTCTCTTCTTTGAGTTGCTTTGGTACAGTGTTTTATCACAGCAACAGAAAAGTAGCCACTTTGAGACGACTCTACTGGTGAGGTACTTACCACGAAAGCGTGGAGATCTGAGTTCAAATTCTAAAGCTCACATAAAAATCCCGTTGTAGTGGCACACACTTTACTCCCACACCTGGTCAGGCAGAGACAAGTGGGTCCCTAGGGCTCACTGGGCAGCAGCCTAGCCTAGTCAGTGATAGACCCATCTCAACAAACAGGAAGATGGCCCCTGAGGAATGGAACCTGAGATTGCCCTCCGAGCCTCCTCATGCATGTGCGTATGTCAACATGCCCTTGACCTCCTCCCACAGAGCCACTGTAGAAAACTGCATGTGTCTTCATTCTGGATGACCAGTTTCACAGTGTATCTACTCTCCCTAGCCAGCATAATAAGGGTAGTTAGGTGATCATTGTAAGCTCTCAATACTCATACATTGTATATAGATTAAGCTACCTTCGAAGCAACCCTATGAAGTAGATATGATGGTCTCCATTTCTGCATGGGACACTGAGGCATATAGAGATTAAGTGTTTAGGAATATATACATTCTATTATAATACATATGTTTATATAAAATACATGTTCAAAGACATGCACAAGTAGACGATATATGATTCTTAGGCTAACACAGCAAGATTTAATTGTGTAGTGACCTGGACTGGTAGGCCAGTCTTCAGTGACAGGATCCTAAGTGGGAGAGCCAGGAGACGAGGGGATAAAGAATATCAAAAGCTGGGGTGTTGTACAAGTTACGTCTTATGCCATGTAAGCTTTGGGGGGTTGTACAAGTTATGTCTTATGCCATGTAAGCTTATTAAGAAGTACAGCGTCATATACACTACTCCTAGGGGGGAAATGGGACAGAGTCAGCAGAAGCTATCATGCAATGGGACAAAGTCAGCAGGAGGCTAATCAAGCAGTGTTGCATAAAGGGAACACAAGATATCTCAAGGGCATCAGAGACTGAGCATGCAGTGGTCTTGGGGCTGATAACTCCAGTCTCGTTATGAAGATATGGGAAGCCAAAGCCTAGCTCCAGAATGGCCTTGCCAAGTCTGCCCCTGGGAAGGGACACAGAATTAGGTTCCTTTTGTCCTCTGAGAAAACCTTGGATCAGCCTGGCTCTCAATAGTGTTGAAATGTGGTGTGTCTATGACTTGCTCAGAGGGGTTCTTACAGTTGATGTTGGCTTATACAATTCAGTTCTTATCCCCCTAGTTTTTAAATGATTTGCTTTGAAAAAATTTCAGAGTTAGAAATGAAGTTTGCTAGAAATGCCATGTTCCCTTTCTCACAATTCATAAAATCTCGCTCAGTTCATGAACCGCCATGGCATTATTGGTACAATGCTGTTGTGTAATCCAAATCTTCTTCAGTTTTGACACACACACACTCCCTCGGAATGTGCTTTTTTCTCCAAGTGAGATCTGTGCATGCTGCATCTGTCTTCATTAACGTCTCGTCTGTAACTCTTCCAACACGTTTCTCTTCACAACTGCCTGAGTTTCATAGAACTTGTTATAAATCCATGCAAACCTGACAGTTCGTATCAGGGGGAAGTCATTCTCTCCCTGTTCAGAAGAGCAGAGTCACAGGACTCAGGCATCATCAGGTGGGTTCCTTGTGGTGATGCTGTGGGAAATCCCGTTTCATGGCTGTCTTGTATTTCATGGCAGCTGCCCAGAACCTTTGGTTTGGTTCACAGTGCCAACCTCTGCCTCTGATTTTACACGTCCATCTTCTTTCTGAATCTCTGTGTCTTCTGTTCTCTCTCCCTCTCCCCCTCCTCCTCCCTCTTCCCTTCCTTCTCCTTCTTCCTCCCCCCTTCCCTCCCTCTCTGGCTCCATCACTCTCTCTCCCCTCCCCCTCCCCTCCCTCTTCTGTCACCTTTCTCCCCTCTCTTAGTTAGATGTATGGTCTTGCTATAAAGCCCAGGCTGGCTTTAAGTCCCCATGTTCCTTAGTTAGACTTCAGGCTGCTGGGATGGGGTTACAAACATGTCCCAGTACTTCACTGTTTTTTGGGGTACTGGAGGGTGTCTTTCATGAGTTATTGGGTGTCAGCTTCACCCTACTCCAGTATGCCTTTGTCATGTGATCCTTTCTTTAGTAACAACCCATCATTCTAAATAAGGTCTCGTCGTGATAGGGTCCTCAGTTCCCAGCTTCGTGGCCCTTTTGTGGAGGCATGAGAGCAATTTTTCAAAACTTCAACTCTGGATGTTCTCATGTTTGTCTGATAGTTTCTTATCTGGGGATTCGGGTCACACAGTTTTGAGCAAGCACCCCAAGTGTGATATTGTGCCTCGAGTCAGGAGGTGCATTGTGTCAGGTGGTTCTATTCTTGGTGGCGTTCACTCTGTTCCCCGCTGAAGAAGCTGAAGCGCTGCTTTCTGTGTGACAAATCCTCATTGCTCTTTGAGGGTCATAAGTACTTGGGCCGGAGGTTTTGAAACCACGTAAATAAATATCTTGCTTTTCATTGCTCTCTCTTCTCTCAGGTTTATAAATGCCTTTTGATCGAAATGTAACCCTTGTGTCATAAAACTCACTTCCAAATGTGTACAAATCAATGCTAGTAAAGTTATATTCACAAAGTCGTGTGGCCACGGTTGTTAGTTAGAAGGCGGACAGATCACGCCAGCCCACCACAGTCCCATGAGAAGAGGTTTTACTGGGGTAAAGAGAGGAAGAGGAAAAGGGAGGCAAGGGGTTGAGGTCTCAGCCTTTTATTCGGGCTATGACTTAGATGCTAAGTAATGAGTGACAGGCACAGGTGAGGCAAACACTGGGAGTGTGTGGCGGTTGCCATGGCAACAGACGCAAGAGGGTTGGTCCTTGCTGCCTAGGGACGACATCATCACTGGATTCGGAGGCAGACTATAATGCTTCTTCTAAGGCCAACAATGGTCACTATGTAAGTCCAGAACGTTTTTCATGACTCAAAGATGTAATCCAAATCCTTTAGCTGTTATTTCCTGTTTCTCTCTGTCTCACCTACTGGAAACCATGGCGCTCTTCTCTCTGGATACCCTGCTCTGTTGATCACTAACTTTAGCATCTATTGATCATCCTGCAACAGTGATTACAGTGGCATTCGATAAACTGAATCCCACCCTTTGAAAACCAGAAAACATAGTGATCCAACCAATGAGAACAAATTACAGCCACAATTATGACATGATTTTCATGGCTGGGGCAGTTTCACTGATAACTGATGTCTGTCACTTGTTTTAGACCAGGAATCTTCTTTGGATGATGAGTTGGGTGAACACTGTGGTTATCTGTCACTCAGGTTTTGGTAGTTATCTGACACCGTTGAGCAGAGTAAGTTCACATTTGTGGCCAGAAGAGGTTCTTACACCCAGAAGGATTTGTAGGGTGTACGTTTCTTTCTTGACTAGATTTGAGTGAAATTATTCTTGTCGTACACATGTTTGCTTGTGTGATCAGGAATCCACACTGTATTTTGTATGTGATTTCCTTTTTGATTTGTGCAAGACATTAGGGTGTATCTTGCTCATTTCTGCTCCCAGCAAATGTTACCCAAGTCTGCCCCGTGTGAGATGAGGCACCTGGTAGGTTTCTGTACTGGTTTCTTCCAGTGGTGTGAATCTAACTGGAGTCACAGTAAAGATATTTTGTACACAGTGAGGATGGTCCCATGGTTGTCATGATGCTTCATGACTGACGTGAGGATGGTCCCACAGTCATCATGATGCTTCATCACCAAGGTGAGAATGGTCCCACGGTCATCATGGTAACTCATTACTGATGTGATGAACAATGCTTCATGGCTGAGGTAAGAATAATCCATGGTTGTTGCAATGCTTCATGACTGACATGAGAATGGTCCCATGGTCATTGTGATGCTTCCTGACTGGCATTTTTGTTGTCTTGAAATCTACAATAAAGGATATACCTGATTGCCTGTGTCCTCACCACACATCCTTCCTGGCAGCTTCACCGAGATGTTTAAACTTTCTTCTCATGAATCACCACTAAATCGAATCTCCAGATCTTACGTTGCTGCATCTGGGTTTTTCAACACTATTTACCTTTACTTATATATATATAATATTCACTTTGATTTAGGCTAATAATTGCAGATATTAAAGGTATTTAGCTTGAGTTCTTAACTTGGGATAGTCTATAAGTTTGTGCATACTGTAGGCTTACTGAATCAAGTGTCCTTGTGTAATGGACATTCATTAATCATTACTATATGCCAGGACTTGTGTTAGCTATGTTACATAGATTATTTATATTAATATAAATATATGAAAATATATTGCATATTTATGTAAATCTTAATTCATCCAAGTTCCTTCACTGTTCAACATGGCTTGGCAGTTTCATAAGTTGGGAGATATCCTTCAGATGGCTGTGGTTTTAATTCAGTCTTGTTGGTTGAGAGTACATTTCAAAGTACTCTGGGAGATAACACCAGGACAAGAATGGTTGTTCTCCATGAAAGTGTCAGGACTGGGCTGTAATTAAGCAGTTTTGCATATGAGCACACAGGGTTCTGTCTATAGCAGGTGGAGGGTAAGCACCTGCATCTGATATTATCATCCTGATCATCAAGGGGACCAGTTCGGTGGAAGATGGAGTTGGTAGGAGGCTCTGAAACACAGAGCACTTACTGTGGTGACTGACATCACCTCCCACATCTCCCTGCTAAGAACTTCAGAGTCTAGAGTTGGCATCCAGTGTGGGTGAGACCAAGGCTACCAACATGAAGTGTGGCACCCTGACGTTTCCACCTAGGATCAAGTACCAGAGCACTTGCAGTCCTTGACAGAACCATATAATTTTTTGCTCTGGATTCTTGCTATCCAATGTCACTTATCATTGGTTTCAGACAGAAACCACTTAATCTAGAAGATGATTGGCCATTATAATGAATCATTCATAAGTTGTTTCTAAGGTTGAAACTACTTCGAATTTTCCATGGCTCTTTTGCCTTTCTTGCTGCAAAGAAAGCTATGCCATGAACTTACTAAGATAAATTTTTTCATAGTTCCTGCCCTCATTTATTTACTTATTTATTTATTTATCTATGCAAATAAAAATGTTTAGCTTAGACTAGCATTCAGATAAACTAATAGTAAAGGTCTTTATGGTTGAGAGCTGGGCTCAGGAGTTGTCTGGGTGGGAACTGTAAAGGGCTGTGGAGTGATGCCATCCTCGGGTTCAGGCCATTGAACTGAGGCATTATCTTGTAGAGTAGAAATGGTAAGGGCCACATGCCCCTTCCTTCCTCACTTGCCTCCATTAGCTATTGGTCAGGGATGGGGCATATGGAGTCTCTTGTAGCCTAGACATCAGCCATGTGCTTGAAGAGCAGCATCAGTAGATACAAACGAGTGGTTGCTTGTAGGCAGAATTGTTTCTGGGGTTGGTCCTGGGGATCTGAAGTTTATAGCACACAGTGTGGTTTGGAAGGTAGAGAGTGGATTTTCACTGTGATTAACGCTAGTTGTTTGTATATTCTCTCATCCTAGTTAGCCGGAGCTGCGTCATGCTTCATATAGTCCTTTCTCTGGACTTTTTGTTTTTCCTACTCTGTTTGTTCTCACTCTGTTTAAACACATGCTCCACAGTTGGAGATCCTTGGTTAGGCTTGCTTATGAGATGCGAAATTACACAGAACTTGGTGAGGCTGTGCCTGCTGTCTGGGGAGCTGGGCCTATTCAGTGTCAGCAGCTTCCACTTGCAAAAAGCAGAACTTCTGAACACCCTGAAATGACTGTGCCTGCTTGCTATGTCCCCAAAGGAGGGTAGAAACATCTCAAGCCTATCTGACAGACAGGCAGCAGAGAGAGCCAGTGAGGCTCGGACAGATTAGTGTAATTTATGCAACAAAACCTTTTAATGTGCTCAGATAGAATCATAAATCTCTTTCAGATATTCATATGCAAATGTCGAGAGACTCACACGCTCCGGTAATGGATGACACTTCATAATGATCCTGCCCTATTCAAGCTTAATGGAAAAGAGATAAACACACGTGGACTTACACCGTACAGGTTTCTATGGGGGGGGATCATAATCATAATACATACATAAACGGTGTTGGTGGAAGACATACATGCCTGCTGGAGTACAGGTGCCAGAGAGAGTGCACTGTAAAGGTCCAGGAATGCGGTAATGATGTACAGTTAACAGCTCTCACTGATATATGAGCTCATCCTCACTGACTGAAACCAGTCTGTCACTTCCCTGCTTGACTGCATTAGACGGTGGACAGGAACAGGAGCCAACAATAACAGCTGCGTTTTACCCTTATTTTTCTCAACATCACGTTATACATTTCAAATTGCTTTCAGGGACATTTATTAATTATTTCCCGCAAAAGCCTTGATCGTAAATCAGCTTTTACTTAATTGCCCAAACTAAGCGGCTTGCTCTGTAAGCTAGAGGAATACAACTCTGAAATGGCCATTTTATTATTATTATTATTATTATTATTATTATTATTATTATTATTATTGTTACTGCTGCAGTGGTTAAGAGCACTTACTGCTCTTTCAGAGGACCTGAATTGACTTCCCAGCATCCACATCAGGTGGCTTACAACCACATAAAACCCCAGATCCCAGGAGACCTGACACCTCCAGCCTGCACTCATGTGATACACTTAAACACAGGCTTAGACACATGTTCAAAGTCAAAATATTAAATTCTTTACATTTATTTACTTAGCATTTATTTATTTATTTAGTGTATAGGGACCTTGTCTGCATGTATGTCTGTGTACCATGTGAGTGCTTGGTGGCTGCAGAGGCCCAATGAAAGCATTGGATCCTCTGGAACTGGACTGACATACAGTTGTGAACCACCATGTGGATCCTGGAACCAGAACCTTGGTCCTCTGGAAGAGCAGCCAATGCTCTTAAGCCCTGAGCCACCATCCAGTCCCAGCCATTTAGGTCTTAGTACCTGTTTTCATTCCATGGTGGGACAGTATCTGAGAGAGCATGGCGTGGGCTCCTGGGCCATCTTAAGGTTCAGTTCTTGGGAGGCAGAGGCAGGTGGATTTCTGAGTTCGAGGCCAGGCTGGTCTACAGAGTGAGTTCCGGGACAACCAGGGCTGTACAGAGAAACCCTGTCTCAAACAAACAAACAAACAAACAAACAAACAAACAAACGGTTCAGTTCTGTTTATCCATCAGACTTTTCCTAAGAAAGGCAAGCAAGGATTAACAACTCAAGGTGCTCAGGTCATACCATCATGAGTCTAGAGCTCACAGTGGCACATGGTCCTTGCAGCAAATTCACAAGTTCTCTGGGTGGGGTCACACAGCTTTGGACCAATCATACGGTCTGATTGGACAGTCGTCAGATGTACGCAGCTGTAGTTGGCAAGGAACAAACTTTATCCCAACTCCTAAACTTGATGAGTTAAAAATTGAAGTGGCTCTGTCAGGGACGCCAGGCACTGTCATTGAAGATGGGAACCCTGGTCAGACAAACTACAGTTGCCTGTTGTCCTGGTGGAAGATGAGGAGTCGGGGACCTGAATTCACCATCTCTATGACACTGTGCAGGACACTGGGCAAATCACCTGATTCTGTATAAACTATTCCCACATTTCCCAAACTTCTTTCTTGCTCTCTACTCTCATCCTGTATTCTTCTCTTCACAGTCTCTAGGGTTTTAAAGATTATTTTTCAAACAAATTGCATTTCGTAAGTGGTAATTGATTTTCCTATTTTTATTAATTGTTTACCAACTAGGATAATTTGGACCACACAGAGTGACTATAAAGCAACCCAAGCCAGACAGTGAATCTATCAGCAGCAGCACAAGATTTAGCTCCTAGGCAGTTCCTGAAAAGATTACTGAGATTTTGAGAGGAGCTCACAACACCCAACAGCCTCCGAAGCATCCAGGAACCCAAGCTTGGACTGGATACTGCGGGGCTCCCTGGAGTCTTTGTGTAAGAATTCCCAGTTTTCTGGTTCCCTAGCAATCTTGAAAATTCCTTCTTATGTAGTTCTGATGAGACATTCGGAGGAAAAAGCAGGTTGAGAGTCACAGTGTAGGTGTTATCTGAGAGCTTGATTTGATTGTAGTTATCTCAGATTCTTCTCTCGTTCTGAATCATCTAGCAAATTGTCGGAATGGATCACGAAGGCAGATCTCTCAGGGTGAAGATTTAAGCTGCCTGCAGCTCGTGATTACAGAGAGCAAGCAAGGCAAGGCAGCTGCCGCTGTCACCTCAGCTTGCGTAGCTTTCCTTCTTCTAAGACATCAGAATGTTCTGGCAGCTCTACCTGGAAAATAGATTTCACTCACTGTCTAACGCCTCCTCCTGGATACGAGATCCAAGCACCTTTGATCTGTTGCCCAAATTATTGTGGCCATTTCTCTACTATTCCACAGGGCTTCTTTTTCCCCATTGCAACAATCTCTTTTCAAACTCAGAATGACTTGTACCCTGTGTGCCCAGAGAAGCCACAGCCTCTGCTGTCCCTTCCTGTATCACTGTCACTCTCCGATGGTTAGAAGGGCCCGATAGCTGGCCACTAATTGTATTTCAGTCCCTGATGTAACCACAGCAGCAGCTGAGTGGTGTCTTTCAGGAAGTCCCCACATTAGTCTGTTTTCTGCCACAGGAACAAAGCCTCCTTTGCAAGCATCAGTTTGGAGAGTCATGGTTTGCCTTGAGAGGCCTTCCATTTGGAGGTTTCAGTCCATGGATGGTTGGCCTTGTTATTTTGGGATCAGTGGTGAGTGGTTACACCATGGTGGGAGTGTGTGGTGATACAAAACCATTGACCTCATGGCCAGGGGCAAAAGAAAATTAGGGCTGGGGTGGCTGGGAGTGTGCCTTGCAGGGAAAGTGCTTGCTGGGTAAACATCAGGATCTGAACACAGATCCACAGCACCCATGTAAGGAGCTGGGGAAGGCGGTTCACATCTGTAACCCAAGAGCTAGGTGGAGAAGGCAGCAAAAACAGGCTGTGGGGAAGCCCAGTCAGGCAGTCGAGCTGAGAGGGCGCCATTTGTGTGCCTGTCACCTCCTTGCCTGCTGTGCACCCACCACAGAGCTTCATGGCTCCCCCTTTCATCCCATTAGATCTTTATCCCAGATGTCACTTCTTCAGTGACAGCCATCACTGACCACCATGTTGGCTGCCTATGATTAGGGTTATAAATCAGCCCAGTGACCGTCCAATAGTTCCAGAATGCAGAGTCAAATGCAGAATGACATCAAGTGTAGTTGGTTGACGTCAAGGTGTGGGCATGTCTCCATTAATTGTGGATTCTCTCGGGGAGAATCATTTACTTCTGGTTTTCAAGATTTTAATTGTCTGTGTTTGTGTGTGTGTGTACATGTTCAGGCATGTCCGTACCCATGTGTGTACATGCATGTGGATGCCAGAGGTCAGCACTGAGTAGTACCTTCTTCTATAACTGCCCATTGTATTTTCTGAGACAGGGTCTCTCTCTGAAGCTGGAGCTTACCAATTGAGTTGGCTGGTCAGCGAACCCCAAAGACCCCCTGTCTTTGCCTTCCCAGCTCTGAGATCAAATATGTGCCCTACTTTTTATTTTTAAAGTGAATTCTAGGGGCTTTGAACTCAGATCCTCACGCCTGCGCAGCAAGCACTTTACCCAGTGAGCTATCTCTCTGGCCCCTGCCTTTCCAGGTTCCAGGGCTTGTTCACATTCTTCAACTCATGGCCCCTTCCAGATCCAATAATCATAACTCTGAACATAAGTTGGTGGGTTTTGTTTGTTTGTTTGTTTTTTTGGTTTTTTGATTCTGCTCTACCTCCTTATCCAGGACCCTGTGGTTACACTGGATTCACTCACCTAATTCAGGGTCATCTTTCTTCTCAATATGTCACCTTTATCACAATTCCAATTCTCCTTAGTGATATGTATAACCTATTTAGATTTTTGAATCAGAACATAGACATTTTAGGGGGACCAGTAACCCCAGAAATCCTGTGAAAATCAACACTCCTCTGTCAGCACATTGTCTTCTCCATGATTTTCAATTTAGTTGCTTGTTTGATTGCATCAAAGACCCCAGAGAGGTAGGGGCAGATCCTTAAACACAACACACTTTAAAATAAATTAATTAAGTCTAAGGAGACAGCTTAATAGGACAAATGTTTACCACAACAGTGTGGAGACTTGAGCTCAGATCTCTTGAACCCGTGGTGAATGCAGTAGCTTGTGTCTGTGATCTCAGTGCATGCATGGGAACATGTGTCTGTAATCTCAGTGCATGTATGGTAGCATGCGTTTTTGTTGTTGTTTTCCAAAACAGGTTCCTCTGTGTAGCCCTGGCTGGCCTGGGACTTGCTTTGTAGACCAGGCTCACCTAGAACTCACAGAGACCCCCCTGCCTCTACTCCCTGAGTGCTGGGAGTAAAGACGTGTACCATCACACCTGGCTGATAGCAAGTGTCTGTAATCTCAATGTATATATGATAAGATGGAAAGCAGAGAGAGGGAAACCCTTAAAGCTCAGGTGTGAGGTAGTCTTGATTATGCAGAAGCAAACCAGAGACCCTGTCCTAAGCAAGGAAGAAGATGAGTGATGACATCCAAGGTAGTCCTCTGACCTCCACCTGTGGGCACAGAGGTGCATGGGTACCCACATTCTCTCTCTCTCAAACACACACACACACACACACACACACACACACACACACACACACGGCTCTCTCGAACTCGAGCGTGAGCTATTCCCCACCCCCAAATGGATGGGCCGTCTTCCGTGATTTCTATTTTGAACCTCTAGAAATGCTGATGTGGTCCAGCCCTTCAGTTGCTGTTGTTCATCCCAGATGCTGCCTTTTTGCTTAATACAGATAACAGTAAGGAGAAGCACAGACATCACCTACCTGCAAGAGTCATTGCAGCCCTGCTGAGCACAGCTGGACTTGGAGGCTCAGTGCACACCAGCCAGTGCTTGTCTCATTATGCTCTCCATCTTCGATATGATTCCCACACCTAGGGGTGAAGATAAATTTTAAAAGAGCAATTTATTATTAGCCTTTGAAACCAAACCCCAGCTTGGTACTTAATCATTTTAATTAAAATTCATCTTACATCACTTTGGTTTTGTTTTTTAAAGTGACACCCAATTACATGATCCTCTTTCCATGAGTTTATATATATATGAAATACACACACGCACACACACACACACACACACACACATATTTGGTGTTTGTTTATTGGTTTGTTTATTGTATTTGATGATGGGTGCCTATAGATTTCACCAGAAGAAGGATCCAAAAGTAACACATATAAATTAGTAGAATTCCATATACTTGTGACAAATGTGTTGAGGAGGGGATCAGGTTCTGTTCCACTCATAATATCAAAGAAGTACCTTAGGGTAAACCTAACCAGGGGTATGAGAGACATCTCCACTGAAAAATACAAAGCACTGAAGAAATTGAAGACCATTGTACAAGATAGAAAGGCCTCCCCTGTTAGTGGCTCATCAGAGTCAGTATTGTGAGATGTTTCTATCACCAGGTGTGATCTAGAGATTCAGTGTACTATCAAAATTCCAACGAAATTCTTCACACGGAAGTGGGAAAAGCAATCCCAAAATTCACTTGGAAGAACAAAACATCCCAAAGAGGCAGTGTACTCTGGAACAAATTCAGCGACGGTGGAGGTATTAAAGTACCTGGTTTTGAGACACATTACAGAAACAGAAAAATGAGGACAGCGCAGACGCAGGTTTGAGTAGGCTGATGGTAGAAAACTGAGAGCCTAGAAACAAACCCACCCAACTACAGCCGTTTTACGTTTGGCACAGATGCGAAGAAAACCTGTTGGAGAAAAACAGCCTCTTCTGCCAGTAGAGAAACTGGAAACTGGAAATGCACACACAGAAGGATGAAACTAGATCCCCGTCTTTTATCTTGCACAAGAGTGAACTCAAGACACATCAACCATCTTAGTGTAACACCCGGATGTATGAAATTGGTAGAGGAAACTATAAAGAAAGTTACTTATGTAAGGACACCTACCGATCCAGATGGTTCAGGAACAAAGTTAAAGACTGAAAATAGGCTTAGATAAAATTAAAAGTCTTCTGCACAGTGAAGGAGCCAATCCCCCGAAAAGACAACCTAATGAGTGGATGGAAGGAACACTAGTCATGTACTGCACAGTGGATGTGCTGGGTCCAGCATGGTCTTGGTAGGAGTGGAATGACAGGGTTCCTGCCCCTGGGACAGGGCTGAAAGCGTGGGCCTCCACGAGTACCAATGGCTGCTGTTGGCTTAAGGCTTCTCTGTATAATGTTGTAAATATTTTTACATTTCATCTTCAAGGAATGTCTTCCTTGTTAATGCTAATGACTCCATGCAGAACAGAGACAGCATGAGTCCAGGAGGTGAAGGTATGCTGAATATCTAAATGGTAAACTCTAGGGCCTTGAAGATGGCCCTTAGGGCTGTGGAAAAGAACTCTCAAAAATATGAGTTTAAAAATATATAATTCCAGTTGGGCAGTGGTGGCGCACACCCTTAATCCCAGCACTTGGGAGGCAGAGGCAGGCGGATTTCTGAGTTCGAGGCCAACCTGGTCTACAGAGTGAGTTCCAGGACAGCCAGGGCTACACAGAGAAACCCTGTCTCAAAAAACCATATATGCTGTGAGCCAGCTTGTCAGAAGGACACTAAGGAAGGAGACACAGAGATTTAGGGGATGGGGATCACAGGAGATCCCACCCAGCTAAGTTTTTTTATGCTTACAAAGGCAGCTAAATTCCTGAGTTTAGGGTCAGCATGGGACAGAGAAAGGTTAGGTCTAGGTGTGGTAGAAATGGTAATTTCAGGGCAGGGTTCCACCCAGCTAGCTTATTGTCTGTGCTAAACAGAGGAGGACAGATCTCTGAATTCCTTTTCACCTTTTTTTTTTTTTTAAGTGTGCTTGATGTTTCCTAAAAAATCAAAGAGCTGGCATCCCAGGAAGCTGGGAGTCAATGACTAGATTGATATGTAAAATAAAAGACTGGGCTTATGATCTGCAAGAGATGAGCTATCCAGAGAATTTTTTTTTTAGAATAGCAAGAAAGAACTGCTTGGAGAACTGAATAGAGCAGAAAATAGAGAGAGCTGTCTGGAGATCTTCATAGTAAGCAGAAATCAGAGAGCCATCTAGAAAGCTGTCTCCAGCAGAATATAGACCACTAGCTTGGACTCACTATTTGACTTCAAATTGTTTGATTTTGCCGCTCCCAGACACCCCTTCTCTCAGAACCCCTTGCCAAGCTGAGACTGGTCCTTGGCATGGACTGATCTACCACATATAAATAGTTGAAAGGCTACCAAATACCAAACAATTCAATCAGTAGATGTGCAAATAAAATGGAAGGTTCTTAAGATGGAATGCAAATGCCTAATATACATATGAAAACACATTTAATCAGTTTTATCCATCAGAGCAGTAAAAGTTAAAACGCCGTTGAACTTAAAATTGACTTCAGCCAGAATGGCTCTCATCAAGAAAAGGACACCCTTAAATATGACTGGTAGGACCGCTATGGAAGCCAGCATGGGGATTTCTCAAAAATCTAAAAGTAGAATATGACCTAGCTACGCCACTCCTAGTATATGCAGGAAGACTCTAAAATTATAGAAAAAGATACTCATACATCTATGTTTATAACGTGCTTCATGATGGAGGTTAATTCAGGCATAAAGAACAAAATTGTGTCATTTTCAGGGATATAGGTGCTGCTGTGGGTGTATTGAGCATAATGAGACACAGGAGGGCAATGATCATGCTTCTTCTCATCGGTGGGTCCTCAACCTTACGCAGGTAGACATTCGTGTGTGTGTGTGTGTGTGTGTATGTGTGTATACAGAACTTGGACATAGAAGCAAAATTTTGTGGAGAGTAGTTGGTGGGAACAGTAGGAAGAGGGATGGGGGCTAATTCGTGGTACGCTTGTGTGGAAATATGTCTGTAAAACTGTATATGTGTCAACAAGTTTATGTTTGAAGCAGAAACAGATGTTTAATTCCAAAATCTCAGAGGTTATAGTCATGGCTAATGTTGCTCTAGCCACTGAGCCACTCATTTGCCTTGTTACTTCTGTTGCCGGGTTGTGTGATTTTCCCATGGATACTCTAGTCATGCACACATGTGCTTTTCTTGGTGTGTTCTCAGTGTTTGGGAGATTAGTTATTTGAGTCCACTGGGGCAGACCCTATCTTGCTGATGAATGTCACCAATGTAGGTCATGGGTTTGGAGGGAACAGTGTAAATACCTGGAGGCCTGTGATACACTAGGAAATACTTCTTGGTCAGCCATCTCTCCCAAATAATCCTGGCTATGCTAAGCAAGCTTCTAAATAGATTTAAGAGCAGCACAAGGTCTGGAGATATCTCATCATAGCTTGCAGTGAATAACACCATTGTTCAGTAGTGAGTAATCAATGGTACTCTGGCTGTCCATAAAGATGACTGAATTGTTCCAAAATACTGAATTCTGTCTCACGTCACTCTTGGTTCATGTCTGCCACGAATCAGTTGGTCAGCAACAGGGTGCCTCTTGGCAAGAATCCAAAGAGAGCAGCTACTTTCTCATTGTGTTTATAAGGCATGTTTATGGTTCTTAAGTAACAGAGGCACTCCAGGGACCATTGGACTTGGGTAATAAGCTCCTCTTTAAGACATGGCAAGCCTCACAAGCGGTCAGGAGAACATAGTGGTTTGGCAGCCTAGGAACAATGAGGAGCTTTCATTTGGGTCCTGAGAGTAGAAGAGCATGCATTTGAAGCTTTTATCATTAGCAGAGACTTCTATACACCCCTGCATATCTCTGCCCACTCTTTCTACCTAATCTCTGCCTCTAGTATGTCCTTAGCTTACTATTTGGCTAAATGTCAAAGCCCATCATGTGAGTATTGATTTTGCATTTGCCTTAATGGCTTTTCTAGGATGACATATAGAGAAAAATACAATGCAAAGAGCCATAAATGCTGGGAATATTGTGATGGGGAAGCCTCTTCCAGCCAGCTCTCTACATGTGTGTAGAGAAGAATATAGGGGCTCAGATAAATGAGACCATGGTCTACCTGCATTTCTCCAAGTGGTATTTTTTTTTTAATCATAGAAGTGTCACGACTATTTTGCTAAGCAAAAATTATTATGAGAAAACAAGTATCTGTTAAAAGTGCACTTATCAGTTTATCAATTGAATGTTTTAATAAGCATTTGATAAGCATTTTAAGTGCATGTTGGTGTTTGAATGAGAATGGCCCTCAAAGACTCATGTATTTGAATGTTTGGTTCCCAGTTAGTGGAACTATTTTAGAAGGATTAGGAGGTGTGGCTTTGCTGGAAGAGATGTGTCCCTGGGGGTGTACTTTGAGGTGTCAAAAGCCCATATTATTCTTAGTTAGCTTTTGTTCCCTCCCTCCCTCTTTCCCTCCCTCCCTCTCTCCCTTTCACCCTCTGTTCCCCCCTCTCTGCATGTGTGTGTGTATTATGACTGACGTCTCAAAATATGAGCTCTCAGCTACTGCTATAGTATTATCCTTTTCTGCCTACATCAAGCTCCCTGACATGATGATCCTGGTCTCATCCTCTGAAGCTATAAGCAAGCACCCGTTAAAATGCTTTTTCTGTATCAGTTGCCTTGGTTATGATGTCTCTTCACAGCAAAAGAATGGTAACTAAGATATATATTTCCTTATTTTATTTAGAAAATAGTTTATTTTTTAGAAATTTAAAAATATCTTGTGTGTATGTGTCCATGTGGTACAGTGTATGCATATGTGTGTGTGCATGTGTGTGCATATGGATGTATGTAGAGGTCAGAGGGGGGTACTAGCATTCTCTAACACTGTCTGCCATAGTCCCTTGTGCCAGGGCCTCTCACAGAACCTGGGATTATTTGTTTCTTGGCTAGGATGATGTCTTAGTTAGGGTTTCATTTGTGTGAAGAGATACCATTACCAAGGCAACTCATCAAGAAAAACATTTAATTGGGACTGGCTTATAGTTTCAGAGATTCATTCCATTATCATCATGGCAGGAAGCATGTCAGTGTGTGGACACACGTGGTGCCAGAAGAGCCAAGAGATCTACATCTTAATGCAAAGGCAGCAGAAGGAGGCTGTGTTCTGCAGGCAGCCAGGAAGGGACTGTCTTCCCCAGTGGGTGGAGCTTGAGCACTAGGAGACCTCAAAGCTCACCTACACAGTGAGACACTTTCTCCAACAAGGCCACACCTCTTAATAGTGCCATTTCCCATAGGTCAAGCATATTCAGGCCACCACAGATGACTAGCCAGTGAGCTCCAACATGAGGTTAACAGGTATATTCTGCATGCTGGCTTCTTATGTGGGTGCTTACAAACTCAAGTCCTCATGCTTGTGCAAGCTAGTTTATCCATGGAGCCACTTTCTTGGTGCCTGTTCAACAGCTTCCCGAGTCAGTTACTTTTGGCAGAATAGCTTATACAAGGTAATAAATCCATTAAGTGGCCAGATGAAGTCTTGATCCTGGCTTATGTGACACCAGTGCCCAGACCTCAGACACCATGTTGCACTGTCCACATGACTGCATTTAATGACAGCTTTCCATACTTATATTGGATCTCACAATTTACTTATGGTGGCTCAAAACCCCATTTTTTTTTACACTCAAATATCTAACTCTGGAAACAAGCCACTATCCAAAAAATTGACTGACGTGTTCCTAGGAATCCAATTTTTATGCTTCATCTTGGGGTTGTATAATTTTTAAGCTTTTAACTCTTCCCTGGCAAAAACTTTTCTAGAAATAACCTTGTGATGATAAAGGAACAATTATCTTGGACAGGAACAGTGTTTTTCTATGCCTTTGGCATCTGTTTCTTATACCTATGAAGATAAAAGAAATAAACAAACAAACAAATAAATAAATAATACTATCCTTAATAGAGTTACCCATAGTTCTCCTCGGCTCCCCCTCAGAGCATTCAAAACCAGTTTCCAGAATAAAGAATTGCCAAGTCATCATTAAGAGAGGAGAAAGGTTTTACCAGCTTCGAATGAAGCTGTTAATTTGTCCATTTTTCATCCCATGATGGTCCCCAATTGTTTCATTAGCTGACAGGAGAAAATGCCAGTTTGTTTGCATTGAAATACAGGACCAGAATTCAATTATGTATTTTTATTCTGGGACCATGTTAACCTGTTGTTTTAGGAATGTGTTAGATAAAAAAAAATCTTTAACCCCATTCCCTCCCTCTCTAATATTGGAGAATAACAGAAGAGAGAAGAAGAAAATCAAAACAAAGCAAACACCAGAGACCTCCAACACCAACGCAATCTCTCTAGTGAGCATCTGAAAATTCGAGGCTTTCACTAGCTTGTAAGAAAAATTTGGTGTACAATTACATGTGGATCACTTTTAGCTGTCAAGATTCTGTCCAAATCTTGTCATGAAATAATTCCACTTTTACCTGGATGTTTGTATAATAATATCTAAAAATGCTCTGTGTGTATTTTTACCTGTGCTCTGGGGTGGAAGGGCATGTTTATTGCATTTTATACGAACTGAGCCCCAAATATCCAGGCCTTCTGAGTGAATAAAGGGCAGATATGTCATTATAATTGAATTTCAAAGTAGGTCACACACTCCCACTGGTGAAACTTTAATACAATTCAAGTTCATAGGTGTGAGGAAAGGGGGGGTTATTTGTAAATTTGTATATGCATCTTAGTTAGGAAGAAAAGCATCCTGACTTGATGTTCACTTAAAGATTTTCATTTTAAACAGTATTTTCAGGCTGGCCTCCACACTGGAGACTGGGGACAGGGGACATAGTTTAGTTGCTCGAATGTTTGCCTGACATGCCTAGAGCCCTAGGCCTCATCACAAGTTCTGCAGAAATTGGACAGGCACGTGCCTGTAATCCTAGTACTTAGGCAATCAAAGAGTTTAGGGTTATCCCCAGCTATGTAGTGAGTTCTAGACTAGTCTGGCTTACAAGAAACCTTGTATCTAAAACTAAAGAAACTAAACCAAACAAAGAAGTAAGTATAAACAAAGTGCAGGGTCACTAAAGCAGGAGTTACTTCTTAATTACTGATAAAGCCTAAAGTTAAATATCCTTCTCCACCAATGAAGACTTCCAGGTGTTTCATTCCAGATAAGGTCTCAGTGCTTGTTGATGTCTATTTTGATAACAGAACTGCCAACTCTCAGAACTGACAGTCAAGCGCGGCGTGGCTTGAGAGCACCTTCCACAGCTAGACTTAAATGCTCATCATCCCTGTTATCTCCTTTGGCTTTGCTTATTCTCACAACTCTTGTTTCTGATCCCCTTTCTTTCTTTTCTCTTGGGCTGTGAAAGCAAGCAAGAAGTGCATACACAAGCACAAAGGGGAGCCTTCTATGACTTTGTTTCTGTAATCAGAACTCCTCTGGACTTTGAGACAAGCCACTGCTTCTTTGGTAGCTGGAGGGTGAAACAGTCCCATTCTGAAAGACAGGCAGCAGGCAGGCAGGAGGCAGGCAGGCAGGCAGGAGGCAGACAGGCAGGCAGCAGACAGGCAGGCAGGCAGGCAGCAGGCAGGCAGGCAGGCAGCAGGCAGGCAGGCAGGCAGCAGGCAGGCAGCAGGCAGGCAGCAGGCAGGCAGCAGACAGGCAGCAGGCAGGCAGCAGGCAGGCAGGCAGGCAGGTTGAAATGCTGGAACATTCCAAGGAGATGTCTTGTTTGTTGGCATGGTTACTGTAGCTTCCTATTTCGCTGTATTCATACCCAAATATTAGATTGTATTTCTTTTTAGGAAATTTTCACACTTAAATGATGAAACAAATTTGGACTTTAGCTCATCCTGATCATCATCTATGTTTTAAATTTAGGACTTTATAATAAGATGACAAGCATATGTTGGAAGATTCAAGGGCTGAGTTCATGTGAACACCTGCTTTATACCTGATAGCACAATGGCACTCATGTGAGCACAGGTACATATGGATCCAATCTCACAAAGCCCAGGTTCTGTAGCTACAGCCTAATACTGCAGAGTGTGTATTTTACAAGGAATAGAACTTAGCTCATGATCCTGAAGGCTGGGAATTCTATGAAACTGGTACTGGGGTCTGCTTATTGTCTAGTGAGGGTCTTTTGGCCCCATCTACATGCCAGAGAGCACTGCATGCTGGGTCAGAAGGAGCATCCTAGGCAGAAACTCTCTTCTTCTTTTTATGAGACTACTAAAGTCACCCATGGGCCATCCCTAGCACCTCATCAAATCTTAACCACCAAGGGACCCATTTTCAAATACCATTAATGGGTATTTGGGGACTGTGTTTCCAGTACATGGAGCTTGATGGAATGAATTCAAACCATAGCACACATATACTTCATCCAACTTGTGACAATTGCGAGTGTATTGATATGCTAATGAGCTCTTCATAGCTGGTTAAATCTAAGGAGGGGTGTGGTGTATAGAGGTCCATTCCTAGAACTCCATGTCAACTTGTGGTTAATTACATCTTTCTCTGTCATCATCTATGCTATCCATTCGTTCATCTGTTGTCCTATTTTCTATCATTTTCTTATCTCCATCCAATAATTTATAATCTATCTACCCAGCATTTATGTGCTCACATCCATCTGTCCATCTACACTTCTTCTCATTACCTATCATCTATCAATATATCTATCTGTTTATCATCACCAATCTGTTTATATTAGTTACTCTATCGCTGTTATAAAATGTCATGACCAAAAGCAAATTAAGAAAGAAACAGTTTCTTTTGGCTTATGATTCCAGAAGAGAAAGAGTCCATAATGGCAGAGAGGATGCCAGCAAACAGCATGGAGTGTGGTGGCAGGACAAGAAGCCTAGAGATGAGGTCTTCAGTCACACACAGGAATCAGAGAGTGAACTGGAAGGGTGCCAGGTTACCTACTCCCAGTGACATAGTTCCTTTAGCATGGTTGCTCTCTCTCTCTCTCTCTCTCTCTCCCTCTCCCTCTCTCTCTGTTTCTCTATTTCTTTATCCGTATATCCATATATCCACCTAATGATCCATTTACCTACCCTCCCAAACATCTGTCTGTCTGTCTGTCTGTCTACCGGTTTGTCTATCAATCATCCATGCATACATGCAGTCACATCCATATGCCCACTCACCCACTCAAATCTTTGGCTATTTCTTCCTCATATAA
Source organism: Rhynchomys soricoides (assembly GCA_019843965.1). Lineage (NCBI taxonomy): Eukaryota > Metazoa > Chordata > Mammalia > Rodentia > Muridae > Rhynchomys > Rhynchomys soricoides. The sequence continues at coordinate 2,023,620 of JADRCH010000123.1, forward strand.
ACTAAAATCATGCTCAGGCTCTTGTTAATGACTTTGTCAGTAGTACCCAGAAGAGTGCCTAATATGTCACAAACACAGCACGAAATCTTGGCAATTAAATGCATGCATGGCTACAAAATCACTTCATAACAAAATATCCAGTGCTTTCACTGAGATACTATCAAGATTTTTACTCCTAAAAGGTTTTAAATTTCAGGTTCTAACAATAGTATTGAAGAGATATGGAAGAATTGCATCTCTCTCTCTCTCTCTCTCTCTCTCTCTCTCTCTCACACACACACACACACACACACACACACACACACACACACACCCAAAAACAAAAAAAAAAAAAAACACCCCCCCCCCCCCCATCCTTACTCCAGGTCCCTTTGTCTCCATCTGCTCACCTTTCTTGTAGACTGAGGTGGTAAAAGATTTTAATAGGTTTGCTACCTGGAAATGTCTACTTCAAGGACACAGATTTCACTCTGAAACCATCTTTTCTGTATTGAAACAGAGTGTGTATTTTGTGATTCTTGTCAGTTCTTCATCCCACAGACCCTGGATATATTGCATCTTATGTCATTTGAGAGTGTTTGTTGATTTCATAGAGAGGTAGTGCTCATTCTTGAAATATCCAGCTGTAGCAAATCGCCTATTATCTGCTGGGCAACCTGACAGAGTTCTAGAATCTTCTGGAACTGACTGAAAATGAAAATAGTACCAAAAATAAGGAACAAAAGGGAAGGCTCAGAGTGTGAAGTGATTGGTGTGCGCACGGAAGAATTGAGTTCAGATCCCTAGAAGTCATGTAAAAGCTGGAAAGGGAATATCAGGGACAGTAGGATCCCTTGTTTGTTGGCCAGCCAGCCATGTAGAACCAGCAAGCTCTAGATTCAATGAGAGATCTTTTCCTCAAAAGAAAAGAAGGAAGATCTTTTCCTTCCTTCCAACACGGAGGAAGACTTCCTGATGTTAACTTCTGGCCTCCATGCACATCCACACAAGTGTGCACACACGTAGATACCATTGCCACAACCCTCCCATTACACACACACTGAGAAATAAAGTATGAACAACCATAGGACCCTGGAAGGGATCCTGTGTATCTTAAGTGTTTCGAACATTTTAACCAGAAAGTCAGAGTACAGACAAGACTAGATTAAATCTTTATATTTATGTGTGACTGTGTCTCTCTGTCTCTCTGTCTCTCTGTCTCTCTCTGTCTCTCTCTCTCTTTCTGTCTTTCTCTCTGTCTCTCTGTCTCTCTGTCTCTCTCTCTCTCTCTCTCTCTCTCTCTCTCTCTCTCTCTCTGTGTGTGTATACCATATATTTGAGGAGGCCAGAAGAGACAATCGTCCCCTGGACATGAAGTTACAGGGGTTAGTAAGACACTATGTAGGTGCTTGGAAGCAAATGGGTCCACTTCAAACTGAGTTGTCTCTCTAGATGCTACTGATGTTTTAACTAAACAGTCCTGAAGACTCAGAAGAAATATATCTTTAAGAAAGAACTAGTTGGACCAAAAATAGAATACCTGAATTTAAAACAAACAAACAAAACAAACTGCTTGCATTATCAAGATTTACTTGAATAGCCTGCTCCCAGAGTTATGAGGAGCAGAAGGAAGATCCATTGATGGGAGGTCAGCCTGGCACCGGGCAGGTGTGGCTTCCTGGCCCAATTGCTAATAAAATGGATGAATGACTCTAACAGACTCATGGGCTGTCAAACGTTTACCACTAAGGCACTGGCAGAGTGTGTACTTACAAAATGTTGGGAAGTTTAGTTTCTAACATCAGCACTGAGGTTTTAAAAAGCAATTAGCATTCACAATACTGGGATTATTATGCCATTTTTAAACAGTGTTTTTACTTTTAGTTGACTGTATATCTCTGCCTCTGTGACCCCTTCTCCTCCCTCTGTGCACCTCTTTTCCAGTCTCAAATGTCCTACTGTCTCCGACCCATTCCTCAGTACCTTCAACCATCTCTCTGTCTCTTCTAGTTCCATAACCCATACCTACACACTAGACTTACATGCATGACGGATGCATACTAAACTAGAATTCTCATACGACAGAGAACATGTGAGTTTTGTCTTTCTGGGTCGAGTGACCTATAATAGGGACAGAAATATAGTACAGAGAGGTCTCCCAAAGCAAGCAAAGGCAGGATGCTGAGAAAAATAAGCGTTTCCCCCTAAATCGTTGTAGGAAGTAGAATTTCTAGTGAAGACATCCCTTTTGGAAGAACTAGACAAAATATTTACCAAAGAGAGATGGAAGGAAGAGGTGGGAGATGTGGGGGGAGGGCTAGGGTGGGGTGGGAGTCGAGGAAGGTGGAAGTTGAGACACATGACTGGAACACAGTAAGGAACACAGACTGAGAGACAACAGTCCACAAAGACAGACTCTAACTCACATGCACTCAGTCCTGGAAGCTCCAGTCTTTTGCAGCTGAGATAGAAGTTTTCACTCTTGGTGCCAACACTGTGTAAGACTTGTATGTCCTTATCCAGAGCTTTGGCTATTTTATTCCATTTCTTCATCTTGTAAACATGAGGAAACATTTTAAACTGAGTATAAAGCTGTTGCCAAAACAGGATTTTTGCAACAAAGCCAAATCAGAAATGCCCCATAATTCCAAGGCAAAGAAAGGAAAATCAAAAATGAAAAAAAGATAAGACATGGGTTTATGTCCAGGAACTTTTTACAGTAAGAATTACAGAATGGGGGAATGCTGACACAGTGAATCTGATATCAGATATGGATGTACACACATGTGTGGGTTTTGTACATGTCTGTATATATGTCTATAAGAGAAACTTCACTAAGCCAAAAAGTAACAAAATTTGCAAATCAAAATGATCAACAGGTAGTCGTGTTGAATTCAATGAAACCAACATTTATACCAATAAGAAAGTATTCTAATTTCAATGTTTTAGAACCCTTTTATGATTGTAGACTGTTACATAAAGATGTTGACAGAACTAAACATAAATTTCCTAAACAAATCAAACACCTTAAAGAAAATGACACAAAGAAGGAGACTAAGACTTTGGGGCATAGACTGTTCGTATCCTTAGATAACTATTAATTTTCCCAATTCACAAAAAACCACATTATTAGAGAAATTCACAAATTTAAAAAATTCAAATTAAAGTTTATTTTTTGAATATCTTTCCCCATTTTTTGGTGATGAATCTTGATGTAGATTCCTAGGCTCCTAGGTGAAGTGTATTGCATCTATTTCCACAGATACTGATAAATCCATTTATGTAGATTTCTCTTGGAATATCATCATTAACTTTTTAAATAAACAAATTTTGTCTCTTTCACCAGCATGGTACACTCTAGAATGCTTGGAATTTTGCCTGAGAGATGTGGTACATGACTTTACAGCACACAAATTACTGTCTTCTGTCCACGGAGAGTGTGTCTGCTGTCAGCTGCATGTGTGCATGTGTCAGAGGTTCACATCATGTGTCTTATGGGGTTGTGAAAGGCAGCCTGATTTCTGCTTGAGCTAAGGTTTTAAACCCCGGTGGACCCAGTAGGTTGTCACCAATAGGGGACAACAGTATAAGGGAAGGCAGGCATTTACCAAGCTCCTAGAAACAGCTCCTGACACGTGGCTACATCTCTCCATAGGTCTGTGACATTTGGTCACATAAAGGGAATGCCCCTCAAGCCCCTCCTCAGGTAGCCATCCTCATGCTAATGAGGCACCTAGAGGCTTAGCCACTCCCCTTCCTAGCCACTATTTCAACATCATCCCTCCCTGAGGTTGCAGGAGTATGCATTCACCCATGCCACTATCTGCCATGACAATAAATGCCCTGAAACCCTGGACTATCTCTCTTCATCTGCTGTGGGGAACAATGGAACAGGCCTTAGTCTAAAGAGCTGCTGTCTAGTCTCCCGCCAAAGGCCTCCTAGCACTCCCAGCCACAGCAGCCACCCAACCAAGCCAATCCAGCAAGCTGGTGACCAAGCCAAGGACTCGGTCCCCAAGAGACCCAGCCACGCTCCTTCTTCCCCTCGGCCCAGGCTAGATCTAGTCTTCCTCAGTCAGTCTTTACTTGACTTTTTCTGAGGTAGAATCTCTCACTGAGCCTGGAACTCATCCATTTGGCTTGGTTGCCTGACTACCAAGGATTTATTAGCCTTCACATATCTACCACTGGGGTTATTGTATGGTGTCTTTGTATGCAACCTTTTATGTGGGAGCTGGGGATCTGAATTCAGGTCCTCATGCCTGTGATGCAAGTGCTCTACCCACTGAACCATCTCCCCAAACCTCCATTGCCCACTTCTTTAAGGACCATTTGTATTCTTTTCAGTGAACTGTCTGCTTTTATATATCTCAGTACAACCACATGGGATTGTGTGAAATGTCACTAGCAGTTGGTAAGCTTGTCTATCTGGAATACTGAACAGAATCATTTGAAAATCCATGAAAAGAAATAGAAGTAGTTGGTTTTAAAAAGAGGATTATGTGTGAAGTAACTGCACACGAGTGAATATCTTTGTACATCACATTAGTACATACAGACTGAATAAGACATTTATTAAACTTGTGTTGTAGATAGAATCTCTCTACCAAAACTAAGAAAAATGTGTGTTTAAAAATAAAGACAAGGAAAGACTTCCTGAAATCAAGGAATATCAAACTGTGGCATGGAAAGACGTATTTCTGAATAGTAGATTTTAGTATTCTAAAGCGGGGAAGGCTTCCTAAGTCAATTTGTAGCTTAAAATGGTTGCAATCACAATCTCAGGGGAACTCCTATTTCTTCAACAGCTAGCAGTAAAATCTGATATTCATTAAGAAGAATAAATGATGCCGAAGTTTGATTAAAGCTTCAAAGAATCCCAACACAGTTAAATGAGACTTTGTTACCAGTGACTTAAGTATCTGCGAAGTTGTAACAATTTTCACAATGTGGTCATCCACCAAGAATAAATATGCAGGTTAGTGGAGGAGACATCAGAGAAATAGACCTGCCAATTAGACATACTATGAGATAGAGGAGCCAACCAAAATTCGGGCAACACTGGGGTGGGGTCCTTTATTGTCTCTTCCCTATCAAGGGAAAAGCACACCCAGGGACAGTAAAGTGCTGAGCACTTTACTTGTGATCCCAGCTCTGGTGAGATAGAGACAAGTACTGGCCAGCCAGCCTCACCTATTTGGTAAATTCCTATTTGGACAAGAATAGCAGCTGAGGTTGTCTTTTGACCGCCCTGGTTCAGAGGAGCATCCAAAAACTTCCAGTGTCAAGGATGAAGGAAGGAGGCAGGATAGGAACCTAGAAGAAGGCCTTCATTTCTTCTGTTGACTGTGCTGTCAGAAACAAAGTATGAATTGGTCTACAAGGTAATGGCAGAAAGATCTGGAAGATTCAAGGAAAGAAGAGCTCTAACCAGGACCACCCTCACCCCAATGGCCAAGATGGTGTACTTGCGGCCACACCCCACATTTTCATGCTAAAAAGAGAACAGCAATAACAATAAGACCCACAAATTATACTGCTTTTGATGGTGCCTGTGTTTTGTTTACATCCCACATGCCTTGGGAGAAGTTGCAGGCTCTGTGTTGTCAAGACTTTGATGGTTGTGCACATGATGAATCCGGGAGAGATGGGTCAGTGGTTACGAGCACTTGTTACTACTGCAGGAGATCCAAGTTAAAATTTCAGGACACCCACTCCCATTGTGGCTCACAACCACCCAGAACTCCAATTATAGGGGCATTTGATGCTATTGTCTGGACTTAGCTGGCACTGTACACACGTGGTATACATATATAGATGCTGACAAAACATTCGCTTGCCTTTATTGAGCAAGGAACCTATGGCTAGACAGGTCATAGGTTCTAGGAGCGCATCTAGTATTATCACTAAGCTTGATGGACAATTCCTAGTGATTTGTTGGTACACCCATAGATAAATACATCTTTCAACTCTTGTCAGAGAAGCTTTTGTTTGTAGTAGATCATGACAAACACAGACACCTACAACCCATCAAGATGGCCAAGAGACTGAAGAATTCTCAGTCCTAAATAAGACATACCAATTTCTCCCTCTCCCCCTGAGACTCAGGGATCTTAATGGAAGCCAGGATGTGACGAGTAAAAAAGGAGCCAGCCGCAATGGAAGGCTACAAGGAAAGAGAGTGTTTTGGTCACAGCAGTATGGAACACATTAACTCATAGCAGTTGTGACAGCATGCACAAGACTTGCGCAAACTCAAACCAGAAAAACATGTCACCATGGAGGGGGAGAGGGACGCAAAGTCCCATCCATAGCTAGGGAGCCATTGGGAGTTGACAGCTGCTGGGAGAGAGAATAAGTAAGTTTTCTTCCTTCCCTTCCTCCCTCTGTCCCTCCCTCCCTTCCTCCTCCCTCCCTCCCTTCCTCCTCCCTCCTTCCCTTCCTCCTCCCTCCCTCCCTTCCACCTCCCTCCCTCCCTTCCACCTCCCTCCCTCCCTTCCTCCTCCCTCCCTCCTCTTTCTTTCTTTCTTTCTTTCTTTCTTTCTTTCTTTCTTTCTTTCT
>JADRCH010000123.1:2030169-2086228 GCA_019843965.1 Rhynchomys soricoides
TCTTTCTTTCTTTCTTTCTTTCTTTCTTTCTTTCTTTCTTTCTTTCTTTCTGATAGTTCTGCCTTTTCATGTTACCTGGCCTTTTCCCCCTGCAGCTTTTGATGTTCTTTCATTTTTCTGTACATTTAGTGTTTTGATTATTATGTGTCAGGAGATTTTTCTCTTCTAGTCCAATCTATTTGATGTTCTGTAAGCTTCTAGTATGTTTACAGCTGTCTCTATAGGTTAAAGATATTTTCTTCTATGACTTGGTTGGAGATATTTTCTGGGCCTTTGAGCTGGGAGTCTTCACCTTCTTCTATTCCTATTATTCTTAGGTTTGATCTTTTCTTAGTGTCCCAAAACTCCTGGATGTTTTGTATTAAAAACTTTTTAGACTTGGCATTTTATTTGACCGATGTATCAACTTCTTTAATGGATCGTCTACACCTGAGATTCTCTCCTCTGCCTCCTGTATTCTGTTGGTAATGCTTATGTCTGCAGTTCTTATTTTCGTTCCTAGGTTTTCCATCTCCATGGTTGCCTCTAGTTTTGTTTCTTTATTGACTCTATTTCCACTTTCAGGTCTTGAACAGTTTTATTCATTTCCTTCACCTGTTTGATTGTATTTTCCTGGATTTCTTTAAGGGACTTATTCATTTCCTCTTTAAAAGCCTCTATCTTCATAAGATGAGATTTAAGGTCACTGTCCTGTTCTTCTAGTGCGTTAGGATATCTGGTGCTTGTTGCAGTAGGAGTGTTGGCGTCTAATGATGCCATATCACCCTGGCTTTTGCTGTTTGTGTTCTTGCACTGGCCTTTACCTGTCTGGTTGTCTTTGGTATTGGCTAGGTGGGTAGTACCTGGTGGTAATAGGCTTCTGGGACTTCAAGTACAGCTCTTAGTCTCTGATGGCTGCGGGACTCTGGTTGTCCTGGCTGGCATCAGGCTTCCAGGGAAACAGGCAGGGCTATGGCCCAGGAAGTGGAGTTCAGAGAGTAAGTTTTCTTTAAGAGTGAGTCTATCACACTCCAGTGGAAGGTTGTATATTCAAGAATATATGGGCAAGCAGGGCAGTGGTGGCGCACGCCTTTAATCCCAGCACTTGGGAGGCAGAGGCAGGAGGATTTCTGAGTTTGAGGCCAGCCTGGTCTACAGAGTGACCAGGACAGCCAGGGCTATACAGAGAAACCCTGTCTCAAAATACCCCCACCTCCCAAAAAAAGAATGTATGGGCAGAACAAATTGGACTATTGGAATGTGTGTGTGTGTGTGTGTGTGTGTGTGTGTGTGTGTGTGTGTGTGTAGGGAAGGCGATGAACATGATCAAAGCACATTGCATAATATTCTCAAATCTAAATTCAAACCTAAATCAAAATACCACAAAACACAAAAAAATATATGATACTATTAAAGTATGATATAATTTATTATTTCAAAGGGTACAAAACTTTATGTGTTTTGATGCAAGTCCAAAGTACCTGAATTTATATAGAGGAAGGAAACCAATAGAAATAGTCATATTTTCTCAATGCAGCTTGTTTCCAAGTTAATATCTTTATATACTTTCTAATTATCCTGTCTTGATAAATATAATTTTAATTAGAAAATACAAATTGGCACATTTATCAGATCTATTATTTCAAGCATATTGGAGCCAACAAGAGAGGTGATTGTGAGTCCTTTGTTTGGACTTGAAATGTGCCCCCAAACACCCAGGGTATAAGTAAGGCTTGAGTTGTTTTGAACCACATGGCTGAATCACCCACACACTCCACTCTTTCATAAACCTTGCTAATAATGTAATGATTGTAATTATAGCGTTTATGCATTTATAAATGTGTATGCTGAGAAGTGTAGTGACTGCCTTTTAGTCTGAATCAAACCATTTCATTTATTCTACATTCATCTTCTAAGAAAAAGCACCCACTTATGTGTGTACCCAGTATTTGAACCTAACTCCAGTGGAGCCAAAATCTATACTTCAAGTTTGATGACAGGTAACATTATTAAGTAATCCAGACTGATGAGTTCTCTGCAGGGCAACCTGTGTGCTCAGTATCTTCTTGGCTCCATTCTTACAGATCGATTGACTGTTACCAGCTTTGGATTCATGAGATATTCACCTAGAAACTTAGATAAATATCTGAAGAACAGACATTGGGGAAAGACCTGATGGCTAGGTTAATGAATGGCTGAGTGAGTGAACTCTTAACTACAGTAAGGATACTGATATTGGCACTCGTACCAAACTTTATGTACACAGTGTGTGCACAGTATGGTATAGGTAAAGAGCTGTACAGAATGGTGCCTTTTGTGTGACCACACTTTCATGTCTTCTGAGTGGCAGCTCCATGTCTCCCCTCCTCAAACCTGGCCTCTGACAAACACCATCTATGTTTCTACAAATCTAAAAAAAAAATAGTTTGAATTGACTCTTGGGCATGTTAGGAGACAAAGTTGTAATCTCTCTCTTAAGCCTATGATATCTGGTATCTGTGATAAAAATATTGTCCAAAAATTGTTAAAGAACCCAGTGCCTCTCTGTGCTGCATTGTGTTTTCTTGACACCTGGTTGGTTGAAGATCTTATAGGCTATTTCTGATTGCCAACTTGACTATATCTGGAGTGAATTACAATCCAGAATTAGAAGGCTCACCTGTGATCTAGATCTTGAGTCTGGAAGACACAAGTTTCAGGTGTGGTGGTACGCACACCTCTAATCTGAGCCACACCTGCTACTGGAGATCTACATAAGGACATTGGAAGGAGGAAGATTCAATCTTCTTCATCTGTGAGCCTTGTGGGACTGAGTGACTGCTAGATCCTCAGGCTTTCATTCACAGTTGCTGCTGACCATTGTTGGGGAGTTTGACTACAGACTGTAAGTCATTAACAAATTCCCTTACTATATAGAGATTACCTATAAGTTCTGTGACTCTAGAGAACCCAGACTAATACTAATTAGTCATATATACTAATATAGGCTAATATTTTATATATATATATATATATATATATGACTTTATGAGATCTCTCTTTGTTCTATTACCTATGTAAATAGGAACTTTTGTTTGTTTTTTGAAGATAATGTCTAACGTCTATATGTCCAAGGCTGGCCTTGAATGCATAATCCTTCTGTCTTATCCTCCCAAGAGCTAGAATTTATAGGTATGGACCTCTATGCGCACGCGTGCGCGCGCGCACACACACACACACACACACACACACACACTATTATTTATTATAACATTGTTGTTAGTTATTATAGCTCATTTCCTAGCATCTTACAAAATCAGTAACTATGATTCTACGCCGTTGGTTGTTTTATAAAAATTTTGTATATTTTTCTATTTCTATGAAAATGATGATAGGACTCTGACAGTAAGTACCTGTAGAGCATTTTCTAGGCATTTAAAGGATATTAGGTTCATGAGACCAGAATGCCTTTTCAGTCACTGTGTCTTTTTTAATCCCGTCCCCAATTTTTGTCTAGTTTTTCATGAATGATTGTTTTACATCCTCGGTTAAAGTTCTTTTCTAAGTATTATATTTTTGAGGCCTGCTGAAAATGTGATTTCCCTGTAAGGTTTGTGTGACATTGTCTGGTGTTAATGTATATTTCTACAACAGATTTCTGCACTTTGATCTTGTAAACACAATTTGCCATTCTGAAGTTTATTTAATAGCTGATCATCTAGGCATGATAGCACTTTAACACATAAATAGCATGTAGAAGAGACTGAAGTCACACCATGTACATTTACCTACAACAGTTGAATAAATCTAGAAACTCAGAACAGGACCAGCTGAGTCTTGAACTGTGAACTCGAGGGTTGATGAAAAAAATCATGAGAATTTATAAAACACTCGAACAAATACCAAAATTAAAGTGTAACTTGATCCCCAGTAGAAAAAAAGCATTAAGCGAAGCATTCAGACTAAATGTCAACACTGAAAAAGACTAAGACCTGGATCTGGAGAGATGCTTCAGTGGTTAAGAGCACAGGCTGCTTTCCTAGGCCCAGGAATTTGCTTCCCAGCAGGTATTTTGGCAGCTCACAACTGCCTATAAGTTTGTTTCCAGGAAATCTGACTTCCTCTAGCCCTGGCAGACACCTGTAAACTTTTGATACATGCAGATACTCAGCGCATACATTCACCTAAAATACCGAAACCATTTTTTTAAAAAAGAAGAAACAATGTCTCAAAGTGAAAGAAATGAAATCTCAGAATAAGATACAATTTAACTGTGTTCCTCAAGGAAAAAGAAACAAAGCTTGAAGTTAGCAGAAGAGAAACAAAGACTACACCAGAAACAAATCCAGAAACAAATCCAGACGGGATGGGGGCGGGGGACAGGGAAGTAGTGGGGAGGAAGTGCAAAGAGACAACAGTCTCTTCTCTTCTCTTTCTTACTTTGGGAATAGAAGAGTAGATTCAAGAGAAGTATTTCTGATTCAAAAATCAGAAATAAGATATTAGAACCAATTTCACAGAAATAAATACATAAATAAAGGCATGGCTGGCAAGATGGCTCAGTGAGAAAGTGTGCTTGCAATAAATAAATAAAATTCTACAAGGGACTGCTATGATCAATTATATCTCAACCAATCAGACGACTTAGAACAAACAAACAAATTTCTGGAAACATGCAACTGATCAAGACTAAACATAAAGAAATGAAAAATTAGAACAAACCAATAATAAATAAGGACACTGAGTCAGCAATCAAAAATTTTCTAACCAAGAAGTGCCCACATGGCTTCAGGGCTGAGTTCTACCTTTAAAGAAACGGTTGACACACCAAAGCTTTCATAAGATTTCCCCAAAATTCCAAGAGAGGGAGCTTACAGACTCATTTTATGAACCTAGGATTGCCCTGATCCAAAGTGAGACAAAGATATTACACAGCAAGGAAATCCTCGGCAAGATCTCCGCAGATTATTTCCAACAGTCTCCCCCAAGAGCCCGCAGTCAAGGCTCAGATCTTTCATTTACTTAAATGTATTGATTGACTGCTCAGAGTTTGAGGTTGGTTAAACGGGACCAATTGTCTGTTTACCAAGTATCGTAGAAAGTTAAATATTAGGTCAATGTAGAAAACCCAAGATGAAGATTTCTGAGTTAGTTTCTTCACGTGCCTGGTGCTTAAGTACTAAAACCAGGAGTGGGGAGGACTAGCTGGTAGCAAAAGGGATGAGGGAGAGTAGTGAGGAGCAGCCAAAAAGAAACTAAATGACACAGACTTGAGGGAGAAAGAAAGCAAGAAGCCCACCAAGCATGCAGAAGATGTGGCCAAAGAGAGAAGCAGGGGCCAGGTCCCCATGTGAATTATGCTCCCGATCCTGTACAGATAGCAATGGAAAGCCATCACAATATTTTAACCAGAAAAGTCCAGGCAATATATTTTTAAAAGATTGTCCCAGTGGATGTGGAACACACATTTGTTGGGGGACAAGAAGAGACTTGCCACACTCAATTGGGAGGTGAAGGCTCCCAGCACACGAGAGATAACCAGTCTGATCAGAGAATCAAGTGATTGTTCTGATACAGGCAAGAGATGCGCTTTGGGAACCATTTCTCAAATGATTTTTCAAATCAAGATCTGGGCTTTTGAGGTATTCTCTGTCCATCTAGGTAAAACAGGGGCCAGGATAATAATTTCCATTTGACAGCTGCATAACCAAAAAGCACACAGACAGGAGGCTCTGCTGCCAGCTCAAGGTCACCGAGAGCATGTGACCAAAGAAAATGCAAACCTGGGACTGACAAAAGCCAAGGGAGGCAGCACCTCTCACCAGCAGCCAGCCAGTGCTAGAAACCAGCCAGAGATGTTGGTGTACTTGATTCATTTCCCTTCACAACCTTCAAAGCTTTGAATTTAAAGTTCCATCTGAAGCAAAATGTATTCCTTCTCCACTGTGTCCAAAGTTCAAGGTGTACTTAAGTAGTTTGCTTTCTTCAACACAGCCCTGTAAGTTTATTCAGACTGAAGTTCAAAGATAAATTTGTGTCATGGATTACTTTTGGGGAGAACAATCAAAAAACTGAACATTCTAGTCCAGTTCTGTGCTGGCTAATGTTGGTTGTTAACTTGACATGCTTGGGAAGAGGGATCCTTAACTGAGGAGTTGCTTCCATCACACTGACCCATGGGGATGTCTGGGGAGCAGTTTTTTGATTGCTAATTGATGTAGAAAGATCCAGCTCATTGTGGGTGATAACTGTCTCTGAGTGGGTGGGTCTAGCCTATGTTAGAGAGGAATCTGAATGTGAGCCAGAAACACAGTAAGCTGCAGTCCTTTGTGGCTTTTGCTTCAAGCTCCTGCCTTGAGTTTCTGCCTCGATTTCCCTCAGTGACACAGTGGTGGACTATATCCTATACAGTAAAATAAATCTCTTTCTTTCCTAAATTGCTTTTGGTCATATGGTTTAATCATAGAAACAGAAATATGAACCACGATAAGTTTCTTTAATTTCTTTTGAATACTTTGAAATAAAAATGTGGGAGTAGTTGATTGAAAGTGTGCGCATTGTGTGGTGACATGCTTCAAGAATTAACTCGGGAAACTGGAATGAGCTGCATTTGGTGTCAAGAAAGCCCAGTCTTCCACTGGTCTTGCCTGTGTTGATGTGTGTGGTGGTTAATTTCCATTGCCAACTTGACTGGATTCTGAATTACCTAGGAGAAACACCTCAGGATGTTGTGGGCATTTCCAAAGAGGCTTTCTTGAGGAACGAAGGAAGACTGGAGCAAATGAGGTGAGGAGCAGAAGTTCCTGCTGTTTCCTGGCTATCCCAGGTGTGACAAGCTGGATGCATCTGCCTCTATGAGTTCTGCCATGCTCCTTCTCCAGTTGTGATGGTTCCAGGAGCCTAAACAAACCCTATTTCCTTCAGTGATTTGATCACAGAGACCAGGAGAACGACTAATACAATGTGTGTGCCTCCATGCTTATCTCAGCTTTCCCGATTGTGTGAGGAAGAATTCCCACAAACGTGAAGGGTTTTCTGTGTTTCATTTTGAGGGTGGAGTTTGTAACAAGGTGAAGGAATAATGCCTCCAAAAATACCCATGCTCTAATCCTCTGGAGTTGGGAGTGTTTCAGGGTAAGATAGAATAGACAGGCAGTGAAGTTAAATGTCCTCAGAGGTGGGAGGGGGTGGAAGTGGAGGGGGCTGACTTATCCAGTATCTAGGTGGGTTCCTGTAAAGCTCACATGGTTTACACTATAAGTCAATGAGTCTTTGTACGAGGGAGGAAGGGGCATCGGAGAGCAATTTGGAAGACCTACCACTATTAGCAATTAAGATAGAGGAACAGGCCATGAACCAAAAATGCAAATGGCCTTCAAGAGCTGCAAAAGGCAAGGAAGTATACATTCTAGCAGTTAGCATTTCTGGCCTCTAGAGACATAAGATCTCTCTCTCTCTCACTCTCTCTCTCTCTCTCTCTCTCTCTGTGTATGGTTTTGTAAAAAGGATCTGAAGTCCTGTCTTGGTTAGGGTTTTACTGCTGTGAAGAGATACCATGACCAAGGCAACTCTTATAAAAGAAAACATTTAATTGGGCCTGGCCTAAAATTTCAGAGGTTCAGTCCATTATCATCATGGCAGGAAGCATGGCATCTTGTAGGCAGACATGGTGCTGGAAGAGGAGCTCAGAATTCTACATCTTGAATAAAAGGAAGCCAGAAGGAGACTCTGTTTTGCAGGCAGCCAAGAGGGGATTGTCTTTTGCTACCAACCAGGAGGAGGGTCTCTTCCACAGTGGATGGAACTTGAGCCTAGGAGACCTCAAAACCCACCTACTCTGTGACACGCTTCCTCCAACAAGGCCACACCTCCTAATAGCACCACTTTCCATGGGCCAAGCATGTTCAAACCACCACAAGTCTATAGCCCAGGTTGGCCTGTATCCTCCATAGCCTCATAACCTCATACTGCTATCTGTAATCTCAGTCAGTATCGAGGAGGCTGATTACACCGCCACCTTTGCCCTTAAGGTAACAAACTGGTGTGGTTTTGAGCTCCCGAGTTCCTGGAAATTGCTGTAGCAGTGAGTAGAGAGCAGAACAGAGCTGAGAGCTGTGATATCAGCATTATGAGCTCTGCTAATGGTGGCCGAGGAGCTAATTCCAATGAGCTCCGTAGACACAAAGGCAGAGGGATAATAAGGAGGTCTGTGGAAAATACCAGAATAGTCACAAATTAAAAACTGGTATGTAGGAAGCTGGTAGAATTTCTGCTATTTCAGGAAGGCAGAAATCTTGATTGGAAAACAGAACAAAACAAAAACATGATGAGCCTTCTTGATTCTATCTGTATCTATATCATCTATATAGATGCATGGATAACTAGTTCAAAATTTAAAAAAATAAAAAGATGTCGGCGGCTGCGTAACACACGTGGCACTTGCCTTTAGTTGTGTGAGAGTGAAAGTTACCCCATTTTGTGTCTCTGTCGTTCTTAGCAGGCACGTATGTGTGCCTTCCGAAGACACAGTGTCCTTCATTTACAGAACCACCGGAAAGGAGGGGCTGCAGTTGGTTAAGCACTGCTTTCCTGACATGCAGGAAGACTCTCTCCCCTCCTCCACCCCTATGTACCTCATAAATAGGCACAGGCATAGCTTGGCACACTTGTAATCCCAGCACTTGGGAGGTGGAGGCAGGAGGATCAGGAGTTTAAGGTCGTCTCTGGCTACCTGGCAAGTTTGAAGCTATCCTGGGCTACATGAACCCTTGTCTCCAATGAAGAGAAATGCAGGGATGCATGTGTGTGTTGAATTTGCTCGGCCAGTGCTCAGCATCTGCTTGGAAATCAGAGCAAGAGCCGGGCTTGTCTGTGTTGTGACCCCCCCCCCCCAGAGACCCAGCAGGGTGTAGTCATAGCTTTTCACTCCCAAAGTTGATCCCCTGGATTCCTCAGCAGGACAGCCTGTGCAGCTGATGATTCTGAGTCTCCTGGTACAGCCAGACAAGAATGACTGTCTTTCCCATATCTCTTCGTTGTTCTCCTTTCTTCATCTCTTGGGCTCGTCTCTCTGTCACCTGTCTCCCCCGCTCCAGTTTCTGCTTCTTGGTGTGTTCATAGTCTCCTCATATTTGCTCCCCTCAGCTGCCCTCTCTGGTCACCTACTGCTGTTCTCACATCTTACTGTGCTCAGTTTTATTTTATACCAACATCTTAAGTCCTCCTCATTGGAGACTATTGAACAGCCAGTAAAGCTTACCTTTCTTGGTGGATAGCTGGGATTTATTGCAGCTTCATTGCAGAGAATTTCACGTTATTAAGCTGATGGATTTTGCTGGAAGGGATACTACTACCCTCTAAAATTCTAAATTTGATTTAAAGGTCAAAGGAAAAGCCCGGTTCCTGCAACCTGCCCTCAGATCATTTGTGCAACACCAAGTAGACTTCAAAAGGAAGGGGAATTGACAACTGGTCAGCAGAAGGCGTGGCATTCAAGGGGGAGCTGTTGAAATGAACAAGATCTTGTACAACGTAAATAAGAACCGTTAGGTTCAACCAGGCGTGTCAGTGGGATGGACCTCAGGGTGGGATGTGAGAGAAAGATACTGTGACTCTGGAGGATGGGGAGAAAAATCCGTCATTGCAGTCATCATCCATGAGGGGCTTCATTTGCATGACTATTACGGGATACATTTCCCAATAAAGAGCTGACTGGGTAAAAGGATCCATGGATTGTGAGCACCACATCTCTCTGGTTTCTGAGTTCCTAACAATTTCTCTTGGTAACAGCGATCATTCTTGGAAATTCTGCACTTCAAGTGATTCCTGTTACCACAGAGAAAATAGTATCTGCTTAATTATAAGTATCTGACATAAACATCAAACGGTCCACTTTAGCAGGCAGGCAGGTTAGTGGGAATGTCGAAGCTACTATAGGTAATCTTATTGTGCAAGAGCAGAGTGGTTGGTGGCAGAGAAGACAAACACATGGACCTCAAAGCTCTCAACCCTGGAGTCGTCAAAACTCAGGAAGAAATGTCAGATATAAGCACGAAGTCACCCAACAGTGTCTGCTGGTTAGAAAGGCCATGGTTTGTGTGGTCGTTGCAACTCTTTTTGGTGAGAGGTGACTCTTCAAAGTCACTTTAAGGAAGAAAACTAATCAGGTCTCAGTGGAGAGCAATACAGAATGCTGACCGAGAGAACAACTCAGGACCCAAGGATGTCCCTATCTCCAGTGATCATGCCTTTCTACACCAATCACCAACAAAGAAAATGCCCCCCAAGCCAATCTGATGGAGGTAATTTCTCAATTGAAGTTTCCTCTTCCTTGGTGACTAGTTTAAATCAAGTATACGGAAGATGAGCAAGCTAGGGGCACAGCAAGCAGTGAGGCCTCTGCTTCAAGTTTCCCCTGAGTTCCTACCCCTACTTCCTTCAGTGATGGATTTTGACCTGGAAGTTAAAGATGAAATAACCCTTTCTTCCCCGAGTTGTTTTTGGTCAGTGTTTTGTGACAGCAGCAGAGAAGCTATCTGGGATATATTCTCATAACTTGGCTTTGTGATAACTGGGTAGCGTACTTCGTGGGCTTGTGTTGGGTAGTAAGGCTGTTCCTGATATTTCGCTCTCAGGAACTAGGGGTAAACACCCCAGTGCTTTCTGCTCTGCGTTTTTTCAGTTTTCCTGGAACTGTGGCACCTGGTACAAAGGTCGCACAAATGACCCTGAGCGTTTTGATTCCTGGGACCAGAAGGTCACAATGTCCACATGGGGTTCAGGCCTTGGAACCTCCTTTTTCCTTTCTGGTGTGGGTTTTACTGTATCATAAGGAAGTGTTACCCCAGGCAGGGTGACTCTCCATCCCAGCAGGCATCTACTGTGTCTGTCCCACCTCAGAAGATCCCCGTCTGCTGACAAAACACATTTGGAACTGTTTCTTTCTCAGAAACAAAAAGAGAGCTTTATTTGACTGTAGAATTCCAGGTGTGTGTGTGTGTGTGTGTGTGTGTGTGTGTGTGTGTGTGTGTGTAAATTACTAGCATGTCATGAAAGGCTAACTTTCCTTCTGATAGCCTGGTCATGACACACATAGATACAGCACTTCTAGGCATGTTTTAAAGTGATTGAAGCCCTGAATTAAGAGCTCTAGTGAAGCCTGGAAATTCAATTGGCAATCTCTAGACAAGCAACAAGATCACCCTAATTACATCTATGTAACCCATCGATACATTTTAAATCTTATGTATGAATAATTAATATTATGACCATAATAACAGTCGCTGAAACCAATGAACCAGATATGTAGTAATGTGCATTGTTTCACCTAATTTTCACAGAGAAGCTGACAAGGCAGGTCTCCTCATAGTTTACATGTAACGAGATGACACTTGGGGTTTTGAAGGAATCCACCAAAGGAGCATGTCTGGAATCAGAAGCCTTGTGTTAGCGACCCTGGTTCTGCTCCTGGCCTCCTGACAGTCCTTCTGAATATCCCTTTATTGTTTAATTGTGCTATTATTTGAGAGCTTATCTACAGTGATATTTTCTTCCTTTTAAAGATTTAGCTTATTTTATGTGTGTGCACACATGCATATGTGTGTGGGTACCCACTGAGGTTGGAAGGGAACACTGGATCCCTTGGGGGTATAGTGAGAGGCATTTGTGAGTTGTGGATGTGGGATCCAAATTTCGGTCCTCTGATGGAGCAGTGAGTGACTTTAACCATTGAGCTATGTCCCCAGCCCCTCATTTTCAAAATTTGCAAAGCAAGCCAAAGTGTGATTCTCCAACAGGTGTAATGAAGATGCGTTGGAAATTGTACCTCAGTCAATGAGAAACCAGGAGGATTTTATGTGAAGTCTTAAAGGCACGGGTGCACGAGGAGAGAGTGTTCAACCAAAGCTGGAATAGAGGTGGAGCTAGATGCTCCACAGTGGTGGGAAGAGGCCTGTTGAGCTCCTGGGAGCCCAGAGTTTGAGTGTCTATGGGCAAGAATAATACTGGCCATCATCCGCTTTGTTCTGAAACTCCAGCATAGCTTCACAGAATAGAAAATCTTCTCATCTGAAAAACGCATAGGGTTGCACTGGACTACAACCGAGCACATTTTAAAGTGAAGGACAACATAGAAGGCTTCTCTGTGGCATCTTCACTCAGCCTTGGGTTTGGTTGATTCTCCATCATTCATTTTCCCCTTCTCATCACTCTACCCTTCATCCATGTTTGAATCATCCCAGGCCAGTATGGTTTCCTTCCACCGTAGCTGTGTGTGCGTCTGATCTGCATAGGGGACTGTGTATGTGCAGGTCTAGGTGCACTTGTGTGCATGCACTTGTGGAGACCTTAGTCTGTCTGAAATCTTCCTTGGTTGCTCTCCACCTTATTCATTAAAGGTTTCTCAACCAAACCCAGAGCTTACACATAGGTCTATTCTCATTGGTCAGCTTGCTCTAGAGATCCCATTTCCACACTTGGAGTTCCTGAAAGAGGGAGGGGGAGCTCCCACACGCACTTGGCAGTTATATAGGCAGTGGGAGTTTTAATGCTTCTACCTCTCAATTGTGTTTTAAACACATTTACCATGGAGTCCTCTCTCTAACCCTGGTACACAGTTTAAAGTGCACCCCTAGAACACAACAGTGTAAGTTCTTGTCAAAGAGGAAGGCAGCGCCATCCGCCCTTCACATTCCCCTAACTTGAAGTATGTAGGTAATTGGTCTCAGAGGAGTCATGTGTACTGTATATGCATTTGATTCTGTTGGGGGCCATCACCAAATTCATGGCATGCGATGTTACCAAAAAAGTCATTTAGGAAGGAGATAAGGAAAGATATTTGCATCAATCCTCTGACTTTTATCCACAAATTTTCTTGGTTTATGAAGTCACCAGATAATTCTCCTAAATGCCAACCTTGCAAATTCCAGCTGTGAGTGAAAGCCAAGCTGTGTTTTTCCTGCATCTTACAGTCCATCATCAGTAGTAATAAAGAGTCTACGCATTTGTCAGCCACGTTCTGACAGTAAAATCTTTATTACTGGTAATGTAGGACACAAAAGGAACACAGCTTGCGCTTTAGATCCCAGGTTGAATATGGAGAGCTGATGTTTAGAGAAAGAGAAATCTTACACTAAACATATTTGATCATTAAGGTAAGACAAATATGAAACCCAGCAAGGCCAATTTTACAGTCATGGAACCAACCATAACTGAGGCTCACTGATAGTCAGAAGGTGAAGACATTTAATGTCTAGATTAACTAACCAAACAGAAAGAAGTGGAAAAAATAGAAAATTAATTTAAAGCAACAGCTAGAGATAAAAGTGAGATTCAGTGTTTGGCTGCAGGGGAAAAAATTGATAAAGCAGTTTCTCAGAAAATCTATAAATGCTGCAGAATAGCCTTGTGATAAGGACTGCAGAAGAAACAAACATTTACCCTGGCGAGAGGTAGAGGGCTGTTTAATTAAAATTAAGTCTGATCCAAAGAGTAAGTTAATTACCATAGGTCATGATCAAGTGGCATTAATAAAAAGTAAGACACACTTGGAAACATGATGATGTAATATAAAGCCCAGGTCACCTGCAAGCCTTTTAGCAGAAGGAGACAGAGGCTTGCTTCATCCATGGTAGGTAATTCAACACATTTCCAGTAGCCTAGTATGACACAGAGGGTGTAGACACACCCTCTCTTGGGGATGGTGGGAGACCCACCCTCTGTCAGGAAAGCTTTCTGAGGCTATATGCTCTATTCTGACCTTGCTTCATTGCTTGATCTTGAAGGAAATTTATGCCTTGAGTTTGGGGATGCTTCACTCTTCAAGAACGTAGCTTCCACTGGCCTATCATGAGTGAACATGTGTTACAAGACTGATTGACAGGGAACTGAGAGGAGAGCTGGGTACAAACTTTTAAATGAAAAAGTTAGACTCATGTTAAGAAATGAAAAATCAAGACTGGGAAGATGCCCCAGTCAGAAAACTGCTTAATCTGAAAGCATGGGAACTTGGGCTCTGATCCCCATCGTGCACATACAAGCCTGGTATAGCATTTGGCTGTAATGTCAATGCTAGGGCAGTAGAAACAGATACCTGAACCTCATTGGCCAGCAAGTCTAGCAGAATCAACGATCTTCGGGTTCACTGAGAAATCCTGTTTCAAATAATGAAGATGATGATGATGAAGAAGAAGATGATGATGGTGATGATGATGATGATGATGATGATGATGATGATAACAGAGGCAGAGAGCAATCAAGGAAGACACACAATGTCACCTTCTGGACTCCATATTCATACACTACATGCATGCACACACACACACATTACACACACACACACACACACACACACACACACACACTACACACACAGTAGATTGTTAAAGCAGATGAAAAGTCACCCTGAGCAAGTGTCTCTGCAAGGCTCATGGTTCACACGGTCTTGAAGTCAAACAGCATCTGTGTGAGTAAATAAGAGCCATAAGCAAAAAGGGAGCATGACTCAAATGTCAGTAACGAGTAAGTGCAAGAGAGACTCTCCAGATCTGCCAAACAGCAAAAACCTGTGAGAACCAGGCTCATTTATCTTTCTTTCAGTACTCCCTGTCTTCACATGTTGTTATCATGCTTTGTCAGAGATGTGGAGTCACAGTGGCTACTGAATTATTCATCAATTATTTGAGGAGCCAAGCCAAATTCTGGAGACAAACCCCACTAAAATGTCTGTGGTGGTTTGAATATTCTTGGCCCACGGGAAGTAGCACTATCAGGAGGTGTGGCCTTGTTGGAATCGGTTTGGCCTTGTTGGAGGAAGTGTGTCACTGTGGAGGTGGGCTTTGAGGTCTCCTAGTTCTAAAACTCCACCCAGTTCAGAAGAAAGAACTCTTCCTGGCTGTCATCAGAAGATAGTCTACTACTGACTGCTTTTGGATCAAGTTGTAGAGCTCTGAGCTCGTCCTTCAGCACCACATCTGCTGGCATGCTGCCACGATAATAGACTGAACCTCTGAAACTGTAAGCTGGCCGGCCATAGTCATGGTATCTTTTCCCAGCAAGGAAACCCTATCTAAGACAGTGTCAAACTGCAGATGTGGACAGTGGTCTTTCAAAGGTTGCAGAGCAGCAGTTGTCATGGGTTAGGCTACATTGAGAAGTTCTGGCTGCCCACTGCATAACATCACGCTTAGAGTTGACAGCACCACATTGTGAATGGCAGGATTCAGGAAGGTGGATAGCATGTCAACAGCTCTTACATATGGAACAGAAATGAAAGGACACCAGGAATCATTGGGAGGTGCTGGGTGGGTCTACTGAACAGTCATAGAGGCTTCACAGATGGTTTCAAATATCCAAACTCTTCCAATTATGCATATTATAGATGCAAAGCGTTTTTATATGTCAGTCGTAACTCACTAAGTCATCTAAAAGTGTGATTTGGGGGATTTTTTAGAGGTATAAACACTGGGAGACATGCTGTAATTGGTTTTCTTCTCTTGTTAATTTGGCTACCACTGAGAATGGTGTTTTGAGGTCAGAAAACATGTTTGTTTTGTTAATTGTAAGTCCTCAACCCTGGAGCTGGAGAGATGGTTCAGCCATTAAGAGCACTGGAGGTTTTTATAGACGTTCCTAGCATCCACACAGTGGCTTGCAACCATCTGTATCTGCAGTTTAGGACATCCTAACTCTTCTTCCGGTCTCTCCAGACACTAAACACTCATGTGGTGTACATATATACATGCAAGCCAATGCTCATCAAATAAAATAATTTTAAAAAACCCAGTCTTAAATCCTTGGCCCTATGATGATGCTTAGCAAATATTTAGTTTTTTAAAAAATGGAATAGGCCTGTCAGCAGTGGCCAAGGTAGCAAGATAAGGGGCTAAAATAGAGCTTCTAATGACCAAGAATAACTTACAGGTTTTAAAGACTTGAGTAGGTTGTGATTTGAATACAAATTGTCTCCCATAGGCTCACACTGAATGCCTGTCTCCAGTTGGTAGCACTTTGGGTGGTTTGGGAGCTTTGGAGCTTCACTAGTTTAAGTAGGTCACTGGTCACCACCAGCGCTTTTGAAGGCTATAGCTTGATTCTTGTTTATGGCTTGGTTCTCTGTGAGATGAGGGGTCTCCATCATCTATCTGTAAGCCTGTGCCTTCTCTGTCATGATATGCTGAAATCTCTCTGGAACCAGAAGCCAAAGGAAGTTTTCTCCTTGGTTCTGTTGTATCTTGGTCTCAGTGATTCCCAAAGTGACTAATGTCTTCAGAAGACGTCGTTCTGTGATCTTGCTGGGACTGAGCTTTCTGGTGACTGTCAGTAATGCAGAGTCTCAGGATTGTCAGTATTACAGCATCTCAGGTACAGGCAGAGTGTTTAGTGAATGCAAACACAGTGTAAGCAACAATGCCTTCGACTGCACAGCACTGTGCCACCTGCCATCCATGCCATCCTTGTGGGTAATGCCTCTCCAATCTTTGTGGAAAAGTCAATCATTGAACCCATACCTTTCCTAGTTAGAAAACACAACAGCAGGGCCTTGTTCTTGGAAAAAGACCTTGAGCAGAGAACTGTAAGTGTGGGTGTGGAACAAATCGCCCCTAGCAAACTACCAGAGTGAATATGGGAAAATCCTTAAATGAGATGTCTCAGAGAGATGCAAAGATACCATCCTCTTAGCCATAGTCATTCATGGAACATGGAAGGAAGACCACAAGATCATCTTGGAAGGAGCAATATCATTTATCACAGAATTAAAAAAAACAAACAAAAAAACAAAAAAAACAGAGTCTGAGAGAGCTGAGAGAGGAGAGGAAAGGTGGGCCCTGTAATTGATGCTATTGATTTACTGAACTCTGGGGCCACCAAGGTTTCATGTATGCATTTGGGAGAAGAATCCCATGTGCTTGTCATGTTTGGGGGACCAGGGCTCTCCCAGGCTTCACTGGGATATGAAGTTGTGATTGTAAGAAACCCTGCCTAGACCTAAAGGGGACAGGGTCCCAGGAGACACTGGATGACCTTCTTCTTGTTACCGTCAGTGTTATCCTTAGTCTTCAGCATGAACTCAGGTGCAAATGAGTACCTAGTCCTTCTCCTTCAAACCCAGACACTTTAAATTTGATCCCAGTTGAGAGCAGAACTGTTATCATTACGTATAAAACAGACTGAACGAGCCCCTTGGGCCTCCTGGTAATTAGTTCAAAGTGGAGTATCCCTGGCCAAAAATAATGAAAAGAGAGTCTCCCATCTCTTTATTAAGCTTGGTTATAGCAATTGGACACAGTTTATTTGAGCCCGCGGGCACAGAGTTACCTGAAGGATGAACACAAGGAAAGAAAAGGATACCTTACTAATCAGCCAGAAAACACCTCTTCTCTCCATCTCCCTTTCTCCTTCCTTCTCCTTCTTCTGGCTAATTCCCATTCTTCCCCTCTTCATCCTGCCCAGCATGTTGTCCTACAAATAAAGGTTCAAAGAGCACACATGTCCACAAAATTGATATTGAAGGTGTGTGCATGTAATTAAGCCTATTGCTTGTGTGTGTGTGTGTGTGTGTGTGTCCACCATCCACTCTACCACAGTGTACCTACATATGTACATACCAGAGGGGGGGTGGAGTTCTGAGGATAACTTCAAGGGTTGGTATTTACCATCCACCTTGTCTGAGACAGAGTCTCTTTGTTGGTTGTCTACTGTGTATGTCATGCAAACTCACCTGCGAGCTTCAGTGGATTCTCCCATCTCTCTGTGAGAGCAGAGGAATCACAAACATATCTCTGTGGTATGATCAGGTTTGTTCTAGGGGTACAAACTCAGGTCCTTTTGCCTATGTGGCAAGAACTTTACCCATGGAGCCAGCTCCCCAGACCCAAAGTATGTATTACAAAACTGACCATGACTGCATTATGGACAGGGTACTGTGTGGTATTTCAATGCGTGTATAGGCGCGTAATGATCAGATCAGGACAGTTGGTGCTTCCTTCCCTTCAAGCATTTAGTATTTCTTTCTTTGAGGAGTCTTTGAACCCCTCTGCTCTAGTATTGTGAAATGTGTAAATGTCGTAATCTGCAGTCATTCTGCTGGGCTTTACAATGGCTCAGCTATCTAACTATGTTACTGTTCTCATTAACCAATTTCCCTTTGTCTAACCTCCTAGTGAGTCTATTTTGACCTCTTATGACATCAACTTTTTAAACTCAAATAAGCACATATGATGCTTGTCTCTCTCTGCCTGTCTTACTTCACTAAATACAATGTCCCCATTTCTAGCCAGATCGCTGCTAATCACAAGGCTTCATTATTTTCCTGGATGAATAGTGTTCTGTGTTGCAGATGTATCATATTTTTTCCTCCATCCTCAATAGGTTGCTTGGTTGATCCCCATCTTAGCTATTGTGAGTATTTGTGGGACACACACAGGCATGAGGTACAAGTCTATTTCCTTTGGATATATTGGTAGATTGTCATTTGATGTTTGAGCCCTCTGAGATGCTGGATCTGGGAACAGAGTTGACTCAGACCCAAGAATGTTTGTAGGTTCAAGTTTTTGAAAGCCTAGTTTATTTAGGGTTCTGTAATGCTTCAACCTCTCTAGCTCACTGACCAAAGGTAGGGGAGAAAGATAGTTAATAGGACAAGGGATATGGGGACCTGTTTTGTGGGGCAAGTGGATAGTTCCACCAGACAGAAGACCTGGCAATGCTGAGTAAGCTCAAACCCCAGGAAGTTCAGAATTGAGAACAGTAAGAGTGGGGCCAACTCCCTGCCTAACTCTCTCTGCTCTGGAACATGTAATTCTGACACCCCACCGAGGACCATGGCAATCAGTTATGTAGTATAAAACCCCTGGACTTCTCCATGCTAATGAGGTATCTAGATAGGCCCTGAGGGTTCAGCCAGTGAGCTTTCCTTCCTGGGCATTCCTTCCTGCAAAAGGTATTTAATCCCTGGGTCACCATGAGTAAAGAGTATGCATTGACATCCACCATCAAATAAAGCAGTTTGGACAAATTAGGACCATCTCCTTCATCAAGGAATGCCTTGGGGGAAAGCTTTCATCATAAAAGGTCATGCTAAAATCTCCTGGAGAAGGCCTTGTCTCTTCTAGCACTAATCCCCCATATTCTTGGCACTCACTCCAAACCAAACTGGGTTCTGATCTCTTCCTGGGCTCTGCCTTCCCCTTTCTGCATGGCACATGGATGCCCTGAGGGGAAGCATGGACCACGGACTCCAGTTCCCAACTCCCAGTGGTATGCAGTGGAGTCTGATTACACAGGAGACTGGGGACCACAGCAATTGCCCCAGACTCGTCTGTTTTCTGCTCCAGGAAAACAGACTGGGGAAGCCCATTATGGACTGTATTTTGCCTCCCCTGAGCAGCCAGTGGTGTTCCAGGCATTCCTGCAGTGAGGCAGGACACAGCCCAGCACTGTTTAGAAGTAGTTCATTGGGTCAATTCCAATCATTATTGTCAGGATATCAGCAGTCCAGTCTAAAACGTCAAACATGAATCCGTAGCTGCAGTCCAGTCTACTTGGCAAACACCAAACACGAATCAGTAGCAGAGGCTCCATCCAGAAGAAACCAAAGGCTCTGTATGCAGAAGGGGCAAGAAACAGCCAGAATACCATGAGAAGTCTCTCCAAAGTCACAAGCGAAGATCAGTGAAGCGTTGCAAGTCGAACCAATTCAAGAGCAGCATTCACTGTCTGTTGGGTTCTGCTTATATTTTTTTCAAACATTACTCATCCTTTCAAGCATCTTCTTCAGCAAAACATCTTCTCATATATCTGCTTCAGCAAAACATCCTCTCATGTGTATGCTTCAGCAAAACATATCTCATAAGACAGCTTCCAGAAAAGCATACCCATGATACAACTGAGTCTCCAAAGAAACCGGAAATTTCTCCTTCAAATATCTGTCTAAAAATGTCCTCCAAAGTTCCTGGTCTGAGGCTGAGCTGGACCCCGAACTGTATGGCAAGGAGGAAGGATAACAATAGGAGAGCCCAAGAGTAAAAGCATCATGCCCTTGAGAAGAGCTGGAAGGTAAAATCTTTCTAATAGATGTATTATTTATTCTACACTGATAAAATACCCAGGGTAGGAGTAAAAAGCCGGATGCCCATCCATGAGGAGCTCAGCCACGGAGCAAAAGCTCCCAGCCAGGAATGCAGCTTGGCTGCCTAACTTCTGACAGTTTCATCTAAATACTATAAGCCCCGATTTGGTTACAATCATCATCTGCATTGCCAGCCACTCCACTCCAGGGCTGTATATCTGTGACTTCACTTGGCTGCTGTTTTTATCTGTTCCTTACTATTTATTTTGTTTAATTTTGCTTGATGTTTACTTAATAAATCCATTCACTCAAAACAAAAATCACTGCTATGATAGATTGCTCTCCCCAGACCTCACGGAACATCCAGTGATTCAAGATCTGGTACCCAAAGCTCTTTATGAGACAGAATCTGACTCTTTATCGGACAGAATCTGGAACCTGCTAGTGTAGTTGAAACTTGTAGTTCCAATCCAGGACCATTTTCCTGCCTCTTTCTTCCACGTGCTGGAGTGACAGATGTGAGCCACCACCTCCAGTTCTGATTTTATTCAAATTTAAAGATAAAAAGATGCAGCATATCTTTTAGACAGGAACAATTTTGGATCAAAAGTTTTATAGGTTGGTTGGTGTTCCTGTCCCTCTACTGGAGGTCCTACCTGACTACTGGAGGTGGTCTCTTCAGGTTCCAGCTCCACGCTGTTGGGCATTTTGGCTAAGGTCACCCACATTGAGTCCTGAGAGCTTTCTCCATCCCAGGTCTTGGGGACTTTCTAAAGGTTCCCCAGTCCCACCCTCAGCAGTTGCATATTTCCACTCATTCTCCTGGCCCTCTGGGTCTCTCTCCTGTTCCCACTTCCCCATACATGATCCTGCCTCCTTTCCCCTCCCCCACCTCTCTTCCACCTAGATCCCCCCCTCTGCCTCCCATGATTATTTTGTTTCCCATTCTAAGTGGGATTTAAGCTTTCTCACTTGGGCCTTCCTTCTTGTTTAACTTTTTAGGGTCTGCGGAGCATAGCATGAGTATTCTGAACTTTCTGGCTAATATCCACATATTGGCTGTTTTTGTGTCAACTTGACACAAGCTGGAGTTATCACAGAGAAAGGAGTTTCAGTTGAGAAAATGCCTCCATGTGATGTAGCTGTAAGGCATTTTCTCAATTAGTGATCAAGGGGGGTGGGTCCCTTGTGAGTGGTACCATTCGTGGGCTGGTAGTCTTGAGCTCAATAAGAAAGCCAGCTGAGCAAGCTAGGAGAAGCAAGCCAGTAAGAAACATCCCTCCATGGCCTCTGCATCAGCTCCTGCTTCCTGACCTGCTTGAGTTCCAGTCCTGACTTCCATTAGTGATGAACAGCAGTGTGGAACCATAAGCTCAATAAACCCTTTCCTCCCCAACTTGCTTCTTGGTCATGACATTTGTACAGGAATAGAAACCCTGACTAAGCCAATCCACTTACGAGTGAGTACATACCATGCATGTCATTTTGGGTCTGGGTTACCCCACTCAGGATGGTATTTTCGAGCAGGGACAAAAGTGGAGCAGAGACTGAAGGAATGGCTGACCAGTGACTGGTCCACTTTGAGATCCATCCCATGGGCAGTCACCAATCCCTGACATTATTACTGATGCTATGTTGTGCTTACAGACAGGAGCTAGCATGGCTGTCCTCTGTGAGGCTCTACCAGTTGCTGACTCAGGCAGGCGCAGATACCCACAGCCAAGCAACGGATGGAGGTCAGGGACCCCTATGGAATAATGAGGAGAAGGACTGAAGGAGCTGAAGGGGATGGCAACCCCATGGGAAGATCAACGTTGTCAACTAGACAGGGAGCTATCAGAAACTGAGCTACCAAACAAAGAGTGTGCACAGGCTGGTCCAAGGTCCCTAGCATGTATATAGCAGAGGGCTGCCTTGTTTGGCCTCTGCAGGAGAGGATGTGCTTAATCCTGTAGAGACTTGATGTCCAGGGTGGGGGGATACCCAGGGGAACCCTAAATTAAGTTTGGTGTTATTCACATAATAAAATGCACCATGGGAATATAAAGAAGCTTGCTAGGATTTTTTTAAGCAACCAGATCCCAGATTAATCTTTAGGTCTTCATTTACTCTCATGGCATGTATGTGACAGACAGCTCCTTGCAAACCTGTAGACTTTTAGAAATTTCTAGAATTAACTCAACACAAATCAAAGACCAGACGTAGTTCCTCTATGTGTGCATCTGTTTGTCTCCCCAAGGAATGCAGGAAGAACATTTAGGAAAAACTAGGTGCTATTTACTTTTGGGTACATCTCCATCCTGAGAAGAATTGCTGACTGCGTTTTGCACATTGTGAGAGATGTTGAGGTTTTGTTACTGGTAATAAAACACAGCGATTGTACATCCCGTGAAATAAGCCACCAGCCAGGAGATAAACATCCCTGCTTAGATATTGACAAAAGGGTGCGGCAGAGCTTCTATTTCAGCCCAGTCTCATTAAGCCTGGATGTGCGAGAAATCTCTAACTACACTTTTGCAAAGTGCTCTCTCTCAGACCGTGGCTGGGAGCTGGGCTTGGCAGCTTGTGCTACCCAAAGATAACTCTGCGATAGTTGTGCTGTGCAGTTCTCCCTCCAGCAGCATCTGCACAGCCAGGCAATAAACAGCTCGCATCTTTCGCTGGAGGCAGCAGGTGCCAGTTTACAGGGTGAGTGAAATCACAGAAGTTGCAGGTACATCAGAAAGCAACTTTCAGTGGTGTCAGATGGAAGGGATTCACACCTGAATGAGCAATTAGCATCAAACCCATCTGAAGGGAGATGGCTTCTGCATACCCACTTTCTTCCACGGAAGCAGATTTTCCCCCATCACTGAAGATACATCTTAATCAGGGCTTTTCTTAGCCTTTCGGAGGGTACCGAGTCTGCTAAGATTTTCATAAGTAAGGACTCACACCCAGGAGATTCTCTATGTGTACACGTGGCTGAGTTGGTTCCTGATGCCTTTCTTCGGGTCTTCCCGTCTCACGTATTCTGACCATTCTCTTATCATTCAGTCAGGTATATTGGTATTGGGTACTTCTCTGCCCTATGAATACAAAAGGCTTTAATTTAAGTGAAAGCTAGTTTTTTCCAGAGCTGTGATAAAATACCCTGACAAAAGCAATGTAAGTAAGAATGGTTTTGGTATGGCTCATGATTCCGAGTTCAGCATGGGCAGGGGAGTGAGGAGCTTGAGGGAGCAGGTCACACTGACTCTGCAGCCAAGAAGTTGGGAGGGGTAAATGTTGGTGCCCACCAAGTTAGCTTTCTTCATTTATTCCGGACAGGATCCTAGCCCAGGAAGTGACATTACCCACATTTAGGGTGTGTCTCCCCCACCTTCTAAAGTGATTACCCTCAATCCCTCACAGGTATGGCTAGAGATTAAGTTATCCATCCCAGCTGTGCCTGGGGGCGTCCCCTAGGAGATCTTACATCCTAGGTTAAATGCTAAGCATCACAGTTTCCTAAAGGCTGTGTGTAAGAGGAGCCACAGACTTCACACTGAGTGTCGTGATTTCTGATTCTACTTGCATTAGGTGATGTCTTAGCTGATCTGCAGAGAGGATTAAGGACCACAGATAGACCGAGAGTATTACAGATGCCAGGCAGATAGTTTTAGATGCATACCAGCTGAGACAGAGAAAGGCTCTGTGGAGGGTGAGTTGTCTAGTGGTCTACCCATTCCTCACAGAGCCGGAATGGTTTATCTTGAGGAATGATGTAGCACACACATCCATGTCCCTGGAGATTCCCCAAGACTCCTGGAAACAAGGGATCTGAATTGGGTAGAAGGTTCTTCCAGTTTGTACTACTTCTACGGTGTGTGCTGCAATTCAGCCCCGATCGGTTTTCTGTTTTACAATGCTGAGGAACTAGATTACCTCTGACCTTTGGTCATAATTTAGAATTAAGAAATGAAAGATGACTGTCATAGAGATTTTGAATGGGGTCATTAAATGACCCCATTAGAGATGTCTTTTGTAGCTCTGCTGTCCAGAATACTCTGGGGTGGCTCACATATTTTGTTTCTGTAATGCTTTTAGTTTGTTCATCTTGCTGCTTCACTCAAGAAGAGGCTGTAAGATGGTGCTGCAGAGGGTGCAGGGGTTAAGGGGGCTTAGGAATCACAGGATTGCAGGGAGCCGGGGAACAGGGGGCACAGGAGGCTTTCATGACCTTCCTCAGTACAAGGAAAGAAGTTCTTTTATGCTGCAGTCCACTGCAAGGAAGATGTGAGAGGTTCTCAGCAGGTGATGAGGACACATATTCACATGCATATGCACTCAGTCTACCTGAGAGGTGGGAGGGAGGAGAGGAGAAGGGGGAGGGAGGGAGAGAGAGAGATCCCAGAAAAGGCAGGTTGAATGCTCTTCCCAGCGGTAGGTATTCCACAGCATTGCTGATGGCTCTTTACAGGTAGAAGAAAGTACTTCCAAGATCCTCAGGTCCCATGGTCATAGCCTACACCAGATGAGGAACTATTTACGCTTGGCAGAACTCATCCTAGTGGTTTAGGATTCCCACACATTATTCCTTCCATCTATAAACCGAGCTCCCAAACCTGGCCACGACCTCATTATCCACCCAATCCCCATTGCTCTTCAAATCTCGGCTCAGGCAGAAGGACACCTAACAGGATCTCATCCTATAGGTCTGCCCACGGGTAAGCCTCCTCCACCATCCTGCAGTCCCTGTGGGTAAGCCTCCTCCTCCACCATCCAGTGGTCCCCATGGGTAAGCCTCCACCAACATCCAGTGGTCCATATGGGTAAGCCTCCACCACCATCCAGGGGTCTCCACGGGTAAGCCTCCACCACCATCCAGTGGTCCCCATGGGTAAGCCTCCACCAACATCCAGTGGTCCCCATGGGTAAGCCTCCACCACCATCCAGTGGTCCATATGGGTAAGCCTCCACCACCATCCAGTGGTCCCTCTCCTACCATTTTAGGCAATGCCTTTCTAATATGTTTACCTGTTATTTCTCTTCTGAATCCCAACTCTCTGCGTGTGCAGTGACACTTTTTCTGCTTTACTTTGCACTGTAGTCATGCAGGTGCTCATGGGGATGAGAAACGGGTGCATGAAGTCCAGGATGTCAGACTGAATGCAGAGTTTACAGGAAGTCCAGCAATTCTGTAATAGAAGGCGGTTTAAGAGGCTAGCCCACTGAAAAAGTCTGATTATAGTAGCAAAAATAAGAGAAATGCTGAATCAGAACTTGCATTTGACCCTAACAACCACAATTACAGACTGCCAGTGTTTATCAGGGGCAGAGAGTATAACAGTTAGGGGTCTGGGGTCATGAAATAAACAAGCAAAGATTAGGTCTGCCAACAGTCAGTGATCCAGTTATTGAACACTTCTCTGTCTGTATTTCCATATTCAGGAAGTCTCTTTGTCTTTGTGTGTGTGCTCATGTGTACACACGTGCATGTGTTCCCACTCTTTGGGTGCTATGCATCTTAATTTTTGAGGCAGAGTTCATCACTGTCCCCTCAAGTTGGCTAGCATGACTGGCCAGTAGGCTCCAGGGATCTTCCCTGTCCTTGCCTCACAGGGCTAGGGGTCTGCCATGATGCTCAGCGTTTGAATGTGGATTCTAGGAACCAAACTCAGATCTTCATGCTCGCCAAGCAAGCTTGTTACCGACTGAATGATTTTCCCAACCTAGGTCCCATCTTCTGTTATGTCACATGAATACTAAATAGAAATATTGCACGCACAATGGTTAGGTCACAGGATGTATGGCTTGTCATCAATAAATGCTAATAATAACTAGATGGGGGCCATGATGCTCCAGGTGAGCTCACAACT
The DNA here is from genome assembly GCA_019843965.1 of Rhynchomys soricoides. Lineage (NCBI taxonomy): Eukaryota > Metazoa > Chordata > Mammalia > Rodentia > Muridae > Rhynchomys > Rhynchomys soricoides. Next base: position 2,056,033 of record JADRCH010000123.1, read on the forward strand.
GTGTCTTGTTTGAAGCATGTTACGTTTGCATGAGACTTCCCCAAACTGAACTTTTAGAACAAGATCAGAGTATCACTTCATGATGGGAAGCTGACATTCTATATGCTGCTTAATAAATTAATTTTATGATCTCAGTTTTGGGTAAATGCATGCAATTCCAACCATCAGCATTCAGGAGAAGCATCCTCTGCTCTAACATTTCATCAACATTAAAGCACTTAATGGCCTCAAATGCCAGTTTTACACACACGCGCGCACACACACACACAGACACAGACACACACACACACACACACACACACACACTTTCTTATTATTACCAGCAGTATTTTCTACTTGTCTTGATTTTCTTTTCAGCAAGAGTGATCAGACTTGTCATTTGTCTTTGAGAATTTATGACCAAAGTCAGGCTCCTAAATCCTCCTTTATTTGCATATGATAGGAGGTCTGCATCATGCCTATTTACGTCTCTTGCTAAAAATACATATTAAAAACTGAATTTTAGCAGCGGTCTTAGAACCATAACATGCCACAGCTGGGAGATTAATAAGGGCACTAGGGAATAGGTCAACTTGTCTTGTGTGTGTGTTTACTGTTTTGGAAGACCGAAGAGGTCACAAATAAAGTCCAGAATGCTTTAAAATTTGTATTTTTTATAGATAAGTTGTGAGCCATCTGACATGGGTGCTGGAAACTGAACTCCAAGCCTCTGCGAGAGCAATGGTCTCTCTTAACCACAGCCTCTTCTCCAGCCTGGATTGTATTTATAATGACAGAAGGCAGTCATTATCAGGAAGATTTTTGACATTATGGTAGATAAATACAGGAAGGCCCAGGTGAAGAAAAATGTGGAGTCTGTGGATAACTGCAAACAGTGGTTTGCTTATGTGTTTCTTCACTCATTGATTCATTCATGAATAATTATTGATGATCTTCAAATTAATGAATATCATGGAGATATCTCAAAACCTTAAGGGAGCCAGATGTTTGTGAAGGCTCTGGGAAAGCTTCAAGGAAGAGACGATGTTTGAATTGGGTTTAATATTCATTGTGGACTGAATGAGGTCTGTGCTCTCAGAGGATGGCTGAGAGAGAAGGCAAGAGATTCAGCAGGACAATGTGCTTCTTAATAGAGTGGGCATTGTATGGGTTTAGATGATGGGTGAGGTACTTTGACTGCAATGATTAAAGGCCCTGCCTCAAAACAGTGGGACAGCAAAGACACACAACATCAGATGCTTGGTCACCCATGTCTCCTGACCTCTGGGTGGCTTCACAGGGAGTCACGCTTGTCTCTCATGTCCTTGCACTTCCTGGTGGTTTCTGAGGGTTAGTCAACTATGGCCTGTCTAGTGTCTGCTTACTTCTCAGGGTTAGTCACTCAGGCCTTGCTTTTGCTTCAGATCCATCTTCCATCCAGAGGGTTATCATGATGTTGTCAAAGTAATCATGGATGTTGCCTGCTGTCCATTGAAAGAAATCACAGTGAAAGGGTTTCCCCTTCCAAAGTACAAGAAAACTGTTCATATGACCTCTGAAGAGATGGGACTTTGCATGGTTTTAAAGATCGGTTGTATATTTAATTGTGTGTGTGTGTGTGTGTGTGTGTGTGACTGTATCTGTGTGTGGTAATACACACAAATGCAGGTACTCACTGGGGCCTTTAGACAGTCTTAGATCCCTGCAACGTTGAGTTACAGGAATTTGGAATCCACCTAGGTTCTAAGAACCCAACGTGTGTCCATTGCTGGGGCAGTGCTTGCTCTTAATCACTCAGCCCTAGCCCAGAGTCTCATATGCTATTGGCCAGATGTGAGTCACACGAAAGTTCCTAGGACCTATCTAAACTAGTACATTCATTGTGAATGCTAAGAGTGATGTCATCTTCCTCCGCAGCACACAGGCAGTGCAGGGAAGACTGTAGTCCGGGAGGGGAAAGGGATGGGAAAGGGATGGGAGATGCCCATGAAATCCATTATGCTCACTCCAGGAGGGTATAAAGGTTACTGTTATCTGCTGGACATCAGCATCAGCAGCAGATAATACTGCCTTCCTAACTACCATGGCCTAGATTAGAACCTGGGGTATAGGGAGCTGCCTAGGGCATCTCTCTATAACCTTTTGTATATTTTGATTCAAAAGAACTTGCATCATGGTATTGTTAAATATGGTGCCTCAAAATATAGCTTAAAGAGAGTGTCTTTTGGAACCACTTAAATCAGTCTCTCTTGAGACATTTTAAACATGGGATTCTCTAAATTATCAGGTCTGAAATCAGATGTGCTCAAAGGCCTATATGAAAAGTTAGGCTGGTAGAGACAGTAAGTAGTAATACAATGGAGAAGATGGTGATGATGGAGGTGGTGGTGGTTGTGGTGATGGTGGAGGTGGTGGTACATCTGACAATGAGCTTCAAGTAACTTCCAATTTGTCTTAGTGAGAAACCTCAGGAGAAGATGATCTGATCCGATCAGAGTTGCAATGGCTTCATTGTACACAAGAGGAAAAAAACCCAATGACATCAATCTTTTGGTTTTCATATTGATTAACACTAATGGCTTAAAACTCTGATGAGAGCAGTGTTGTCCTGATTTATGGATTATGAAAGCTATCGACATATGTGGAGACACGGTAAGGGATCTTACCTAGGAATGATTACAACAGACGGCCACAGGGATTACCTGACTATTGAGTAAGCAGTGATGAACTCTCCTAATAAAGACTTCACATGCTTGCCAGTGGCCATGAGACTGAAATAATGTCTGCGGACTGTACCTCTCCCTTGGTCTTTAACAGAAAGGCTCACTACGTTTGTTTAGGAGCAAAGAATGGGCGAGCAGATCAACTGTTTTCTGCTTTTACGTCAACTTTGTTTTCATCATTGACTTTTCTGCTGAATTCATCTTCTTTCCCTTAGAAGCTGCTCTCGTGTGTTTACCCATGACAACAATAACAACAACAGCAGCAGCAACCATAAAACCCTCAATTTAAAGAAAGAATGTTGTCAACTCTTTTGTACTCATAGCTTTGACTTTTGGATGCCAGGGCCCCATCTTATCGTCAAGAAAAGCTGGCAGCTTCACAGCAAAGTACTCATGATGGATCCCTGGGGTTAGAGTATCTGTTATAGTTTCTACTTTTCTGATTTTTTCCTTGACTGATTTAATTAGACAATGTCATTCTTCTTGCCCTATTCCAGATAAAGAAACACTCTTGGAAAAGAAAATTAGAGCTCTCTAGTGGAGATCATGTCTGACCAGCAGCAGTTTGAACTCAGCATCAACCCCTGACCCTCATTATTGCTCCTCTGAATTGTAAGGTTAGAGGTGTGGGATGGGGGACACCATAGAAACAGACAGTCTAACACATGTTACACTCTGTTGAAAACTGAAGACCTTTCCTGAAAGAGCAACAAGGAAGAGAAAATACCCACCCTCCACACTTTCATTCAACTTGTTCGTGGAAATCCTAGCCATAGAAATAGGCAAGAACATGGGGTAACAGACCTGTAGATCATAAGAGAAGAGGTAACCTCAAGTCTGGCTGTGAGTAACGTAAGATTACGTATGGAAAGCCCCACAAACAAAGACTCCACACAATTACCTTAAAAGCAATGGATTCAGCAAAGTTTCAAGAAACAAAATCTGCCTATGAAACTGGTTACATGTCGATGTATTAACTATGAACAACCTAGAAGGGAAGGAAGAAAATCATCCCATTTACAACAGTAATAGGGAATAGTCCTGGCTTTGAGGGGATGGAAGGCTTGTATACTACACAACACTGAAAGAATAAAATCGAAGACATACGGATAAATAGAAACTCAGCTGGTGTACATGAGGGCATCAGGATAGTTCAAATGTCCATACCCCAGATGATCTGCCACAGCGTTGCTGCTAACTCCATCAAAGTGCTCTTTACAAAAACAGAGAAGCAATTCTAAAAGTCACGTGAACCCACAAGAGACTAAGGCTATCCAAAACAATGTTGTCTGTGCCACTGGACTGGACTTCAACACGTGTTGCCAACTGTAGTACTTAAAGCTCTCTGATATCAATATAGTGGTGGACACATAGACAGTGGAGCACAGAAAAGCTCTCAGAGATAAGTACTCAGACATTTTTGCTGAGCTGATCTTGGACAAGGGTGTCAATGTAGGAGTGACAGCCAGCTCAGGATTGACTCCCAGTTGGGCCTGAGATTTGCTGTTGTGATGATGGAATGTTTTAGAACTGGGGTAGTCAGGGTCGTATGACATCATAGATGGACCCTGTACCATTAACTCACTCTTTGTAAATTTCAACTCAATAAAATTCAAAGGAAAAAAAAGAAATAAGACAGAGAGAGAGAGAGAGAGAGAGAGAGAGAGAGAGAGCGAGAGCGAGCGAGAGAGAGCGAGAGAGAGAGAGCGCGTGCGCTGAAGGGTGAAGGGCTGGGCCAGAGGGGGGAGGTACAAAGAGTCTGATTTGTGGTAAAGCTGAGGAGACATGTGTTACTTTCATAAGCTGGGGGAGGGGTGCTTCATAAACTGAATGCCTGAATTCGAAGAACAACCAAAGAGGGCAAGAGAGGGAATACAAGGGAACTGTGCTCAGTCACCTGGTCCATATGTAGCAGACACAGTGTGACTGTGCCAGGAAGGGACAAAGGAGAGAGAGAGCAGCTAGCAAGTGACTGAAGAGATCAAGGAAGTCAAACCAGACAAGAAGGGCAATGAGCACAGGACAGTGAGTATGCACAGGGGCAGTAAGCACAGGGCAATGAGCACAGGGGCAGTGAGCACAGGGACAATGAGCACAGGGGCAGTGAGCACAGGGCAATGAGCACAGGGCAGTGAGTGAGCACAGGGGCAGTGAGCACAGGGGCAGTGAGCACAGGGGCAGTGAACACAGGGGAAGTGAGCACAGGGCAGTGAGCACAGGGGCAGTGAGCACAGGGGCAGTGAGCACAGGGCAGTGAGCACAGGGGTAGTGAAGATGGGTGAAGAGCTTCTTTCATTTTATATCACAAAGCTAAGAGTGCCTGGCAGAGACTGGCTGTAGGAAGAGGCTGTGGTGTGTGGGAATTCCGGTCATGCGACTGAAAAGCAAACAGTTTAGATGGAATGCCCGTGTGGTTGGTGAAGGCCCAGAAGTGACGGATAAGTGGTATAGGGGTGAAAGCTAGAGACCACGGTCCTTACTTGAAGTGGGAATTTCTGGTTTCGTTGGAGACTCAGTTGTGTCATGTGATGTTTTTCTGGAAGCTTTCTTATGAGAGAATGTTTTTCTGAGAACCCACAAGTAATGTTATTTTGGAAGCTGCTGGTGAAAGGGCATGTGATATTTTGCTGGAGTAGACACTCGAGAGGACTCATGATGTTTGGAAGAAGTATAAGTAGAACCCAGCAGACAGTGGACGACTCTCTTCCGTTGGTTAGCCTTGAAACTCTTTGCTGGTCTTCATCGGGTTTTGCTGACACTGGTCTTTGCTGATGATACCCTTGTATTGGTTCTCCTTGCTTTCTTCACTGATCTTCACTTGTCGTGACTTCATAGAGAGAAATGCACCAAAGAATTTCTGGTGGTGTTCTAGCTGCTTCTTGCCACTTCCATGGACTCATGCCAATTAGTGGAGCCTCATGGCTTCTTCTGGATGGAGCTGCTGCTGCTGATTCATGTTTGGTGTTTGCCGAGTGAACTGAACTGATGACAATGAAGATTGGAATCGCCTCAAAGAACTATTTCTAAACAGGTCCACAACCCCCATTTTCTATTAACCTTTCTTTTCCCCTACCTCTAATGGGTGGTGGCCTAGATGGGAGGCTGTTAAAGAACCATAAATAAAGTAGGTGTTTGGAAAAATCAAAGCCTATACTCACTGAATGACAAGGTGTGGCCTTTTCCTAAGAGATGACAAAGACAATTAGTCAGTTGCATCTTTAATGACCCGAGTCTTGAGGAAGAAATATGAGAGATGGTTTTAGGGGGCCAGAGGAAGAGCATCTACCCCACAAAGCCCTGTGGATCAGGGGTGGGTCCATGTATAGGGGCAACTCTATTCATCCTTGAGCTTTGGCTGAAGACAGAAGAATGTAACACTTAGAGAAAGCAGATGAAGGGTGGACAGGAATTTCCTGAAGACGGATTGTGAATTCCAGCTGGGAATCTGAAGCTCTGATGAAGGAAGCAGAGAACTTCTGAGACTCAGTAACAAATGGCCGTGGGGTTCCTGGGCCTCTGTTAGTAATCAGTTTAGGATGGATGTAAAGCCTTTCTCACTGCATGTAATTGATCCCTAATCTCATCAACAGGGTCAGAAAACAAAAATTTGGTAAATGAATACTTTCCTAAATATGTATAAACTTTATTTTAAAAACAGTGCATACTGAAATTAACCAGATCGAAGTCTCTACACCTCAATGAACCCCCGGAGTTAGAACAGCCATTCGGAAGCTGTGGAGCTGCACATTGGATATGACACTTTTACTATCAAATATATATAATTTGTTTTTTTGAGACAGGATTTCTCTGTGTAGCCCTGGCTGTCCTGGAACTCACTTTGTAGACCAGGCTGACCCCAAACTCAGACATCTGCCTGACTCTGCCTCCCAAGTGCTGGGATTAAAGGCGTGCTCCACCACTGCCCAGCATATTTTTATGTACTTATCCACCACAAAAAATTAAAAATGAATTTATAAGAATTACAACTAGAAAAAAACAACCCAGCTAGCTTTGTGTTTTCCTTCCTACTTTGTGTCTTTTGTCTGCATTCAGTCAGTAAGTGTATTTTTTTGGTAGTACTAAACATTAAGTTTAGGTCCTTGTACATATTAAGCAAACTATGTGCCACTGAGCTTTATTTTCAATGTAAAATGTAACTTGATTGTTACATTGTAACAATTGTAATTTTCAATGTAACTTAAGTAACTTGAGTACTTTTTGAGGTGGTCACCATTGAATAGGCTGGCCTTGAATTCACTGTGTAGCTTTGGTTATCCCTCAGTGTGCCATCCTCCTGCTTCAGCCTCCTGAATAACTGGGATTATTATTTAATCCCAGTTCATGGAATCATCGCTAAGCATATTATGCTAAATTGCTAAGCAAATTATGCTAAAGCATAAATTGGTTTCTGGCTATTTGTTTCTGGCTATTGCATCTTTTGGGTTAGACAGGGATAGACCCTACCAAACGATACCTGTTAAACTCCACCCCCACCATTCCCTTCTGTATTAGAACCCATTAGACTCTACCCCACCCTTCCCTGCTGTGTTAGATCGCTTAGAAGGAGGTGAAACCCCTCCTTGGCTCACTTTGGACATGACACCTCTAGAGCTGGATTTGAGTTCCCTGTTGTTGGTTGGGCAAGCAGTCTAAATGAAAACTTAGCTGTGGAAGGGAAATAGTTTCCCCGGAATAGTGGAATGGGGATGGGTACCTTTCCTTGGGAATGAGGGTATGTTAGAGAAAGATGAACAATTCCCCTGCAGATTATTATCTGAGATCATCACTCCTCAATTTGGCCACAGTAGACAGGAAAGCTCGCAAGGATAAAGTGACTCAGACCTTCAAATGGGAGAGCAGTACAGTGAAAGAACTCAGCCAGTGGACTTTATCCCCTGATGGGCATCTGCCTTAGAGGGCTCTGAAAACATCTGCTAAACTCCCACTCATAAATTATCCATCTGTGTGCTCATATTTCCTCCTGATGCTCGCACAAATTCATCTCATGAATTCACCCGCACGACTCAGTGGGCCGAGTTACTTATGCGCAGGTCCCGATGTCTGCCCTGGCTGATGGGCTTGGAATCGGAACCCCTGGTGTGGAGTCACAGCAGTGACAAGCGCTGGGGCATTGGAGACAGATAGTAATTAGCCAGGGCTCACCATCTGCACGGTGCTTGGGGGAAATTTAAAAACCGGGAAAGGCTCTCTGACCTCTGTACTCTGTTCAATTTGTTCCTTGTCTCGGCAGAGAGGAGGCACTAACTTCAATAGAGCGCTGTTTATTTTCCCCGTTGCTGGAGTCAGGTGATATGAGTGCTGACTTCTCGGGCAGGTTTTAAATAGGAAGAAATTGATGCTACTTTACTGACATCCTTGAATCTGTACATGATTGAGTTCAACTGCATTCCAGGCATTCAGACTTACGATGATTTGTGCTTTGCTCTCCACTCACCTAAAATACATGGACAAATCAAGGGGTGCTTATGTTTGTGCAGCCTTGGGCATCGAACAGACCACGGACACTAATTTAAGATCTCTAATGCCATCTTTTCAAGCGTGACTCAGAGAAAACCTGCTTTCCAAGTGGGCAAACCCCAGATTGCACTGAAAATAGCCCTTAGTTCTAAAGGTCTTTCTTCTCATGTTTTATAAACCTTACGTATCAGTGGGGGCTAGGCATAGAATCAAAACGCAGTTTATAGAGGCGTATAAAAAAATCATCTCTTTGGAATGAAGAAAATAAATCATTGCACACTCACCGTGATATTTAGTGAGATTAATTGAAATCGCCTTCTCTTCTGGCTATATCGAAAACCACGAAGTATTTATCTTTTGAATGGGAGATGGATTGGGTAGGATTAGTTTCACAGGCAGGAACGTAACAACAGAAATATAAATTGGATCCTAATGACCTTGCTTTGAATAACTCCATGTTCAGGGCTTCAAAGAACACTCAAATGCGTGTTTTCTGTGTCAGACAGGGCTGGACTCTGACCCCTGAGTGCTCTTGGAGGGTGTCTGCCTCAGTACAGACGATAGTGCCAAGTGTTGGTGTCTTAGTGAAACAATTACCTGATAAAATGATTTCCCAGTTTGGGGATCTTGCATTGGATTTGACAGGATTTAAAGGGGAGTGATTAAAAACTCACAGAACACTCATAATCTTGAAGTTCTACATCCCTAAGGTTTAAGAACAGTAATCTTTTATAATCACCTTTATGCTTTTATTCTGAGGCTATATTATTAGCTTCTTTGACATGGGGGAGAGTTTGGGGCCATAAAGATAAATGTTTCTAGAGTGACATAACATTTAATATCTTGATAGCGAGTCAGAGTCCTCAAACAGTGGTAAGTATGTGGACACACACTGATGCCTTGACAGGTACGGTAACCCTTCCCATCCCATAAGAGCACAGTGAGTTTTCTCTTGGAATCAATTTCTTCTCTTGGGCCTATGGCATGAAGTTGTCTGCTTGCAGGGACAACAAATCTCAGGTGTGAGTTTGTCATAGTTCAGATGGAAGGGATGGAGGAACTGGCTCCCTGGAGCCGTTGGATGTAGGCTGATGTCACTAACATTCTCTGTCCCCAACATGTGAATCAGCAGGTGCCTGGCAGCCTCTGAAGGACCAGAAGCTTGGCATTGAAAGTCCCGCAGAAGGCTGCAAAGAAACAGGCTCCAGATTAAAGGTCCAAGGAATAACCCCAGCTATGGAAACAACAGAAGTGTTGGTGGCCAGGGTGTGGCTTAGTCATAAGTGCTTGCCTGGTCCCAGGTTCAATCTGCAGCACACAGTTTCAAAAAAGGAATTGAGAGAAACAACCCAGAGCGTAATTCTCTCATAGTTTTGACTGATCAGTTCTGTTAATAACCGAATATATTTTGTATTAATGAGACTGATAATCTAAGAATTTACATTTAGGGAATAGTTACCAGAAAAAGAAAGAAGGGGAAAGGGGTCATTAATATGGTTTAATTAAGACACTCCCCCAAGACATTTTAAGCTTAAATATTATATTAAATTATAATTAAATATTATATTATATTAAATATTATAAATAAAAACAAATACATTTTTTTCTAGATCCTGCCTCTGGGCTGATACAGGATCAATCTATTCTTTTCCAATGAATGTCCCATTTGTAAAGACACACAGTTAATCAAATGTTGAATGTTACATGGAAACCAAGTAGCCTGACAATCATGGTACTTAGTCACATGTGTCACACACGTCCCACCGATCCATCTTGAGGGCTCATAGCTTGACTCTTCCTGTCAAGCTGTTGACTTACTTTGTCATGTGTTGCAAGCAGAAGTGATGGCTGTCCCTTCTGGGGTGAGTACTGAATTAGTAAGCAGAGGCTCCGTAGAGCTGTCTTGTCCTTACAGATGCCCACTGTACGAGTCTGAGTAGATGTCAACCCACGGTACCCAGGAGGCTGTGATAAGCCTTGGGGTTGTGGGGACTGCTTTTTCCAACGGCATCAGCTATCCACCACCATGACTCAATTCTACATAAAGACACTTAAGCTGACGGCTTTAGAGTCTGCTATTAAAACTGGCTTACAATAGTTCAGCAGCCACAGTGAAAGGACTGGTACATTCTGGTCACTCTTTCACCCTTCCCTGTTTTCTTCATCCCTATCAACTCCCCCACCTTCCCAACCCATCCCTTTCCCACACACATGGCCTTTGACTTTGTTTTGTCTACGCATTTATTTAGTCAGGGCGGTCAACGTTACCATTGAGTTGAAACTATCCTTTGGAACCTTGAAGGTGTGCGGGGAGTGGGTAAGTAACCAAAGTCTCTGATTCCCTTCCCTTCCCCTGATTTCTAGCAGTCAGAAAATAATTCAGCATTGAAGGCTAGGTCTCCTGCCCGACACGTATCCATGCCTAACCATTCAAGGGCCCAGCCTTGTGCAGACCTCTGAAATCATCCATGGCTGCTGTGAGCTCATGGTTTCAATAGCTGAGTTTTGTCCCAAATAAGGCATTTTCAAGCCCTCTTTCCCGTATTCTGGTTCTCCCCTTGTCTGCAGTGTTCCTGAGCCTTAGTGGAGATGTTATAAATGTCCTGTTTGTGGGTTTGTCCCCATCTGTCATTTATTTTCATTGCCACATGAAGACAATATAGCTTCTTATTTTTTAAATGTCAGAACTTTGGGCAGGCAAGATGGCTCAGCTGATAGAAAAATGCTTCCCATTCAAGCATGATGACCCGAGTTCAATTCTGGGAAGCCAAGGAAGAAGGAGAGAACTAATTCTCAAAACTTTCCTCTGACCTCCAGTTGTGTACTTTGGCTATGTACATGTGTGCACCCATGTATGCAATAACAAATAAGGAAGAAATTGTGAGACTTCTACCATGGAGTCCATTGCTTGTTTTGATAAAGTGCAAATAATTTATAATTGGAGACCTTGTTCAATGCCTGGCATAAAACAAGCCCTTAAAAACTATGGGTAGATAGAGTCAAACTTGTGTGTTGGCCAAGGGGCCCAGAGGGCCATCCGTGTCTATGGCTGATTTCCCAGACAGCTGCACGCAGCAGCCAAGTTGGAGAGGAGGTGAGCAGGATGTCTGACTTCTCTCTTCCTGAAGCTTCTACATCTGCTCAGACAACTGCGATCATCAATTTAAGAATACACATGATTACAGTGAATGTATTCTCGTTTCAAGTCACAGCATCTATTACCTGTGCATAGAGGCTATCCACACACACACACACACACACACACACACACACACACACACACACATATATTTTTAGGGGAAACTGTCTCTGTTCTCATAGAATTTAATTTGAATGGCACCACTGGCACCTGGCATGGGCAGAGGGAGTGAATCATGCCAATCCTGAGTGCTGTTCTCCTGACTACTAAGATTGGTCAGGGATGGTCATGACCCTTGTTAAGGCTTTGAGACTGGGCTCTCTGGATCTGAGTTCTAACTTCACAGGGAAGAAGACACCCTTCCTTCTGGATTCAGATCATTGGAAACTTACCTTTTAGAGTGCCCGGCAGGTTTATTTCATCACCAGGAAAAAAATCAGAGAATGAATAAAGCCTACTTACAGGAGAACATAGGCAAAGAATGTAGAGCCGTGGGGCCTAGAGGCAGCCTTCTCTGGATGCTGCATAAATCAATGGCTGCTCTCATCCTTCTTATTATGTTTTAGCTTGCGAAAACCAAACCCTTGAAACAGGGAGGCTTCTAACTTGCCAAGAGAAGAAAAGGAGCCAGATTATAAAGCCCCACTGTGGGTTCATCTTCTCATTCTCAGATATGCATTATCAAACTGTTGGAGGGTCAGATTGTGGTCAATATGAAATCTTCATAATTCTGAAGTCATCAGTTTGACTAATGACAACGATGGTAACAGTGGAGGCATACTGGGTGCTTAGCCTTGCAGTTGGCATACTGGGTGCTTAGGCTGTGCAATAGTCTATTTAAAGTCTCCAGGGACTCTCTGGGGAGAGCTTCCCTGCTTCACTTCATTATCGATGTGGTGAGTTTGAAGAATGGCTCCAATAGGTCATGTATTTGGATGATTAGTCATAAAGAAGTGACACTGTTTGAGAAGGATTGCAAAGCTTAGGAGGTGTGGCTTTGTTGGAGGAATGTGTCACTGGGGGTTGGCTTTGAGGTTTCAAAAGTTTACCCCAGGCTCAGTGTGACTCTCATAGCCTGTGGATCAGGATGATGCTCTTAGCCACTGTTCTAGTACCATGGGTGCCTTCATGCTCCACAGCATGAAGATAATGTACTAAACCTGAGAAACTATAATTAAGCTCCCAGTTAGAGTTGCCGTGGTCATGGTGTTTCTTCACAGCAACAGAGCAGTGACTAAGACAGTCATTGTTGCTCATTTGTGACTTTATGTTACTCTTGTTCCCAGTATGCACAGGAAGCACCTGAGGTAGCTTGCTGACCATAGTAAGAAGTGTCCACATGCTTTTACGTCTTGGCCAGGGACCATACATATTTCAACTCTTAATATGTTTTGTTCCTTTACCACAGTCTCACAAAGCAATTACTACAATTACTTCCTGTCTAAGTTAGGGTTTACTGCTGTGAACAGACCCCATGACCAAGGCAACTCTTCTAAGGATACTATTTAATAGGGACTGACTTACAGGGTCAGTCCATTATCATCACAGTAGGAGCATGGCGGCATCCAGGCAGGCATGGTGCAGGAGGAGCTGAAATTCTACATCTTCATCTGAAGGCTGCTAGCAGAATACTGGCTTCCAGGCAGTAGGATGTGGGTCTTAAAGCCCACGCCCACAGTGACATACCTACTCCAACAGGGCCACACCTTCTAACAGTGCCACTCCCGGGACTGAGCACATACAAACCCTAACAATTCCCGAGCAGGTGAGGGATCTGAGGACCTGTTCCAGCCACAGAGCCCTGGGCAGCTGAGCCACCCTGTAGACAAGGTGCAGGAGCCCAACTGCAGACCTTGGGCCTCAGCTGCCCTGACTCCATCATTCCCTGGTGTCTGCAAATGCCAGCTGTGCTTTGGGAATAGAGTTCTGATTTGGTGCTTGCTTTTGATGACTAGAAAGTTTGCAAAAGTAATAAATGCATAGGGGATCCTCATCACTCCTTGGCTGGCTACTGTGAATCACTTGGTGAAACCAAGGCATAGACATGGACATTTCTGTTCACTCTGCTTCCCTACGTATCTCAATTCTACTGGCTTCAGCACTGTCATCTTCCCCCAGGCTTGGACCTCATCCAGGAGATCAGCCATAGATAGTTTTTATGTTATGTTAAGAATTCCTTTCATGTTAGACACTTTGTCTGGAATTAATAAATGTAGTCTTTGTTCTTGGTCTCGTCCTAGTTGGAAAGAAAAAAAAAAACCAGTTGTAATTTTAGAGTGTGTGTGTGTGTGTGTGTGTGTGTGTGTGTGTGTGTGTTCCTGTGTGGGGGTATTAATATTTCCCCAACTTCTAAGAATTGATATGTTAACTACCAGAACATTCATGTTGCCAATTAAAGACTCCATGTCTGGATAAGGCAATCACGTGGCAGGCAGCACGTGTATTAATTGGCATTTTGCTGAACAGTCCACAATTGCTGTCTCCAGCAGTTATGTGGGTGCCTGTCTGGTTTAATGCAGTTGCTGCTGAGTTCAGCAAGGACTCGTTCTCTGGCTTGTCAGATATGTGAGATGGGTAGGCTGAATTGTGCTTTGATGTACTCTAGGGGATGTACTGACCCTAAGCCAATACTTTCTAGTTCTCAGCCATCAATTGAATCATGTCCAGCAGTCAAGCCAATGTGTCCTAAAAATGTTCTTAGCAGTGAGACCCAAGGATCTGCATTTTAAGTTGGGTTTCCAGGAAGCTGGAAACTCATATTAGAGAGGCCCTGCTCTAGGGCTTTCCATGCACAAAGGACAGATCAGAAACGGTTGTCAAGACAAAGCATGGTAGGTAAGCATGCAACCTGGGGTCACTGTGTTGGAGGCTCCTCCTCACATTTCTAGTGATACACTTTATATCGAGAATCCTATGTCCATTTAATGAAAACTTACACCTCAAGGAGACACCCAAAAATGTATACTTTCTGGATATACTGTCTGTTTGAAGAGATGGAGGTTGTCTTCCCTAGATGTTTTCATAGTCTGAGCCACTCACCTCTCTGCTCCACTGACATCAGTGAGCTCCCTGTCACCTCTGTGCTCAGAGAACAAAACAGTGGTCTCTGTTCCTTGGGAGGAAGAAGCAACTAGTTCTGTCTTTTGAAGAGAAGTTGTAATTTTTGTCCAAAGAGTTTCTCAAGAGTTATTTATGATTGGACGAGACTCTAGTGTGGCCCTCCCTGCCCTTGGGGATTGTTGGGCAGTATTGGTCTATGCGGGTAAAGAGAGCAGAGACTATGGACAGGGGTTTGGAAGCCCTGTGAGTACGTACAGTGAAGAAGACACACCGGAACCAGCTGTAGAGAGGCAGATAGACTTTACTCGGGTTGATTCAAGGCTTATATCGTTTTGGGGGATATCCAAAACTGTTTTACCAACAGGTAAAAACATCCAGGATGGGCAAAGGTCCTTGGATGAAGGTCTTGGGGTACCAAAATGCCTCATTAGCATGGGAAGCATTTCAGGAATCTCAGGTGCTGCCTGAACAGGTTCTTACCGGGAGAAAGGAAGTTGAGCCTGTAATCTAACCAAGGCTAAGTGACATTTTGCAGGTAGAGGCCTGTGTGCTGGGGGTGGGGGGTTGACTTCTCCAGACAAGGTCAGAGAAGGGGAAGCTCTGCCAATGAAGGGAGTTCTTCATGATGTGCTGAACTCCAGAAGCCTCTGCAGACAATGGCAGACTTCGAGACCTTAATTAACACAGTTTTCCAGAAGAAAGTTCACCATACTTGGACGAAAGTGTTCTCTTTAAAAAGGTTTAAAAAATGTATCATATAAACACATATTTTTAAAGACACACGACACACACACACACACACACACAGGCATCCACATTGCTTATACGTTAATCACCTTATGCATTTTGAAAGTGAAGTCCTAGTGACAGTCATTTGAGATGAGTGCTGTTGCTGTTTCCATTTTGTAAATGTGTAGCCGAGGCTCTGAGAGGTACAGTGAGTCATGAAGCATAGAGCCAGGTGTTCTGGCTTTCAGGATACAGGGCTTTCTAAGCAAGGGCTGGTGAGTGAAGTTATGAATTATTCCTTCTGGTTGCTGATAATGAATATAAGTTTAAGGCTGCTCGTGTGTGTGTGTGTGTGTGTGTGTGTGTGTGTGTGTGTGTGTGCGCGCAAATGAAAACGGACAGGACAAGGGTAGAGCATTAAGGTTTCCTAGTGTGAAGCTAGTCAGGGTAAGTGGAACGAGCCTCATCCTTGGCCCTCACTATTTACCTCTCCAGTGCCAGGGCAGCTTCTTGCCCACCCAGAAATCTGTCCACTGCCACCGGAAGGCACTGAGTTCCATATGGCCTGCCTTTTCTTTTTCTTGCTGATCAGTGTTCTTTACAGTGAAGTGTAAACATGCCTTGTTTGTGGTTGAGCTAATGCTTCTGCCTTCTTAAAGATAGGATTAGATATTGTCCTACACAGGGAATAAATACCTGTGGCTATATAAACAAACTCATAACAAGGTGGCGGTGGAGGAGTGGAATCCACTATAGCAGACTGAGTCCAGTGTCTCTTGGGTGAACACTTGCTCAGTTGACTTATGTGGACCGAATGCCACATTTTATGCTGATAGCTCTTTCCACTCAGGTGCATGGATAGGGGAGATTGCAACAGAAGTTGCCTCTGCGTGCCAGCCTCGCCTCTCACTGTACCAAGTGCCATTACTCTACGGAAGTGCTTTCAGTCATTTCCTCTTAGGGAACTTGTCTGAAGGAAAAGAATAATATTTTCTAATATGTGGTGCTTTTCTTTGCAAGCCTCTTGTTGGGGGGAATTTGCATTGGCTCACTTGAATGAATTTATGAGTTGGAAAAATATTCCAACATCCCCATGAAAAATAAAACTGTGAACAATGTTTCATTACCAGCAAAAGGATATAAAACACCAAATTAGTGAGAATAATTATCATTAGGTTTATAATAGACATTTGAAGTCTTTTTTTATAACCTTAAAAAAGCCATCTAATTATAATAAATATTCATTGTAGACAATTTAGAAATTGCAAAAAAATTTAAAGATGAAAGTATTTCAGGAAATAGCTGATCAGAAAGAAAACTGTTAATCTTCAGATGTTTTGGTTTCCAGGGGAAAAGGTGTTTTTTTGTTGTTTAATTTAAATTTCAACCCCTTCCTTTGTTCCATTAATTGCCCAAATTTGGCTGCTCCTGTCACTTTCCTAGTGGGATGGCAGAGCTGCCCCTCCCCCAGCTGACTCACACAGAAGTTTCTGAGCTGGGAGATACTGGTGGAGGAAGGGCCTCTGAGAGGCTTCCTGGTGAAGGGGGGACCCACCATAGATGTCACCAGCATCTGGAGCAACACAGCTGCTTCATGACCATGGTGTTTGTGAGTGGGAGTGGCCCTGGGGCTTGTCACCCAACTGTTGCCATTTGTTGGACAGATCTCCTTGGGTTTCACTGATCTCAGGGAAACATGTGAAGTGGGCACGCTGAGGTGGTGTTAAGAGGAGTGTCTTTGGGTGTGGGGTAGACAAGAAGGGAGGGAGTCCCTGATAACTTCTCTTTATTGTCAGCCTGACTGGGCTTGGAATCACCTAGGAGATGTCCTTCTAGCTGTGTCATTAAGGATGTTTCCAGAGAGGTTTAACTGAGGAGAGATGCTGAGTAGGAGTCCCTGGATGAATGGAATGGGAGCAGTGGAAAGTGAGCTGACCTCCCAGAGAACACAATGTAGCAGCCATTTGCCTCATCTTCCCGTGAGCACTTCTTCCATTGTCCTGCGCTGCTAAACTGTACCCCTTCAAACCTTGAGCCTAAGTGAGCCCTTCTCTTTCAATTGTTGCTCTCAGGACAGCATAGAAATAAGCATGGTTTCAGCTCTGGGACTCTGTCTGTCTCTGAATCTGGATTTCAGCAACCATCTTGGGGATTCACTAAGTGGCTTTTTAACAGCTTCTTCTCCTACTAACTCAGCTGCTGATGGTTTCTTGCTTGCAACCATGGGAACTTAGGGATACAGGTCTGCTTTCTTCAATTAGCATACACCTGACATTGAAAAACATGGCAAACCTGAGGTCTCTCCACTATTGATTTTCCTACTTGATAATCGGCTACTAGGTTACACACACTTTGCAACAACTAATTCTAGTTACAAACAATAGAGAGTAATCGAGTACTAGGTTACACGCTTGTTAACAGCTAATTCTAGTTACATACCATAGAGAGTTCAGTAAGAGTCTTAGAAGCTATAAACCAGACCTGTGTGTGTGTCTCTCTCTGTGTGTCTGTGTGTGTGTACACACATGTTCATGTGGGTTTGTGTGTGCTGGTGCACATGTGCAGGTGTATTCATATGTATGCATGTGTACTGTGTGTGCATACATTCCTGTCTCTGGAGGCTGTCCTTCTCAATTACTTTCCACCTTAGCCTTTGAGACAAGGCCTCTTGATGAATCTGAAGTCATCCATTTCTGCTAGAGGAGCTCCCAGTGAGCTCCCAAGATGCACCTGTCTCCAACTCCCTGTGATGGCATTCCAGATGCACTCCACTTACACAACATTTACATGAGACCGGGGATGTGAGATCAGGACCTCATGCTGGGTAGGAGGCACTTGCTAACTGAGCTATCTCTCCCACCAAAATGAAACATTCTTTAAAATCTTCCTCACCCACTATGGAATCAGAGGGAGCTAAAATTCCATTTTAGGGGCAAACTACTTTCTCCTGCTGGCTCCTGGCTGACTAAGACCTAGGGTCTTCAATTTCTGCTTCTTCATTATTCTGGTGTAGGGTTAGCAGGTTGAACCAATCAAATTACAAACAACCTAGATAAACCTTATCATCAGTTAAGAAAGTGAATCATATATTTTTAGTGTAAGTTGGCTCAGAATACTGACTGGGATACATGTATGCAGTTTTGTATGACATCCTTGTGACCACAAGGCACTTGACACTGCTGTCCTCTCAATGGTAGCATGGGCTGTGAGGGTATGCAGTTTGCCACTACAGCACCTTACACACAGGATTATGTCACCAGATGCCATTCATGGAAACTTGGTGAGAAATTCCTCAATATCTTTGGAACATGGATAGATAGCTTTTTCCTCTCTCTGTTTTTTACTTCAATAGTTATTATTGTTGTTGTTGTTGTTGTGTGTGTGTGTGTGTGTGTGTGTGTGTATGCACATGCCCCCAGCTCGTGTGAGCAAGTGTGCCCCTGCACACATGTTGTATTCTGAGGAATTACCTCAAAAGTCAGTTATCTTCTTCTACCATGTTTGTGCCAAGAATCAAATTCAGGTTGCCAGGCCACGTGCTTTCTGATATCTAGTCTCGCCAGGCCTTATCTTCTCTCATTTTTTAAAAGTGTGACTGAACAATTTTTAAAATATTTTTATTCTGTTACTCTCACTTCCATAGCAGCAGGAAATGACTTTAGGCTTGTGCTTGTGAGTGTTCCATCCCTATCTACCACATGGTATACATTTGACACAAACACACACACACACATACACACACACAGACACACACACAGAGACAGACACATACAGACACACACACAGACACACACATAGACACACACACAGACACACACATAGACACATACATAGACACACACATAGACACACACATAAGACACACACAGACAAACAGACACACACAAACATACAGATACACAAACACACACTTATACAGACACACACACAGACACACATGCACACACATATATACACCCACACACATATGCACATACACAGACACATTCACAGAGACATACACATACACACACAGACACATAGAAACACACACACACATAGACACACACAGACATACAGACACACACAGACACACACATACACACACAGACACATGCAAACACACACAGACACACAAACACAGACACAGACACACACTTAGACACACAGACACCCATGCACACACACATATACAGACACACACATGTACACACACACAGATACATACACAGACACATACACACACACATAGACACATACACAGACACATACACAGGCACAGACACAGACTCATACACAGACACACACACACACACAGACAGACACACACACACAGACACACACACGTAGACACATACGCACACACACAGCCCTCATTCTATCCATAGTCATGAGCTGGTGTCTGCTCTGTCTCCAACAGTCTTAGTTGTGCTGATGCACATAGCACATCTTTCTGCAGATTCCTTCTCGTCCATCCACCTGATTTCTCCTTCATTCCCTTGAACTAAACACAGAAGCAAGCCAAACCCATCACTTTTTAAAAAAGAAACATTCCAGCAGGTGCAAAGAACATGTGAATGTAACAGGCATCCCACCTCAACTTGGAAATGCTTAGTGATTTTTCTTGATTTACAAAATTAAACAAAAGCCACGTTCTTTGAAAGTTTCCCATGGATGCTTTGGTGGGGAGTATATTCGTCTCTTGTAAGAGGAACAAAGAATGGAACAACATAATCTCAT
Source organism: Rhynchomys soricoides (assembly GCA_019843965.1). Classification (NCBI taxonomy): domain Eukaryota; kingdom Metazoa; phylum Chordata; class Mammalia; order Rodentia; family Muridae; genus Rhynchomys; species Rhynchomys soricoides. Next base: position 2,075,860 of record JADRCH010000123.1, read on the forward strand.
GGCAGAAGGAATACTCTCTGTTTCCCAAAAAAAGACAAGAAAAAAATTCACTAAAACTTTCTCCTCTTCACATGTTATTCATTCGAGTCCTTTGAGTAACTTGCAAGAGCTGACAGATATTCCAAAGGCTTCTGGAGAGATTGGGTGGCTTAGTGACCCAGGGGATGCAACTGGCATCTCTTTATTTGTAAGTCTTTCTTGGAAGAGCTGCCTGAGGACTTTCAAGGGAGGTACTTGAGAATTTGAAGAGCTATTTGTACTTGATTATTTCTGAGAACGTTGGGTACCCACAGAAAGAAAACAGGCAGAGGAGGATAAACCATCATTTTGTTATTAAAAATTAGGGAGAAAGTCATGAGTCCCCAGTGAACAACTGCAGCTTAAAAATTCTAAGGACTCTTGGAGTGTCCTCATGGGAATGCTTGACTCTAAAGCAAACCTTAATGGCCATATCAAAGATACACATCAAAACAATTCTGAGAGACAAAAATGAAGGATGAAGCTGACTGTGGGTGTGTGTACTCATAGGAAGCTGAGGCAGGAGGATTTTGAATCCAAGGGTAGCTAGGCTACATAGTAAGACCTTGTCTCAAAAAGTCAAAACCAACCAAACAATCCATAAAAAGAATGAGATGAAGTGGTCTGGTCACTGTTCCCTGTCTGTCCCCGAGAGAGAGAGGCCGCCACTGTCTTTTTGTTGTTGTTGTTTTTTGTTTGTTTGTTTGTTTTCGAGACAGGGTTTCTCTGTGTAGCCCTGGCTGTCCTGGAACTCACTCTGTAGACCAGGCTGGCCTCGAACTCAGAAATCCACCTGCCTCTGCCTCCCAAGTGCTAGGATTAACGGCCTGTGCTACTAATGCCTGGCTCCACCACTGTCTTTTTAACAGTCTTGCTCTCCAGGGACACACATTTTAATTCTCTTGTGCCTGAGGCGAGCATGTGTGAGAAGGAAATACAGAGTTGCAAGCAAAAGTTCCAGACTCCAGGCTTCCCTCTTGAAGGAAACAGTAGCCACTCTGGGAAGGTTTATGTGGTAGATATGGATGGAACACTCACTAGGTTCACTTCCTGTGACATTGACCTTTGCCTGGAAAATGAGGTGTCCTGGGTAGCAGAGAGAAAATCTAGGAGTGAGGGTGCATATCTCAGGTGCATGGTTGAAAATCAAGACAGAGCCAGTTCCTAGCAAGTGGTTGGTTGAGCTGTTGCTACACATTAAATCCCTGTTTCTTAAGGATGCCTTTTCCAGGGCATGGGATCATTAAGAGTCTGTGATCTGCTTTGATGCCTCCTGACTCTTTCTGCTCCACATCCAGAGAAAACATCAGACTTAAATGTTCCATGCTTAAGTCAGGCCCACTGGATTTCTTCCTGTCTTTTCACTATGTGACAGATCCATTTTCACAGGAGTGGTGGAACCAGCTACTCTATAGACAGGAACTATACGAGAGATTGTCCCTGGGAAGTCACTTTTAGAATGCTGCCTCTCACACTCACCCATGAAACAATTCTGTGAGCTACATAGGAAGAGTGCCAAATAATGAACAAGTGGCCATAGGAGCATAGGCTGTATGGCATATGCCTGCTTCAGAAAAGTGTACATATCTATCTATGTATCTATGTATGTATCTATCTATGCATCTGTTTATGTATCTATCTATGTATCTATTTATGTATCTACCTATGTATCTATTTATGTATCTATGTATCTATGTATCTATGTATGTATATATGCATGTATCTATGCATCTATTTATGTATCTATGTATCTATCTATGTATCTATGTATCTATTTATGTATCTATATATGTATCTATTTATATATGCATCTATCTCTCTATTTATGTATCTATGTATCTATCTATCTATGTATCTATTTATGTATGTATCTATATATGTATGTGTCTATCTCCCCTCCCCCCCCCCGTTTGTATGTGTGTGTATGTGTGCATGTATGCACACTCAAGAACAGAACAGGTCATGAGACAACCTGCATGAGTTAGTTTTCTCCTCCTGCTATGTGGATGCTAAGGTTGAAACTCAGGTCCTTGGACTTGACAATAAGGATCTTCCCCCACTGAGTCATCTTGCCTGTTCTAAAGATACATCTTAGAATTGGTGAAAGACATTCTCCCCTGTTTATGACTCGTGTTACTGATACATGGTTATTTATAGTGTGGAAACTGAGGCTCAGAAGCCAATTTACCTGAGAAGCTCATTTGTAGAGAGGATTTTGTATCATGAAAGCCTGTGTGGACAGAGTGTCACATTGTACAGTATCTTTCGGTGTGCATGTCTACCTATGACATCTATCTGTGAGCTCTGTGTCCATCTGTCACTGTATCCGTTTGTGAGCTCTTGCAGCTGGGGTCAACTTGCCTGGCTGTGGTTCTCTTTAGTGGTTACTGTCCCTTTACAGTCTTTAATGTCCTGTGAACTGAAGTTTCTGGCATGAATGTCTTGAATTGCATCAGGAATCTGATTGTTGACTGGGATAGAGAATTTAATAAACTAATGGCTGTTAATGAGAGAAAATGGCTTGATGTGTTATTTTTCTGGTTAATATATTTGCATGTATTCAGGAGTTTCCTGTGAGGAAAATCTTGGCCAACTAAAATAGTGAGTGTGTGTGTGTGTGTGGGTGGGTGGGTGGGTGCATGCACGTGCATGCATGTGTGTGCGTCGTGAGTGCCTTCCTGCCTGGTTATCTATTTGTGTCTCTGTGTGTGTCTAAGGCTCTAAGACGTATGAGAGAATTTTTGAGATTGATGAAATGGTGACAGTAAATTATATCAGATAAGCAAATATCTGATAACTCTCGCCCCGAAGTGTCAATGGTGAGTAAGGAAAGCTTCCAGTTACAGTGTTCCCTGTGCACCCAGCACCAGGAATGGAGCTAAGAGTTCCTGTGTTCCTTGCCTCCAACTCACGAGTTCCTGGAAGTGTAGCACCCTTGCTTGTTTTATCACCAAGAAAGGAATAAAATCAGAGAACACTGCCATCACATCAAGGTCACTGTGCTAATACGAGACAGTCTGCATTTGAACTTGCTCTGTATGACTCCACATCCTTTTAAGTGGTAGTCAGAACTCATGGCATCCCGGCAGATTGTAGGGTTGCCCTGCTGGGTTTCCTGGGTATACAGCTGAATGATAACAGCACAGAGTTTGGGGGAGGGAAGAGAACAGGAGGACATGATAAAGGCTGACACAGACAGAGCCTACCACATGCAAGCAGAATACTAATCCCAACCCATGGGAACTCATGGAGATTTGCCAACATCAGCCAGATGAGGGGCACAAAGGATATGTCATTGTGAGAGAGTGAAGGTGGAACAGGGCAGCTGGGATGTCTGTGTTGGTAGGAGAACTCGAAGTAAAGTCTTCCTGGTTGGGTTGGAGACAAAGGGTCCCAAACCCTTTTCACTGTAGGCTAGCCACACATGCAGAAGGAAGGCATGTTTTATAGAGAAAATTTTTCCCACCTTACTCTGATTTTCATATTTGTAAAGCACTATTGAAAATACAATCTGGCATTTCTTCTCCAGTTCCTAAAATCAAATAGTTAAAAGCACTAGAGATGATTTGTCCTTGACATTCAAAGGAGCCTATGACGGTCTGAACCTAGAAATAAAGAAATATCTCAAAACCCTGAATATTTAAATATACAATAAATCCCTGGAGATGGATTTTTTGTTCTCAAAATATTATGGTAAGTTTAATTTATCGTTGCTGTATTCCTGATTTAATTCACTATTTTGAATGTCTGGAGAATGGGCTAACCCATTAGCTGGCTGCACCAAGACACAATGACGGTTTGGGACACATGTCGACAAATGTTTGCCAGAAGCGACACAGGTCCTGAAGGAAAACTACTCTTTAATTAAAAGCTACACCTTTTAAATCCCAGCACTTGATTGTTTGTCTTTCATGAAAGTTTCGATTGATGGAGCCTGTTAATTACGTGTCCCCCAGTGTGTTCCTTCTTCGTTTGCTTTGGCTATCATGGCATCTCACAATTTCATTTTGCTGATTAGGGCCTTACAGATAGTCTAGGTTATTATGGGTTCTAGCAACAAACCCTTAGTGATCAGCAAAGATGCTCTACTAATGAACATACTTGCCTGACCTGAAAATAGAGTGCTTTGAGGTTATAGGGTGAGGTGAGATATATGGAAGGTGGGAAAACCACACAAGACTATTTGGCTTCACAGGCAGCGCTCATGTTAATTCAGAGAAGTGGGATAGATACACTTGCAGCTCCGATGAGAGTCGCCTGTCAGCCAAGCACTGTTTGAGGGTTACCATGTAGAAGCTTTAGACCATAGGTAGTAGCCGCACATTTTAAATGTAGCATGGCTCTTTAAAAACAAAATGAAAATGTCTTCAAGCAATATACAATAAGATAATGTTAAAAATCAATACATTAATGTATTATATATAAAATGTACAATTATATATATTAATAAATAAAACTCAACCATATGCCATGCTCAGGTGACAGCTGCTTTTTAATATTTAAATGTGATTTTCCATTTATAAGTTGTATCTAGATACATATGTACTTCTATGTAATCGGCTGCATTTATGAATATGGTGATATATTTTTTATATAGTTATGACTATAACTTTATTAGAATTTAAAGAAAAAACACCTCAAGGGGCAGGTGAGCTGTAAATCTCAGTAACTGTCTGGAGAGGAAGAATATTCAGGAAGGAAGAAGAGGCTGGAGTCAGACACGGCAGACAGGTGTTCACTGTCACATGGCAGACAAGTATCGACTGTCACATGTCAGGGTAAGACACATACAGACAGCTTTAGAGGAAGGGTATGGAGGGATCAGAAGGACACCTATGGTATATTCTGGCTAGCATCAGAAAGAAAGAGACGGAAAAAGAAAAAAGTTGAGTCTTTGAGACTCAAGCCTCAGAAAGATGGGCAGACCCCATCGATCCTATGGCCACTCCTAGAGACCTCGATATGTGCTCATTCATATAAATATGTATTTATATTTCAGTTTTAGATTCTGCTAAGCCTTCTCAGTTTTCTTACCCACCCCACCACGGTCTTGTAAAAAATTCTACCCCTGAACATTTTTTTTTAAAAAAAATATGACAGGTACAGATTAGCTCCTGGATTAGGTTAGTTTTCAGACAAGTTTGAGGGGGTAGGAGAGAGATGGTATTCCACCTGTGAGAAGGGTGGCAGGGTGCCCAGGGGGTTGGGTGAAAATCCTGAATAAGGCATAGAGTGGAATCTGGGTGACTCAACAAACAGGAAGTGACTAGGATGGGATCAGACAATAGTAGGGGGAGGGACTTGGAGTCTTGTTTGGAGGGACTATCCTCAGGGACTCTTCTCTCCTATAGATATGCACCTTGTGTCTTAGACCTTCCCAATGTTTGAGAGAAGCTAAATCCAAGTTCCTTGCGTGCACGCGCTCTCTCTCTCTGTCTCTCTTTCTCAACACTGAACAAGTTAGAATTTCCACAGCACTCTCCATTAGCAGTAAAATCATTCCTGTGAGCATTTCTGTTCTTCCTCCACTCTTTGTGCTCTTATTTGGTCTGTGGAGGTTAGCATAGAGAGCCTTCTGTGTCTAAGGGAGAATGGGACCCCAGGGAACCTTTGTGAGCAAACTTTTTCTTTGTTTCGTTCTCTTGTTCCTACTTTCCACTTTGGAAATGGGCTTCTCTAGCCAACACCTCTCCTGATCCATTTGTAGTGCCACCTACACCTCTGCCTGAGTCAGACTCTCCCCCCTCCCCCTGCCTGCTCCATCTGCACCTCATGCTGATACTCCACCCTTCCCTCAATGGTCATCAAAGTGGCCTGTGGGACACCTGCTTGAGAAAGCTTCTATGGCCAGAAAAGACTCTTAGCTCGAGCTTGTTGTGGTGGCATATGCCCTGTGAGTTTGAGGCTAACTTGGGTTACACAGTGAGTTCCAGGCCAGCCAAGGCTACGTAGTGACTTGGTCTAAACTAAATGCCTTTCAGCCTGGTTGCAAGAACACTTTTGAGTGGTTCATGGGCAAAGATACTGGGCTTGGATCTCAGCTGCACTTCTCACAGTGTCATCACAGGTGATGCTTACAGGGTTTTGTGAGCGTCAAGTGCAGGCAGTGTAAGGAAAGTTCTTAGAACCCTCTTTGGTACTGAGTGTAGGTCAGACATCTTCACTGGCTCCACTTCTTAATGGCTGTATTCTCCCCACATGCAGCCAACTCCTCGTTCTGTCCCTCATCAAAGGTTTCCTTTCCTCTTGTCACCTTGTTTCTCTCACTGCACACACCATATGCATGGTTCTCAGTCTTAGCCAGAGAACAATTTCAGGTTATTCTCCAGGGAACTTCTCTTCTTTCAAGATCAGAGAGAGCAGATCTGGCATCTTACACCAGTGGGCTGAAGAGTTCAGCTGACACCTGTTCTCATCTGGGCTCAGATCGTAATGCGACACCCCACCCCCTACGCTTCAGAAGAGGCCATGGCAGAACTGACATCAGCCAAGGCGTCCCCTGAGCTCAGTGCCACCCTTTCTGTCCCTTCTATTTTCTGTCTTTCTTCCCTGCTGTTTTCCCCACCCCAAGCTCAGTCTCCTATGGGATACCCCCCTAATATAATAAGTCACTTCCATAGTGAGGGGATCTCTCACCTAAATAGCCACCATGCAGCAGCTGATGCGACCAGAGGACTTTAGTGCATCTATAGCCTGAGCTGCCTTGTGTTCTGTCCCCTGGGATGGGTCTTTGGAACCCTAACACCAGAAATATGAGGAGGAGGAATGGCCCTGTGTAAGGATCTACAACACAACCTGGAGTCCTACTCACATGACCTAGGGCTTGACAAAATGCAGTTTTCTGGATCTCTGGGTTCAGCTTTGGAACTGGCCTCTCAATTTCATTTCCAGCAGTTCCCAGGTGACATGGGTGCTGTCGCTTTAGAAACAGCACCTGGAAAGCCACCAGGTGGGATCAAAACAAGGCAAACCAACCACAATCCAAGCAATGCCATCTCTCCCATCATTTAGGGATTCTTGTTGACCTCAGAATGGGCACTGTGAGCTGTATTTTTAAATCTGGTGGCCTCCTTTACTCCAAGACTTCAAATTACCTGATCCAGTGTAAGGAACCAAGAAGGTGATTATTCCTTCTCAAGTTGTGAGAGTCATAGATCTCCACTTCATAATAAGAGCACTGGAGTCATAGACCCCCATTTCATAATAAGAGCACAGGCGCCTCAGAATGAAAGAGAGGCAGGTAGAATAGCGTCTGGGCTCAGGGACCAGTTTTCACAACCTTGACACTGCTTTTCCCTTTCCTCCTTGACAGAGTAACCAGGAAGGTTTCATCTCTCCCTCTGCCACGTCATTTGCTTTTCCCTCAACATCGCTCCCCTTACGGTTGTTAAGGGACAGCTGACTCCATCTTTCTTTTCAGTTAAACAAGGTTAGACTGATCAAGTCCTTAGCTAGGGGTCACCTTGGTTTGTTTTGTTTGTTGATTTGTTCTTCCTCAGTCATCTTGTGAACTACACGTTGTACGTTGTTTCCATTGCTTGGAGATTTGACCGAACTGTAAAATATTTCATGGTGTGTCAACGGTCTGATCATAAAACTTACCTTACCCATGATTATAAAAAACGACAAAATTCCACTTTGGTAGCCGTGTGCTTGCTTGTTTTAAAGGGATGCTCTTGCTTCTGGTCTAGACGGCTTCTTTCTCCTAGAAAGGGAGACTGTAAGTTTGGCCCGGCCATAAATAAAATTTTTACGTTGCAACTTCTCGGTGTTAGCTCCTGGTTTTCGACACCATAACACTGTGCTCCTGTTTATGATAAAGCTTCTTGGGTCAGATGCACAACCTTGTCGCCTCTTTGGGTTTTTGAGCAGGTTGGCTATCAGTGATTTTCTACCCAACATTTCTAGTTTAGAGGGGTAGGTAGGTGAGACCGAAGAGATCGTGTGAGGGGTGGTCTGTGGATGAGCTGATACTGACAGAGTCATGTGCTTTCTGCTCCTCTCTAACTAGTCCTAAACAGGCTGGAGGCACACTGGGAAACGGACTGTTACCATATTTTACAGTGATGACACTCAGGGGCCTTCCCTCCTTTCTCTGCCTCACATAGTCCTTGCTGAATGGACAAAAGGGAGCCATTCTGGGGCATCTTCCAGATGCATCTTGGTAGAACAGTGGCATTGTGGGATCACAGCAGATGCTCAGTGGGTAAATGGGCTGTTTAGGTACTGGCTCCTATAGCCACACTTTGGGTGGAAATGGGACTGGGGCAGCATCTTGGAGATGTGTCCTTTCTCTCATGGGCAAAAGAACTGTCTGTCCTTAGGCTGCCAGGAAATGCTCAGCTCCCTCCCTAGGAAGGCAAGAGCAGGCTGTACATCCAGCTTCCAAATGAGGCTGCGGCTGCAAACAGGGACTTTAGAGAGACTAATTCAAAAGTAGTTCACCTTTCACCAAGGTGAGTATTGGATTAATAAAAAAAGCCAAGTCTGCCTCGGAGGTGCACCTGTAACAAGGCAGCCATCTGGCTCCCTGATTTAAAAGATCTCCGCCCTGAGCTCCTGGGAAGGCCTGTCTCTCACTTGCTCTGCTCTGGCTTCCTGCAGGTTAGCAAGTTCCCAGTGGAGAATTCTAAAGGACCAGCCTCCTTACTCCCTGAAACACTTGACAGCACATTGCTCCTCTGAATTAATACCTAGAATGGAGTCATTATTGCTGCAAGCCCAATGGTAAGTTTTATGGTTGTTCGGGCAAAGTTGCTGTCCATATGGTGAGAAGTTCTTTTCGTTTTCTCTCTCTCTCTTCTTCCCTCCCTCTCTTCTTCTCTTTCTTCCTTTCTTGTAATAATTCAGTAATTTTTCTTGAGCAATGAGTGCTATAGAGTGACAGATGAAGCAGAATCTCTAATCTCAGAGAGCTCTCGATTGGTTAGAGGACTTTGTAGTTGATCCAGACAGTTTGAAACACAAGGCAACATGCTCAAGTGATTGTCCACTGCTGTTTACGCAATCTGACCTCCATACTGTGCAGAGCTCTGCCTCTAGTCCTTCATTGTATTAGTGGATAGTTATTCAGCTCTATTTTAAATACTGCAGTAAACCAACCCCTCTCCCGTTTAGAGATGAGGAGAGAATAAACTCGCAGCTGCTTAGCTGTGGTCTAAAGAGAATAGATTTATAGAGAGAGAATGCCCAGGTAGGAAAGGTTTTTTTTTTTTTTTTTTTTTAACTAAAGCCTGAAAGCCAGGCATTCGGGAATCTTGCTCCTGAGCTGTGAGAACAGAGGCACGTGCCCCTGAGACAGACCCGATACCATCTTATGGGCTCAGAGAAATCTCATGTGGCTAAGGGGAGGGTGGATGATGAGAGAGATTCCAAAAACCAGAAGCCAGGCGGGGGCTATTCTAAGACCTTACCCCAACTGCAAAGAGAAGGGAACTGTTAGAAGATTTTAAGCCTTAGAGGCGACACTGGCCAAATAGATTAACAGGGTTCAGGTGGCTGAGACCCTTCCAAATCCGCTATGCCAACACAGCCCACATATGTGCTCAGTTAATACCAGCTGAGCTGACTGTCTCCTTAGATCAATGGAATATGACCTCCTGACTCCTTCTTGGAGACAGATCCACTCTCCTTTCACTCTTTTCAAGAGAGGTGAGAGGCTCTCTGACCCAGGAGAATTTTTAAGACAACAGATTTGGGCCAGTAGAAGTTTTGCTTGAATGTTGAGGTACAGATGGTGTTACCTCTCCAGGTATCAGATAATTGTGACAAATTTCTAAATAGGAAAAAAAATGCCTTGAGAGGCAAATTTAACTACAGTGGTGATTCAATGGCCTTATTTTGTACGTGTGCATATAAGTGTGTGTATATGTGTGTTTGTGTATTGTGTGTGTTTGTCTTGTGTGTGTATGTGTATTTGTATGTGTGTTTGTCTCTGTGTGTCGGTGTGTGTTTGTGTATGTGTGTTTGTTTGCGTGTATTGGTGTGTGTGTTTCTGTATGTGTGTTTGTATATTGTGTGTTTGTTTGTGTGTGTGTATTTGTTTTTGTATGTGTATATATGTGTATATGTCTGTGTGTATATATGTGTGTATATGTTTGTGTGTGTATTTGTGTGTGTTTTTGTTTATATGTGTGTTTGTGAGTGTCTCTGTGTGTGTTTGTGTATGTTTGCGTATGTGTTTGTGTGTCTCTGTGTATGTGTGTTTGTGTGTGTTTGTGTGTCTCTGTGTGTGTGTTTGTGTGTTTGTGTGTGTTTGTGTGTCTCTGTGTGTGTGTTTGTGTGTCTCTGTGTGTGTGTTTGTATGTGTGTTTGTGTGTCTCTGTGTGTGTGTGTTTGTGTGTCTCTGTGT
>JADRCH010000123.1:2086238-2121378 GCA_019843965.1 Rhynchomys soricoides
TCTGTGTGTGTGTGTTTGTGTGTCTCTGTGTGTGTGTGTTTGTGTGTGTGTGTTTGTGTGTCTCTGTGTGTGTGTTTGTGTGTGTGTTTGTGTGTCTCTGTGTGTGTTTGTGTGTCTCTGTGTGTGAGTGTGTGTGTTTGTGTGTATGTACATGTGGACGTCGGAGGACAACTTTGGATACCATTTCTCAGGTGATGATTACCTTGATTTTTTTTTTTCTTTTCAAGACAGATTCCCTCAGTGCCCAAGACCTCCCTGATTAGGCTTGGATGGCTTGTCAGTGAGCCCCAGGGACCAGCCTGTCTTTACTTCCCCAAATCTGAAATTAGGCTTTCACCACCACATCCAGCTCCTGCACATGAGTCCTGGGCTCCGACTTAGGTCCTCATGCATGGAAAGCGCCATTTTGACTCAGCTGGATCTTCTTGGTCCTCTCATGACCATCTCACACAGGCGTGTCTCCGGCTTTTTATACGGTGACCACAGGCTTCTCAACATTGCCCTTCCCTAACTAAGTTTTCTTCTTATAAATATTTTTTATTAATTCTCTGAGAATTAATAAAAAGTGTCTCATACAGGACACTTTAGTCACATTCTCTTCCTCCCCCAGCTCCTCTCAGCCCCACCTCCCACGTCATACCTGCCCTTCTTTTGTCCCGTTGTTCAACCTGACTCTGAGTCACTGTTCTATTGCTGGGAAGACACATCATGGCCAAGGAAACTCACGGAGGGAGGCGTTTAATCTGGATCTTGCTAACATTTTCAGAGGGTGAGTCCACGATCATCATGGCCAGGAGTGTGGTTGAAGACAGGCAGACATAGTGTTGGATCAGTAGGTAAGAGCTTACATCCTGATCATAAATCAGCAGGGAAGGAGAGAGGGGTGGAGGGAGGGACAGACGGGGAGAGAGAGGAGGCTGCCCTGGCATAGGATTTTAAAGCCTCAAAGCCCAACACTTCCTCCAACAAGGCTTCACCTCCTAATCCGTCCCAAACAATTCCACTAATAGGGACCAAGCATTTCAACAGATGACCCTATGGGGACCAATCTCATTCCAACTACCTCACCATCCAATCCAATTAGTTCTGGCTGTATACTCTTCGATACATATCTGAGACCATCAACTAGAGCATGTTTAACCTAAAAGGAGCCATGTCCTTAAAGAAAACTAACTCTTCCTCTCTGGGAAGCTGTCCATTAACAATATGTCCACAGTTAGGAATGACACCTTGTGACCACCTCCCTTCTTCATGCTGGAATTTTGTATGGCTTGAGTTTTCACAGGTCTTGTGCATGCTCTTACAACTACTGTGATCTCATACATGCAACCGCTATGTTGTGTCCAGAAAAGACCCTGTCTGTGTAGTCATCTTCCACCTCTGGCTCTTACAGTCTCTCTGCCTACTCCTGGGTTTGTATGACCTATGAGCCCTGGAAAGATAAGTGTGATACAGATCCCATTTAGTGTTAAACATTCAGTAGTCTCTTATTCTCTATACCTCAATTTGTTCTGGGTTTCCATGTTAATCCATATCTTTGATAAATTCAGGATCACAGCTGTCTTAATTACTGTTCTTTTGCCAAGAAGTCACATCACGACTGAATAAACGCTTGCAAAAGAATGCATTTGTTAGGAGTTTGCTTATAGTTTTAAAGAGTTAATCCATGATCATCATTGTGAGAAGCAGACAGGCATGGTGCTGGAGCAGTAGCTGAGGGCTTTACATCTTGATGCACATGCAGCAGGTAGCAGAAAGGAGGAACAGGCTTTTAAATCTCACCCCTAGTGAGACATCTCCTCCATCAAGGCCACACCTCCAAATCCTTTCTAAACAGTTCCATTACCGGGAACCAAGCATTCAGAGATATGAACCCATGGAGCCATTCTCAATCAAATGACCCCATAGGTCATATTATTTCCCATTCTCATGATAATGTCATTACTGGGTTTGAACCATTTGGGTTTTCAAAGAAAGACGCAATTAGAACATACAAATAGAGTCCAAAGGGAAAACCAATAACATTTTTCTTGATGTATTCTCACAGCAAACAGGTAAACCAGCCAGTCAGAAACTTCCCAATAAATGTGAAAGGCATTTCCCCTTTGTGATGATGAACAGTTCCGTATTGACCTCTTCTGTTTTGCACAGCTAGCAAAAATGAATTAAAAAACAAAACAAAATAAAACAAACAAACAAAAGAAACCCCAAAAAACTAAAGCTGGAGAACACTTGCTGATTTCCCTTTATGGGCTGTTCTTTTTCTGAGTGTATTTCATGACCTTGAAAGATAATATCCAGTGTCTGCCCAGTATTGTTGGGCATCTGTTTCCCAGAGAACCATGAGGGTTTTTCACTTCTTTTTGCTTCTGAAACTTCCAAATTTTGCCAAGCTATGGGCTCCTACTTCTATCCTCCAGCAAAATAATTGCTGAATAAAAGTGGTGTTTGCACCAATCCCTGTGAAAGTGCAGACAGAACCCTGTCTATAGAATTACAAAGGAGGTGTTGATTAAGAAGTGACAGCAGAGGCTGTTGATAATGAAGGGAAGGATGGTGGTTATTTGGAGACCTGCCAGGCTCTGGCAATTAATTCTGCTCAGGAGTCAGCAGGATGCCCTGCTGTGGCTTGCAGACTGAGTGGGCAGTTTACTTCCCAGATTGGTTGGGACTTGATTTGAGTTTTGAATTTAGGAGATTTTTTTCTAGCCTTGTTTGCCCAGCCTTTCTAAGGCAATCATCATTTTATACAGAAAGAATCTAGGCTGGATAATAATTCTTTGTATTTGAGAATTGGCTTACAAAAGGCTAAAGGTCTCACACCAGGGCCTTTTGATTGATAGGCTACAGTGACTGGGGGAAACATTATCTGCCCATACAGGACAACCTCACAACCCCATTTAACATACAAACACACTGCACATTCTCTCTCCCTCTCTCTGTCTCTCTCTCTCTCTTTCTCTTTCTTTGCCTTTCTCTCTGCTCACCGTCTCTGTCTCTCTTTGTCCCCCCTCTCTCTGTCTTTCTCTGTCTCTCTGTCTCTATCTCTGTGTCTCTCTCTGAAAGTTTCTAAACTAGTTGGTTCCCATGTGGCTTTTCCAAACAACCTTAGCATTAAATAATCCTCCCACCACCCATCCTCTGCCTTGGAAGAAAGGGCAAACGATTGTACTAAGCAGACATGAGGCTCATGAACCCCCATTTCTAACTGAGGAACTAGGGACAGCTGATGGCTTCTAGCAAAAGGAGAGTCCGTTTTTAAGTGTGTGGTTCATGGCAGGTTGGCCACACTCCACCGGATGGCCCCACGCCTCTGAGTATAGGGGCAACACAAAATAGCCTCAGGGGGTTAAAATCAGAGAGGACATGAAGTTGGTAAAGTGTGGGGAGATGGGTGTGGATTTGGGAGGAGTTAGAGAAAGGGGAGGGGAAATATGATCAAATATATTGTATACACATACGAAATTCTCAAAGAATTAATACAAACATGTTTGAAGAGTCGAAGCTCAGGGAGGACTGCTGCAGAATAAATCTTCTGAACACAACAGGGTCACTGTGCACAAGAACTCAGAACAGCTGTTGCTACTTGCTCTGGACCTGCATAAGATCAAGCCAGTCACCATTCCATGACCAGTGGGAACCGGACTCCACAGCCCCACCTCTGGGTCAGAAGGGATGGGCAGTTGAAAGCTGCTGGGGTCAGGAGAGTCAGTTTTCTTCATCCAGGTTCCAGGAGATGAACCTAAATGCATGAGATGCAGCAGGACTGGACTAAGGAGTTATTATCTCAGGGTTTCTGTTGCTGTGATAAAATGTCATGACCAAAAACAACTTGGAGAGGAATGGTTCTATGTCAGCTTGCAACTCTCAGGTCACACTCCATCACTGAGGGAGATAGAGACGGGAACCTGGAGGCAGGAACTGAGGCTAAGACTGTGAAGGGATGCTGCTCACTGGCTTGCTCCTCATGGCTTGCTCTGTCTGCTTTCTTGGCACCATCCACAGTGGGCTCTGTCCTCTGACATCAATCAATAACAAATACCGATCTGATGGAGGCATTTTCTTAGTTGTGGTTCCTCTTCCCTGATGACTCTAGCTGCTGACAAATTGACAAAGAAACTATCTGGGACCTGAGTTTATAAAAAAAGGCATGAAATCAGAGTGGGCTGAGCTGGCGGGAGTTTCAGGATACAGTTAAGGGGACAATAAAGATGGATATGATAAAATACATGGTAAACACGTACAGCATTCTCAAAATAATAACATCTTTAAAAGGAAAGAATGACTTGCTCACTTAGAGCTTAGAAGCCAGGTATGGACGTGGACCATGCCTCAAGTCCTCCACAGTAGTGGTAAAACAAGAGGTGTCAGAATCCAGAAAGCAAATAAAGCAGCAGTAGGCTGCTGGACTTACCAGGTCAAGGCTGAACATGCAGTTAAATCCCAGCGCTGCTGAGAGGTAGTGTTGAACAGTCATGACGAACAAAAATAGGAGGCCTTTGTGTTAAAACCACTGGGAAGCTTTGTACACGACTAACAGTGTCCCTAGGTTACTATAAAAATGATTTTAATAAGATATAATCGTCTCACTTCCTCTCTCCAAACCTGCCCACGTCCACACCCTCTACCCTGATTTCTGTCCTGCATGTACTATGTCTCAAAGTCATGGCTTTTTCTCCTTTGATTATTATTGATCTACACATACACACACACACACACACACACACACACACACACACACACACACAACCGTGTTTAAGTTTGTTGGGAATAAGCTACCTGGTGACAGACTCTTTAGAAGTCTTGATCCAGGTTGATGAAGTCAATTTGAACTGAGTTCTCATTCTCATCTGCTTGTGCTTCACTTCCCTGCCTGCTGTGACACCTGCTGTGACACCTGCAGAGTCCCTCTCTTGATGAAACACCATGACCAAAAGCAAGTTGGAGAGGAAAGGGATTAGTTGGCGTACACTTCTACATTGTAGTCCAGCACTGAAGGAAGCCAGGACAGAAACTCAAACAGGAAAGGAACCTGGAGGCAGGGGCTGATGCAGAGGTCATGAAAGGGTGCTGCTTCCTGGCTTGCTCTCCTGGCTTGCTCAGCCTGCTTTCTTATAGAACTCAGGCCCACCAGCCTAGGGATGGGCCCACACACGATAGGCTGGGCCCACCTCTATCAATCATTTAAAAAATGCCTTATAGTGTCCCGCGCTATGGTCTCGCCAGCAAGAACGACGCGGCACACATAGGATACTTCTGCAGTAAAGCTTTAATGCATCTTGAGAGGGAGAGCATAAGCTTGCCACGAATGGAGACTCAGAACAATAGAATACTCGCCCTTTATATGGGTCACAGCGCTTGCCTGGGACATGGAGCTTCCCCATTGGCTCCCGCACACCAGGCCAGATGCCGCCAGGAGAGAGGCTGAGATTCTGAAGTGGAAAATTACCAGGTGCATGCGCACTAGCCTGTTTACAACTTGTCCTCGGCCGAATGTAGGCGCCATCTTGTAATGGCGGATGTGGGTGCTCAGGCGGCTCCCAACATCTCCCCCTTTTTATTTCTGTAAGCAAAGTAGGACACTCTTAAGAGGGTGGAGACAGAGGTCAAATCCCCTGACCAAAAGCTTGGGCCTTGTACAGGAGAAGACCCCTAAGCTCATGCGCGCCCGAGGTTTTCCTGACCCGCCCAGTGCCGTTTTTTAGAGGGAGGGAAACTAGGGCACTTAACCCTCATGCAGATGACATATCTCCCAAGGTGGCCCACACTGATGGCCGCCTTGTGCGATGCTTTGCTCGACATCCCTCAAGAGCTGCTCAGACCAAACATTCTACCCAGTGCAATGAGACTAGACTCGCGGGTGTGCAAGAACTGGCTGGCTGGCGACCTACTGCTATTGTTTAAGCATGGACAGCCAAACACCGGCCGGGGCTGTTTGTTCTAAGGCAACAAACCACCTTGTCTCTTTTAGTCTGGGCCCTGAGTTTGCAGATGAGCCATAGGAGGAACACCAACCCACAGCAAAGCACTGCTCCAAACAATCCCACCCCTACCCATTCCTTGAAATAAGAAATTGCCGAGGAAATCCAGGAAGAGAGGCCCTCGGGTCAAGGACAGGTCAAGACGGGTGGAGTTGATCTGAATAATTGCTGTCGGCAGTTCCCGCAGGGTGTCATCAAATTTAAGGGTCCAATTCTGTAACATATACTGCAAAAGACTTTTAGACAGGTTAGCTGCTTTTGTAAATCTATCATATTGTATGGAAGTAACACAGAGTCCTGGCAACTTTTGTTCACAGCCCAATTGCGCTAGCTATCAAAGGACATCCAGTTGTTCTTGAATAAGATCAATGTGCTGGTTAACCAGCATTAGGCCCCCCTGGACTTGAGTATTGGCGGATACCTGTCTGTCTAGAGCTAAGGTGGCAGCTGCAGACAACTCATTAATGGTATTGGCGGTCTGCATCATTCCAGAGAGCGCAAGGGCCGAAGCAGTGACAGCCCCTGTAACCGCAGCCGCTGCCACCACACCTATGATAATGGCAGAGATACCAAAGTCTCTTATCTGCCTGAATACAGTCTGATCTGTTGCCAAAGGACCTTGGCCAGTTAACATATCAAAGGTCCAATCTCTCTGTCCAGGGGTCGGTGCCGTAGCATTGGCTCTGGCTTGAGCTTGTGCAGCTTCATGCCATAAAGCCTTCCACTCCATATATTGGCCCATTGTAGGGAGCGCAGCCTTGGCCAGCATCTGCCAATCGGCGGGAGTCATGGACGCCCCGGCAAATCTCTCTAACATTACTATAGTAAAATTAGCATTTACCCCATACTTTCGGACCGCTTCAGCCAGGTCTTTAATTTGGCTGTACTCTACAGGGGCATGAACTCGTACTCCACCATCTGCCTCGAAAACTGGAAAAGCGGCTTGTACCTTTCTCTTAACCTTGTCAGAGAGAAAAGAAATGGAGTTGGGACACATCTGATAAGGGGGAGGGGCGGAGGGCATGGTCCGCGTAGGGGCCAAAGGCGGCGGCCGCTTCATCTGCCCATTACAAGGCGGCCAATCTTCCTCATACCGCGCCGCTTCCTCTTCTAGCTCTGACTCCTCACTAGAGCTAAGGGGGTCAGTGTCTGAAGTTTCCAATGGAAGAGCCTCAAGGTCTTGAACTGGGTAGAGGCTCTCCCCCTTTCTTTTTGCTTTTTTCTTGGGTATGAGAATTGTTTTTCTGCCCACATTCCTGTCAGGGGGACAGTTTCCTATTTTATCTTTAATCTCTCCCTCGTCTTTCAACTTACCAGGAGGTCCATTTCCATTGCTAAGATTTTGGGTACCCCTCCTCTCACTCCGTCCGGTTTCTGACATGGTGTCCTGGACCCTATCAGGGGTGATTTGCCCCTCCCTTACAGCATCTACACAGGCCCTACCTTGTTCGCCGCAATACAAAGACAGTAAAACCAAAATGAGGGCACTTAACACAATTAGCAAAACTTCAAATCCCAAATCAAGATCCAGGGTCAACATGCCTATCCGAACCTACCTCCCTGCAGTTCTGAATCCTCCCTGTTTCCAGGGGGTCTCCAAAGGTGCTTGATGATGACAAAGTTTCCCGGGTTTCGGCACCAGATGTCCCGCGCTATGGTCTCGCCAGCAAGAACGACGCGGCACACATAGGATCCTTCTGCAGTAAAAGCTTTAATGCCTCTTGAGAGGGAGAGCATAAGCTTGCCACGAGTGGAGACTCAGAACAATAGAATACTCGCCCTTTATATGGGTCACAGCGCTTGCCTGGGACGTGGAGCTTCCCCATTGGCTCCCGCACACCAGGCCAGATGCCGCCACGAGAGAGGCTGAGACTCTGAGGTGGAAAATTACCTGGTGCATGTGCACTAGCCTGTTTACAACTTGTCCTCGGCCGAATGTAGGCGCCATCTTGTAATGGCGGATGTGGGTGCTCAGGCGGCTCCCCACATTATAGCTGGGTCATTTTCTCAGTTGAGGTTCTCTCCTTTCAGATGACTCTACACTGTGTCAAGCTGACAGAAAACTGCCAGTACAGCCTCCATATATCAAGCCACTGTGGGAAGAAACCTGACAACTCCCTCTTCTTCATTTCCTATATAACATGGCTTAAGTAGATAACCTGCATCCAATGTTTAATGCACAAAGCATATTAATTGATATTCTCATTCAGAGTCAAGGTGACTTAAGGTTTTGAAAGGTCCCTACTTCAGAGAAGAACAATTTGTGTGGCAGTCATTGTCACGAGAATAGTATATTGGAATAATGAAGACATTTTTGTCTTTCCATGATGTCAGAATTTCCTGAACAATGGCAAGTTCACTTGACATGTTGGTTTCCTTAGCAGCAATTTGCAAAAGAGTTTTGATTTTCTTGATAGCTAGCAGAAGCAAAAAAAGGATATTTTATTGGAATAATTTTATTTAAATTCAAATTTTTTATTATTTGAGAATTTCTTCTATGATTATTTACGTCATTTCTATTCCTCTCAGCCCACCTTCCACTTCTCCCTTGTCACTCCCTACTCCTTCTCAAATTCATGAATTCTCTGACTATCATTATTACACATACAATACACGCATTCAATACGCACATACAATACGCACATATAATACACACATACAATACACACATACAATACACACATACACACATATACATACATACAATATGCACACATACACATAATATAGGCACACATATAATGACAACATATACACACATATATACACACTTTTACATAATACATATATATACATGAACACATATATACACATAGTACAGACACACATATAATACACAACATATACAAACATATATAAACACTTTTACCTAATACATATATACATGCACACACATATATATATATATATATACATACACATGTATACACACATGTATACACACATACATACACACATATACATACATGCACACAAAGATACACATATGCATGCATACACACATGCACACACATACACACATACACACACATACACACATACACTCATATACACACATACACATGCACAAACATAATATATATATATATACATGTACACATATATACACATACGCATGCATACATACATGCACACACACATGTACATACACATGCATACATACATATACATACCACACACATACACACATAGACTCATATACACACATACACACACATATACACACACACATGCATGCACAAAACCTGCTGAGCTCATTTACTGTTCCTTGTGTGTTCGTGTATTTACAACTGAGATTCCCACTTGGGATTGGATAACCTACTGGGGTCTCATTCCTGGAGATTACAGATTTTCCTTCTCTCAGAAGCTATTGATTTCCTGTAGCTCTTAATCTAGGGAGGGTTTTTGTGAGCTCTTCCCCATCCATATTGGCTTGCGGACTGGTGGGGTCAATATGTAGATCTTTCTTGTGACAATGTTGTTGAGTTTAATGGCTATGGTTTCCCTGTCCTGTCTGGAAGACACTGTCTAGCAGCCGGCACCTGGTCTTCTGGCTGTTACAGTCTTTCCACCCTTCTTCTGTGGCTTTCTTTGAGTGGAGGATGTGAGTGCTACATTGTAGATATGTCAGTGTTAATCGGTGCTCTGCATTTTCTGTGATGGCTTCTACCTGCTGCAAAAAAGAAGCTTCTTTGATGAGGGTGGGACTTAACAATGTACTATTCTCTCATGTTATATATAACATATCACATATCCATCTATCACCTATCTACCTATCATCCATTTATCATCTATCTATCTATCTATCTATCTATCTATCATCTATCCATCAATCCACCCATCCATCCATTCATCCATCCGTCTATCTATCTATCTATCTATCTATCTATCTATCTATCTATCAATCATCTATCCATCCACCCGTCTGTCTATCTATCTATCTATCTATCTATCTATCTAATATATCTATCATCTATCTATGTGTCTAAGTGTCTGTGTATGTATGTGCTGCCTGTGCCCTGGACTACTCACCTCCTGACCCTACCTGCTCTTAGGGGTTAGAGGTGAGGTGGCTGGGAGTCAACGACACAGACACCGGGAGCAGGTGAGAAACACCAAAGCAAGCTCATCTGAGCGCTGCTGCAAGCTCCTTTAATACCCTCCAGCCACACCCCATTGGTCCCAAGAAAGCATCTCTTTTAAACAGCAGTTCCTGATTGGCTGGCATTGTCTGAACCAGCAATCCTTTGTCTCTCAGGCAGTCCTCAATTAGGTCCTCCTGTGGGAGATGCCTTTGCAGCTGCTGGCTCTCAGTATGTATGTATGTATGTATGTATATATGTATGTATGTATGTATCTATCTATCTGTCTAATATATATTAGATTATATTATAAATAATCTATATAGATTATATATGATTAATTATATAATGTAGTACATTATATACAATCTCTCTATATTATATATAATATATATAGTGCCTTGGTTAGTCTTTTACTGCTGTAAGCAGACACCATGACCAAGGCAACTCTTATAAGGACAACATTTAGTTGGGGCTGGCTTGCAGGTTCAGGGGTTCAGTCCATTACCATCAAGGTGGGAACACGGCAGCATCCAGGAATGGTGCAAGAGGAGTTGAGGGTTCACCATCTTGTTCCAAAGGCAAACAGGAGAAAACTGGCATCATCCTCAGGCAGCTAGGAGGAAGCTGTCAAAGCTCTACCCCACAGTGACACACTTTCTCCAAAAGGCCACACCTCCAAATAGTGCCGCTCTCTGGGCCAAGCATTTTCAAACCACCATACCTAGATATAATCTATTATATAATATATAATGTTTATATATTATATATAGATTACACGTGTGTGTGCACGTGCACACACACACACGATTCTAGAATGACTAGAGAAGGGTGAATAGTCTTCAGCAGAGTTGAAGGAGAGTTACAGAGAGTTCTAGCCTAGAGGCAGAGGCAGGAAGCTGTTGAGGATGCAAGGAGAATGTCTGAAGGAAGGCAGGGAGCCAGCTGTTGGAGGTCAGCCAGAGCCACCTCAGCAGAGTCAAGCCCTAGGAGCAGAGTTGAGCTGCAGAAGCAGCATGTGGTATCATCCTGGCAGAGAAGCAGAGGGCAGGACCGGGTCCAGATGGACACAGATGGATAGAAACTTTAGTAAGCTGTGTCAATAGTGTGCACCAGATTCAGGATGCTCCTGGGATAGTAGGAGGTCTCTGTCAGTACCTTGATACATACACTGGGTAAGCAGAGGAGAGGGAGGGGGAGGCTGAGAATGGCTGTTAGGTGCTACCTCCTGTATAAGGTCCAGCTTTCTTTGCGTGCCTCTCTATCCAATACATTCTTGGATCCAGTTTCTCTGATACAATTTTAATATGTCCATGGGTGCCCATAGGTTTGGCTTACGTTGATGTTTCTAGAGTGGCCCCCTATTGCTTTTCAGAATGTTTGTCAGTCTGTGTCTCATAGGTGCTGCCAGATAAAGGTACCATTGACCTATAAACTGAAGCATTCAACTCTCCCCGATCCTCAAAATGGAGCAAAAATCTGCTTGTTAAATGGAGTCTCTTAAGGCATGATGTAACCTGAAAAAACCATCCACAGCATTTTACACAACATGGAATAACTTAGAGAAGGGCACAGCTGAACCTCAACATAGTAATGCCTTGTTCTGGCAAGATCGTGGACAGTCTCACAGTTCAACTCCAAGAGGCACTGTTTATACAGATGACAAACCCAACCCCTTCACGCTTTTGACATCACAACCTTACATTGTCATCTACGGAGTTCACATGAGAAGCATGCAATTGAGGTACAAAAGCAAAAACAAATCCACCCCTTCATCTTTTATGTACGTTTACTTTTCTGTGTTGAGTTACAGTCATAGCTACTGCCAATCATACAACTTACGGACCGTGGGTTGAGCATGCCCAATAGGTAGATATTTGATCCATGGGATCCAACTTGTTTATATTGATGATAACAACCTTTAATTGTAAGAAAACACATGTTAGGACTCAGAGCAAATACTTCAATGGTTTTTATGCTCATTTTCCTTATCAATATTAAAACGATGAAATGAGGGATATGGGGATTGGTGGCTTAAATTGATTCGATGGATATAGACCCTCTACCCCTTCTAGGTGCTGTAATCGACTTCCGAATCTGATTTTAAGGCATGCTGAGCTGACAGAATGACTACAATAATCAGACAAGGGTATGAGGCAACTCCACCAGCCTTTGGCTTCCTTTAAGTATGTCTCTTTGATTTCTAGATTAATCTACAAGGGCTACCGGAAAGGAAAGTTCAGTGAAGAAGCTAGTTGAGAAGGGGCGGGGACATCGTGTTAAGGCAAGTGGATCGTGTCTGCTTATGTGTGATAACAAGCCACGGTATTTAATCGTCAGTGCATGATCCTGGATGGGTCAGAGTGACTGCCAATGAGATAAATAGCAAAACAGAAGCTTTGTGGAGTTAAGCCCATGGCCCCCACTCTGTAACTTCTGGGGATGCTGAGGATGTTTTGCAACCAAATTTCTGCTTTAGTCCCACTTCAGGGGTGATGATTAGCATATTTACTGGGTAATGATGAGCTATCAAATTGTCAAACACTGGTCAGAAACCTGTTCCTTGCTGGTACCGCAGTGAATAGCCTACAGCCAAACAGATGCTCACAGTTCTGTGATGCCAAAAGGCTTGTTGGAAGGCTCTGTCTTTACCCTTGACCCAAAGCAGATGGAAAGGAGGATTCGGGGTGGAAAAACAACCCTAAAATGGAAAAATCAATTCACGTAATCAAGACGGACTTTTTAGTTCGGGTTGGTGAAACAGCAGACTGAGCTAAATAGTTGTTTCTGCAATGGTGGTTAAAGATCCTGGCCAGGACACTGAGCAGCAGCAGAGGGATGCTCGCACCTTGTCCTTTTTCCCCCTGTGCCCTGAAATGCAGTCAGATTGCCTTCAGAGAGCCAAGAGGCTTTTCAGACCAGAGCAACTGAAGCCCAACCGCAGTGCTCCGAGTTAGAGACCAGCGGGTTCTCGGGCTGTCCGGGGCTGCTGCTAGGTTCTCTTGTCACCACGAAGTGGAGCACACTGGGTAAAACCTTAATGGTCTCAGCTCTCATAGCCTCGGTAACATTCCCATCATTCAGTTTGACAATTTCTGAACAACGCCATACAATTTACATAGGCAATTAGAATTAAAGGCTCCACTTGCCCGGTGCTTGCTTTACATACCCTCAAACACCCTGTGATCATGGCGTACAGACTGTTAGCTCACTGTGCCAGAGGGGAGTAACGCACTGAGGACTTGATAATCGGCTCTGTGTTTATTCACTACAGAAAATAGTAATAGCAACCCCACCCTGTAAACCCCCGTCCAGATTTCTTTTCAACAGGGAACTTCCATTCGATGAACCAATTTTCCCAGAAGCGAGCTTGATTCAGTGTGTTAGTGCCCAGAAGGGAAGCGAACTAGATAATGTGACAATCCAGCAACTGAACGCACTGTGAGTCTCACTTCAGGTACTATGACTGGAGCCGGAGCAGATTCTCTAAAACAGCGGCATTTCTCCAAAACAATATGAAAAAGTGTGTGTTAATGCAAAGGTTCTAGTTTCAAAATGCCTTCTTCTTCTAGTTTTAATAGCTGAATTTTGTGCTTGCTTGTTCATTTTTTTTCTGAGTGCAGAAGTCTTTGAGGACTCCTTGGCTTTCGTGTCGTTTTGATGAAAAGCATTGTTCCTCTTCGGGTCCTGGTTATAGCTTCCAAGCTGAAAGCAGGTCACCCTGCAATTTCCAGGAAACATACCAGAACTTAATACAGTATAGTGCCTGAGGAAAGGGTGTCTGGCCTGTAACTGCTGTCAATTGATGGGCTTGGTGACTGGTTTCTGAAGTGGTGGTCCCCAGGGCCAAACGGGACTACTGGGAATCGCTCGTTGATCTCCAATCTAATGAGAGGAGGGAGAAGGACGAGCACAAGGGGAAGCTTCTAGTCCTGAGACCTGCACATTTTTAAGGCTTTTCTTAAAAAATAAAAATAAAAACAGGAATGGGTTGGGGGATACACTTTTAACTCGGGACATACAGTCTAATGTTCCCAATGTCCTGATATTACAACCAGAATTCAGAGAACTATAGTAGATTGATCTGAGTTGCCATTTTACTCAAAAGGTGTATTGAAAGCACGAGAAACTTTAAAAATATCAAACCTGTACTCTATTTTAGGTATGGTAATACAAATTGCACATTAAATAACATCGTGATAAAATGATTTGGTGTAGTTTTAAACAAAAGGGAACAAAGGAACATTCTAGGCTACGCTCCTCGTTACTTTCCCTAAGTGGGTCAGTGCGACAGAAACATTCAGGGAGCTATCACATCTAGTTCTTACTATACTAACGGTTGGTGGAATTAAAAAGAAAGCCCGACTTTCACAATCATCACCTCTAAAGAATGACACACAGTGGAGAGTCTTTGGGAATGCAGAATCAGTCCTTGCTATGTCAAAACACAGGGAACTGAATTCACATAGCCACCGTGAAAAATGAAGCAGCAGAGCAGAAACTAGAGAAAAATAGCAGATCTCCTCATTCATGGATCCCATTACTTTTGCTACATTCTGTCTGTTCTTATCACACACATTAGCTTTGGTCTCCTTTGTAAATTCTAGACTTTATCCACACTTATAACTGTATATGCATATATATCTATATATCTTACATGCACACACACATGTTTTGACAAAGGAGGCAAAAATATGGAGTGGGTGAAAGACCTTTTATTTAACAAATGGTGCAGGCAAACTGGATACTCCCCTGCAGCAGAATGAAATTAGAACTTTGTATCTTTGACTTTGTACAAAGATCAGTTCAAAGGGGGCCAAAGAAATCAAAGCCTAAAACAATTAGAGGCAGACATCGGGGATGGATGCTCTTCAAGATATCAAGATAGGAGAGGTCTTTCTGAACAGAACTTCTAATTACCACAAGGTCCAGCCACTAGAATCAGGATGGAAGCAAGTAAAATTAAAATGTTTCTGTCCAACAAACGATATGATCAGCAGAGATAACACACAGCCCACAAAAGTTCGACAAGATCTTTACCATCTACATTTCAGACAAAGAGGCTAATATCCAGCATTACAAAGTATTGCAAAAATTAAATCCCAAGGAAGTAAAACTGCTAATGAACAGTGGGCCAATGGAATGAATAGACAGTTTTTAAAAAGAAACCAAAATGGCCTGTAACTATTTTTAAAAGTGTCTGCCTCACACAGGGACTGGAGGGATGGCTTAGTGGTTAAGAATGCTTAGTGCTCTTCCAGAGGACCCCAGTTCAGTCCTTTCGAACCCATTTCAGGCAACTCACAACTCCTATGGCTTCAGTAAAGGAGATCTGACTCCTCTTCTAGTTTCTGTGGGTACCCATATATATTTGTACTATTTGTGTATAAATAAAAATAAAAATCAATAAAAAAAAAGTGTTCAATATCCCTAGTCATCAGGGAAATGCAAATTACAACTACTCTGAGAAACCACCTCAACCTAGTCAGAATGGCTGTCATCAACAAATCTGACCACAAATGTTGGAGAGGAAGGGAAAACGAATTCTTACTCAGTGCTGCTGGGTGGAACACACTAATATAGAGCCATTATGGAAATCAATTTGGAAATTCCTCAAAAATTAAGCTACCATGTGAACCAGCTATTTCTTTCTTGGGCACATACCCAGAGAACTCTCACACCAGGGATATTCGTTCCTCTGTGTTTGTTGCTGCTTTATTTACTATAGCAAGAAAATGAAACCAGCCTAGATGTGGTTACAGATAAGGAGTTGGTGAACAGATAAGGAAAAGATACACATATAAGATGGAGTCTTAATTTTTTCAAAATTACTTATTGTTATTTTATGTCTATGGGCATTTTGCCTGCATGTATCTCTGTGCACCATGTGCATGCCTGGTACCCATGGAGGTGAGAAAAGACCATAAGATATCTCCTCTAGAACTAGTGTTATATAGAGAGCCGGGAACCACCATGTGGGTTCTGGGAATTGAACTCAGGTCCTCTAGAAGAGAAGTCAGTGCTCTTAGTGGCCGAGCCATCTCTCCAGCTCCCCAAATGGAATATTATTCATCTGTAAAGAAAAGTGAATATATTTACCAAAGTTAATTCGAGATCAGAGAGAAACCTAGCATAACTGTCCTCTGAGAGGCTCCACCCAGCAGCTAATGGAAAGAGATGCAGAGACCCACAGCTAAACATTAAATGAAGCTCCAAGAGTCTTATGGAAAAGTTGAGGAAAGATTGAGGGCTGGAAAAGTACAGGGACTCCACTGGAGGACCAGCAGAGTCAGCTTGCCTGGATCCTTTGGGGCTCTTGAGCATGAGCTGGACCACCCCTCCTCCACAAATATGTAGCAGAAGTGCAGCTTGGTCTTCATGTGGGTCCCCCAACAACTGGGGCAGGGGCTGTCCCTGAATCTGTTGCCTGCCTGTGGATCCCGTTCCCATAACTGGGCTGAGCTGCCTTGTCTGGCCTCTGTGGGAGAGGATGTGCCAGTGACTTGGTACGTTGGAGGCAGGGGACTAGAAGGGAGTTGGCTCCCTCTTCTTGGAGGAGAGGGGAATGGGGGGGGACTGCATGTGAGGGATACTAGGAGGAGGGGGCTGATATTGAAATATCAGGCAAATAAGTGAATTTTTAAAAAAGAAGTGAAAATATAAAGTTTGCAGGAAAATGCAAATGGGGCTGAAATGTCTAATGTCAAGTAACAACCTCTGAAAGGAAAATCTTCAAGTTCTCCCCCATCTGCCGATTAAATGGCTTTTTGAATCCAGGCATGACTGCTCCTCAGTGCAGTAGGAGCACTTCTTACTTGCTGTGTTTATTCACTTCTTACTCGCTGCCCCCCAATGGATGGCATGCAATGAATCACCATAAGGAACATCTCAGGTGAGTCTGTGAGGTGTTTCCAGACATGATTAGCTAAAGGAGAAAACTCACCCCGACTCTGGGTGTGTGTGTGTGTGTGTCACCATTCCATGTGTGAGACCCCAGAAAAAATAAAAGGAAGAAAAGAAGAAAAACCAGGGGAGCAGCAGAACCCAGGCCTCTGCTTTCTGACCCTGACCTTGAGACATGCATTGCTTTGCTGAGCCACAGGCTTCCGTTATGGTGTACTACAGCCAGCAAAAGCAGAAGCTGAACAAAAGCCCAGCTCTCTGAGGATGTTTCACCAGGCATGTTATCACAGCCATGGAGACCAACTAGCACTGTGTTAGAGATTATTTAATTCTTGTTGTTAGGAAGTAATTTCAAAAGCATGAAAAAGTTAAGCTTTCATTAAGGTAAGCTAGATACACCTTACCCCCGCTGTAAGAGATCTTTCAAACGGGAATGTGGTATTTGAGTGTATGACCATTTAAATTGTCTTCCAAATGGCTTTGGCAACCAGTGGTCATGGTATTAGTTTACAGATTCCCGCTGTCCACACACTTAACAGACGTTGCTGTGCTTGTGGCTTGGTTGCCTTGTCTCTAACAGGAGGGAGATGGGTTTTACAAACTCTGATATCCTCCCCAGAAGTCATACCGCAGAGTGCCTCTGTGGAACCAACTGTAGCTCCTACTCTCTCCCTCCTCTTCTTCCCCTGTTCCCCTGCCCCATCTCTTTCCTCTGTACACTCTGAGCCACCCTCGAGCTTTTCATTATCAGGGTCATGCTGATGCCAATCAGAGTGTCCTGGGAGACGGTGGTTCAGAGAGGGGCTGTAGAGTTCTCAATGCTGAGTGATGGAGAACCAGGAGAGTGGTCTGCAGGCATAAATTGTTTTGCAGCCTAAATGTTCAGTCTCCCCTCTTGCCCACAACTTATCACAGGTAGTAGAAGAGAAAAGGTCTCAGGCTATGGGGCAGGTGGACCTATTTAGCAATTGTTCTTTGGGGGACAAGCTCAATCTTCTTTGTCAGCAGTTCAGTTCAGTAGCAAACACTAAATACAAATCAGCAACTGCGGACCAGTCCTGAAGGAACCACAAGGCTTCCAACCAAGACAAGCTGCCCCAGGTGCTGAAGGGGCAAGAAGCCACAGGAGCCTCACAAGCAGTTCTTGGGAGAGTTTCTCTCAATGGCAGCATTATCACAATGATCACAAGCTAGGCTCAACAATACTCTGTAAGGTGAACCAATACGTGCATGTCCTTAGTGAAGAACAGCGAGGCAGAGCAAACCAAACTAATGCTCCCACTGTCTGTGGGGTCACATTTATGCTCCTTCATCACATGTCCTTTCACGTGTCTGCTAAATCCAGACATTCTTTCACCTGTGTCTGCTTCAGGAAAACAGTCTTTCACGTGTCTGCTTTAGCAAGACCTCCTTTCACTTGTGTGTCCCAGCAAAACATCATTTGACGTAACCGACTTTCCAAACAAGCTAGACGTTTCCATAGTTTCCCCTGCTGACCAGCATGAGCTGTCCTATAGTGGATGCTTAGTTTGGCAGCCTAAAGTAATCGAGCCATAGTAAAATAGAACCAGAAGACACGCTGCAAGATTCCACAGCCTTTTAAGTTTCCAAGAAATGGCCATTTACAAGTGACTACCAGGTCAGAGAGTTTCAGAGTATTTGTCACCCAACTGCTTGCTAGAAAATTTCCCAAACTTTTGCTCTCTGGGCAAAAATGGTAATGTTTAGTCATTTTTGTGACTCTTTTTTTTCTTTTAGTGAAGATAGATAAAAATGTAAGTGCCTTTATATTGCAACTGTGGAATACAGGAGTTCAAATTGGCCTCACTTTTCAAAACATTTACAAATGTTCTAGCTGACTGAAATAGTCGAGAAACAAAGATAGTGTTTATGAGATTAATTTAAGATAAAGTTAATTTTAAATCCTACAAGCAGGACTCTATTTTTATTATATCATCATTATTTAATCTGTTATTATTTCTCAGTTGTGCAAATTTTACTATTAACCTAGAAAAGAAAATGGTATTGCAGGGGAGACACAGGAACCCGGGAGTGGGGTACTTTGTCTACGCTTCATCTTCACTGTTGACTTGGCTGGATCTCTAATCACCTAGGAAATTGATGAGGCTTAGCTCTGGGCATGACTGAAAGGCATTTACAGAGGTGACTAGGATGGGGGACCCACCCTGACTACAGGAGACACTGTTCATAGGCCTGGGGTGCAGACTGAATAAAGGGGGGAAAGAGAGAGTCCATTGACACCATCCCACTTTCTGCTTCGTGCAGACAAACCCTGTCACACCTTGATGTCCCTGCTAGGACAGACAGAATCCTCCAAAACCATGAGCCAAAACATATTTTCCTTCTTTAACTTATTCTTGTCAGGTAAGCTGGTTATAGCGACAGGAAAAACAACTAAAACAGTTGCTCAGCCACCAGGCCCCTGTGGTGGATTATGCTGAAAGGGAGCAAAGGATGTGACTTGTTTTCTGTGACAAATAGTGGAAGAAAGACCGATTCTCTCCTGAGAATAATATTTCTGTAGTAGTAGCCAAGTGTTCTTTAAGTGTTGTCAGTCATGGTTTGACTGTGAAATGGAAATGTCCCCAGCAGGCTCATATGTTGAACACCAGTCCCGAGGTGTTGGCACTGCTTGGGAAGGTTCTGGAACTTTTAGGAGGTGGAGCCTTACAAAGGAAGTGGGTCACGGGAGTGTGTGAGGCAACCTTGAGGTATTACAGCCCTGCTTCACTTCCTATTCACAGTCTCATTCCTGAATGCGGAAACAATGTAACCAGTTCATCTCCTGAATGTGGAAACAATGTATCCAGTTCATCTCCTGAGTATGGAAACAATGTAACCAGTTCATCTCCTGAGTATGGAAACAATGTAACCAGTTCATCTCCAGTTCCTGGCCTTCATCCCTTCCTTGCCATGGTAGATCCCAGAAACTTAGCCAGAAACCTTCCTTTGGTAAATCCCTTCTTGTTGGGTCTTTTGTGGCAGCAATGAGAGAAAGGTAACCAACACATGGATTACCTAACTTGCCTAAGCTCCCCTTCTTCTAGTAACAAAACAAAGTTTACAGAAAAAAGTCTTTGCAGTTTAAAAGTCAATGCAGTTTAATTAGGATGGGTCCCATGCCCTGCTCACAGGATGGTTGTGCCTAATTTCTGCGTTGTAGGGACTGGTTCAGTTTGGGGCACTCTTCAAAATTGACAGTGGAAGTGTTTCCACTATTCTGAAAGCTAGGGGTCCACACATCAGGGCTTGTGGGCAGCCTTCTTTCTCTAGGTGATTCTTTATAAAAAAGAGCCAAACTGGATTATGGATGCCAGAGAAAGTTTCAGAGATGTCATTTGTCTTCCTGGATTAAAGCCTCCCAGTGAACCAGGTCTCACTCTATACTACTCAGTTGCAGGGAGAAAGAAGTACTTTTTAACTAAAGCAAACTTTAGATGTGTTTTTGTTCCTTGTAACTGAAAGAGCTTCATGTTCTCATAGATGATTTTACGTGTGTGTGTTACATGTGTGTATTGTATTCATGGTGTACTTTTGATCACGTGAAAGCCAGAGCTCAATACTAGGAGTGGTTACTTGGGAGCTGCCCTCTTTGCTTTTGGAAGCCTGTCTCACTGGCCAGGAGATCAACATGTAGGTTTGACTGCAGGTCAGAGAACCCATGTGACCCGCCTCCTCAGCACTGCAATGACAGATGTGTGCTACCATGTCTGGCAATTGTTTTGCTGTAGGTTCTGGGAATTCAACTCAGGTCCCCATAGTGACTGAGTGATCCCTACCCTACCCTATAGTAGGAAATAGTAAAACTGTAAATGTGCCCCACCTTCATCCTCTAGAGTCTACTGAATCTAGAAAAACTCACAAGCCAGGTTCTAAATTATTACATTGTAAGGCTCACACAGCGATAGAGGGTTTAGAATTCAGCTGTAGATGCCCTGTGAGCTGACAGCCTTGCCTTCGTCAGAAAATAGAGGAGCATGCTCATTTTTCTTTCATATGGTTTGGGGACTCTGGGGAAAAGGGTCACCCCATAGCTGTCTTCTTTGCATCGCTGTCTTTTACAGGGTAATTAGAGTCCTCTTCTCTTGATCTGGGAATATGTTACGAAGGGCAGATTCCGAGCAGACCTGAGCAACTCCCAAGAATTTAAATACATGATAAATAAGGAGTCCTATTAATCAATAAGACTTGTAGAGCTAGAACGGGCATAAAAATGTAAGCTATTTAGCAAAAGATATACTGTTAATAGAATGGGAAAAAGCATTAAACCCTGGATCATTTTCTTTACAAAAACATCCTGTCTCCATCTCTGTCTCCTTGCAACATTAAGCACAAATGAGTTCAGGCTAAATATTAAGTCTTTCAATGATTTATCATTAATAGTAAATTCAGAGGGAAAACCTACCAATTTGAGGCATGATTGTTATTGAGGTACAGCCAGGACCTTCATCTTGGGCAATCAGTACGTTAGCTCATCCTCCGTCTCTTGCATATTCATGCTCATGGTCATTTTAGAGAACTAGACCTAGCTAGATTTCTTTTTATTCCTTTATTGTGGCGTCCTCTGGTTGGAAAGATTCCATAATTTCATATTTTCCCCAGCAGACAAGTTTTTTAAGACTTGATTTTACTTTGGGGGGGGGGAGCTAGGAAACGAGGTTGCTGGAAATGAGATGCAAAGCCAGAGGCCACAGTGTGATGGCAGTCTGTCTCACCAGGACTTCTTTTTTACAAGCTCCCCCTGTTCCATTTAACACTTACATTTGTATTCTGCAGCTATTTTGTTGTGGGTCCCTTTGTTCATCCCTTCCTTCATCAGATTGGAAATCCTTCCTTATCTCTGTCCCTGCCTGTTCCAACAGAAACACACAATTTTCTACCAAGTCAACAAAAACCTTATTTATATACTACCGAGGGCCTGAAAATACCTTGAAGCTGAAATAGGGGTGGGTGGTATTTGCTGACAAATTGAAGCATTTGAGGTAGACAGGGAACTTATCAGATTCCCCATTCCAGACACAGGACCTGAAATCAACGTACTGTTGGCTAACTGTCTCTCTGCACCAGACTCCAGTGAAGGGTGTGTTAAGCAACCACAAACGAGTCTTACTGTTTTCAGAATATCTGAGGTGAAATAGCTTTAAAACGATCTGATCTGATGGACATCCACCCCTAAGATGGCCACTGAGAGTCTCACACAAGGGAGAGCTGGTGCCAACCCAGAGGAGAAGACTTACTTGTCAGAAGGTCACCTGTCAACACCAAGTGATGTTTCTTACCCAAGAATGTATTAGAACAGTCATGTTGTTTATGTGATGTAATTTACCCCTCTGTTTTTTGCCAGTGGGATAGGGTAGCTTACTAGGAGCCCTAGGAACCTGCTTACTTCTGCTGTCCCATCTCTGGGATCACGAGCATGCACCACCATGCATGAGTTTTCTTTTTAACATGGTTTCTGGGATTGAACTCGGGTCCTTGAGTCTGACTGAGTTATCTCCCAGACCCTTCATATATAGTCATAACATTGAAAAATAAGTAGAAGAAACTCAGAGAGACAGAAAACTTCAATTTTCTTCTCAGAGAAGTTCTTCCCTGTTTGCCACCAAGGAATTTCTTGTTTCACGTTCTCAGACTCAATTGTTTATTAAAAGCACTTTCAAGGTTGATGTCTTAAATGCGTTTGTATAAATCTTCAAGGGCAGCCCTGAATAATGATTTGTTTACCATTGACTTCCCAGAAACAAATGCTTGACACATATGAGACATACAAATGCCTATAAATAAATAATATGTCTCCCTGCTGGTTGCAGTGTTTTCTGCAATGGCTGTGAGGGGCCCCTAGGTGTCAAACATTAAGGGACATTTCTAAGAATACATTTGACATATCCACAATTGACACCATAGTGGTGTGAAATTCGCAGAATCAAACATTGAAACAAATGTTTAAGGGTCGGGGAGCTGGCTCAGCAGTTAGAAGGACTTGTTCTTGCTGAGCTCTCTGTTCAGTTCCCAGATCTCACATGGTGGCTCATGACCATCTGTAACTCAGTTTCAGGGGACAGGACCCTCTCTTCTGACCTCCACAGGTACCAGACATGTTTGGAGTGCACAGACAAAGATTCGGGGGGGGGAGACACTTATACACACAAAATAAAAGAAATAAATAGATAAATATAAAGTAATTAAAGGAACATTCAGACCATTGGCTGATGAGAACACTGCTAATGGAGAAAGGCAGGACAGTGACTTTGATGTCTTTGCAGCATCGTTCTCAGATGTGCACATGCCTAGGTCCACAGTATCTCTTTCTTTTCTTGTTGTTCTAACTCACTGCTTTTGTATAATTCTTCAGGCTCACACTCTTCATATAGTGGTTACTGACGGAGATGTAAGAGTAGAGCTTAAAGCCGGTAGACAACACCTTCTGCTCAAGAGCTGGCTCTCTGTGTGACTGGACTCACACTGTCTCCTCTATATCCCACAGACAAACGAGTCCCCTGGGCTTCCTCAAGACAGTCAGTCTCCAGGTAACATGTCTCAGAACAACAACTTGAAAGAAGGGGATTCTGCTCTTTGGGAACAAGGTAGAAGAAATGAGGTGTGCTCACTTGAAGGCACATTCCATAGTCCATGTACCTCTGGGATTCCTAACTAGGACTAACGTTAGGTTAGCTTATGTAGAAGCACAGCATGCTGGCGCTTCTCCAGCCATGTTCTAGGAAACATGAATGAACAGATGTTCTTCTGTAGAGGTAAAGGACAAGGGGGCCATTTGCTCAGCCAAACTTGAAAACACACCTCCTAAGGCTCTTTCCTTGAAACACACAGGTTACATCTGTATATTAAACATTCCTCTCAACTAATAAAAAAAATTGATAACCTCTCTCAAAATTAAACAAGTAACCCTATTTATACCAAACAATGTTCTCTGGGTGTACCCAGAAAACGAATTGTGTATTCAAGCACGGACAATCATTTTTGCAGGTTAGCAAGTACCTAAGAGCATCACAACACATCTGTCTTTCTAAAAGTAAAATTCTTAATCACTCTTGATGCTTCCATATTCTTAAGTGGTATCATAGTATGTTTATTATTCACAAACTATGCTTACTAACAAAATAGTATGTAGTTTTGTAAGTATGATACCTGTGCACTGAGTAGAGAGTAAGAAACTGGAGTCAAGCTAGAGCTGACTCACATTTATTGAGTTTGCTCATTTTCCAGAGCCCTTGAAATCTCTCTACTGTAGTGTCAGAGACTGTGCCATCAGCTTAATGAATAAGCAAATGTTAAGTCTATCTATCTATCTATCTATCTATCTATGTATCTATCTAATTATCTATTTATCATCTATCTATCTGTCTGCCTATTTGTCTGTCTGCCTATCTATCATCTATCTATCTGTCTGTCTGTCTATCATCTATCTATCTGTCTGTCTATCTATCTATCTATCTTACAAATAATTTGAGTCATTCTTGAAGAAGTGATTTAATTCTGCAACTTTGTAGAAATTATTTTTCCGAGTTGCATTTATCACCTCTAGCAGTGCTGTGTATGACTCTCACACACATGAACACTGTATATTTTAAGGAGTATCAGAAAACCATCCAACCAGTATACCTGAATTGTGATTTTAACCCAGATGCTTAAGTTTTGAAGCTTAAAGGGTCTAAAGATTTTTAGAAAAGAACTCAATTTACAAAATGAAGACAAACTAAGTATTAAGAGCTTGGATAACGTGTGGAAAATGTCTCCAAGGACTTCTGTGAATGTTTGAAGTTTGGGAAACACAGGGCTTACTAGTTCAAGAAAATGGTCTTAATGGTTAGTCTTCTGCCTCAGATGAGTTACTTGCAATCACTTGAGAAACGATTACTTACATTAACACAGACTTTGCTGTGGACCAATGAACTCTTGTTTTAAAAAAATGATTGAGCAACATTGTGTTTCTTTGATACTTTATTTACATTTCAAATGTTTCCCCTTTCCAGATCTCTTCATGAAATTCGCAGGCAAATGGATGGAACTTGAAAATATCATCCTGAGCGAGGTAACTCAGTCACAGAAGAATGAACACGGTATGTACTCACTGATAAGGGGCTATTAGCCCAAAAGTTCGGAATACCCAAGAGTCACTTCACAGCAACCATTGGACTGAGTGTGAGGTCCCAGATGGAGGAGTTGGAGAAGGGACTGAAGGAGCTGAAGGAGTTTGCAGTTGGAGGGAGCAACAGTGTCCACTGGCCTGATCTCCTGATGCTCCCGGAGACTGGATCACCAACCAAAGAAGACACATGGAGGGACCCATGGTTCTGGCCACATGTGTGGCAGAAGAGGGTCTTGTTAACCAACAACTCCTAATCTCTGGAAATGAATCCTGGGATTTTGTAATTGATGGATTTATTTTGAGGGAGAGGAAGGGTGGAGATGGTAGGCATTATTTTTACCCTATCTAGCCTTGGCTGACCTGGAATTTAGGAACTTGGCTCCAGGCTGGTCTTGAACTTTGGCCTTCCCTCCACAGCCCCCCAAGTGCTGGGATCCCAGGCAAATGCAACAAAGGGTTAGTAACTCCCAAGTGTTCCATGTGACTCCATTGTACAGCCAGTGCTGAGACCTACTGGGTCGTGTTAGGGTCCCTTGTTAGGGTCCTCTTCCGGTTCCTTTACCCCAGGTGTTTCTGGAATTTTCCTACTTTGATTTCATGCTTGTGCTTTATGCTTTTATGGTTGCATATAAATGCCCTCCAGAGTTTAAATACTTGCTTCCATGTTAATAGCTATTTAGGAAGCTGTGAACGTGTAGGGAAGTGGGGCCCAGCTGGCAGGAGGAGCTCACCCTTATAGCTCATCTTGGTTCAGATCTGAACCACCAGGCTGTAAGCATACCTGCAGCCAGTTTCCACTGCAATCGACTGAGGTTTCCCAGTCACCATTCCTTTCCCAACATAGTGGCTTACAAGTCCCCAAACTATGAGCTGAGATAAAGCTCTTCTCCTTTAACTTGCTCATACGATGGCAGCAAGACAAAACGGAAGTCATACTTCCGTTAATATGATTAGCCTGCTTCTCCTGGCTTGCGCTTGTTTGTATACCTTTCTTGTCTAACACTGCCGGGGAGCTCTGTGTCTATCAGCGAGATGCATCTCTGTTAACTTCCTGCCTCAACCATGGATTTTATACTCCGACTTTTACTGTCTGGCTATTTTTATCCTATGTGATCGTGTACGAATCTAAATCCCAGCCAAACGTGAAGATGAAATGTTTTCTAGTGAAGACAGACTCCGAGATAAAACCCTGGAAGACATCTGAGGATATTCTTCAATGATGGTTTTCCCTTGCTGGTTATAGGCTTCTGCAGTGGGCAGTTGGTTTAGCTCTCCCTGGTTTTAGGACCTGAAGGAACTTTTCTTGACTGGGTTACAGTGCAATTTTCCCTCGTGCCAGTTCAGTGTTCAGATTCTGCTCCCTCACCATCTGTATTCTAACCCCACCCTGGGCTCTGCATATACGTCATAATCCAGCCTCTCAACGGAGCAGCTATGGTATAAGATGATCTGCTTGCATAAACGTTTACTTTGTCTTTTATTCCTGTTACCAAGTGTCTATTTGATGCACACAATGTGTTGGGGGTATGTGGGACTACATCTGCAAAAATAGATTTTCTATGATCTACCCAGACTGATTGTCCAAACACTTAGGTTTATGGTTGGGGCACTAAGTATAGATCGTCAACCCTCCCAAATGTAGAAACCCAAAGAGATAGGAAATTACTTCCCTGCCTCCACACTGACCTATTTATTCTCTTACACCTGCAACTAATTTGTTCTTTTCTAAGATCCAGGCAAACGTGAAAAATGACTTGAATACTTAGTAGACTTCTTCATCAACACTTCTGTGAGGGTGTGTCTGGGTTGGGTTAATTGAGGTGGAACAAGCACCCTAATATGTGGGTAGCATCATTCTGTGGGGTGGGGTCCTGATCTGAATAAAAAGGAAGAGAGGAGCTGAGCGGCAGCACTCACCATTTCCTGCTTCATGACTTCGGTGTAACGTGACCGACCACCCACCTCTCAGTCCTGCGGCATGACCTCTCTGCCGTGATAAAATGGACCATGAGCCACAGTAAACCTTCCGTCCTGAAGCTGTTCACATCAGACACGTTTTCACAGCAGCACGAGAAGCAAGTCGGATAAAGAGTCATTGTGATGTCCTGTTTTTGGTGTTATCATTGTTTGCAAAATGCTCACCTTTTGAAGCCTGGCTGTAGATTCTTTCTTCCTCATCCCCTTTCCTTTCCAGTGCACGCCAATCAGCCTGATATTACCTTACACACTCCTGAGCATTTTCTGATGAGACCATTAAAATCGTGTATCTTTTTTTAACCAACGTTGCCCCAATCCACAATCCACACCCATTAGAGTTTCTGGAAAACACTTCTTTATTTGTATGCATTCAATTTTTTTAATGCATTACATAAGTGAGGCCATGAGATATTTGTCTCTCTGTGCTTGCTTGTTCCTCTTAACATCATGCCTTGTTTCATCAAGTTGTTACAAATGGCAGGACTCTCTTCCATTTAAGGCGGAGTCATATTTCCTTGATAAGTTATAGCGCATTTTCTTTCCTTGTTCATTATGGAATGGATGCTTATCTCATTCTTTTTTTTTTTTTTTTTTATGGTTTTTCGAGACAGGGTTTCTCGAGACAGGGTTTCTCTGTGTAGCCCTGGCTGTCCTGGCTGTCCTGGAACTCACTCTATAGACCAGGCTGGCCTTGAACTCAGAAATCCGCCTGTCTCTGCCTCCCAAGTGCTGGGATTAAAGGCATGCACCACCACTGCTTATCTCATTCTTAAACACTGCCACTAGTCTTTGAATGACTAAGAATTAACAATTACTTAATTAACTATACATAGTAACTGTTTTTAGCTTCTGGGTATTTACTATGTATCATGTTCTGTTTTAAGTGTTGAAACTGCAGGATACATAGTGCATTGTCTTTCCCAAAGGAGCTCTAGATCAATGGGAGAAATGGTTACTCCAATAGGCAGTTGGACCTAATACTTCATTAAGAAAACCAGGCAATTGAGAAAGAAGAGCTACCCTGATAACAGCAGCATCCGGGATGCTCTCTAGAAGGAGTGATGGCTAATCTGAGGCTAAGGACAAACAGGTACAGGTGGCATGGAGTTCAAAGCTATGGGTGAGCATCCCTGTGTGCCAAGTGAGAGAGTTGCCCTACAAGGACCTACCGTGAGGCCACATGAGCCAGCAGCAGTAGGAGAACATAGATTTCACTCGCTGACTTTGTCAGTTCTGAGAGTTTGGATTTGGGAGGGGCGTACTGAACTTGGAGCATCTTGAGGGAGTGGGAGAGCTGGGTCACTGTGTTGATTGTCTCAATGAGTACTGTCAGACATCTCTGAAACTGGAGTAAATACTTTAGGGACAGAAGCATACACTGGGAGCTGACCAGGCTGGTCGTCTGTGGAGTTTCTTCCTTTGATGTCTCTTGGGATGTAATAGATAGTAATGGAGCCAAGAGTGTTTGTAACTACAGAATTCTCTCTGTCAACAATGAGTGGCCTCATTCAGGGATAGAAATAAGACAACTGTCAAAAAGCAGTCTATCTCGGCCTTCTGCTTCACCTCTGGGTTCATGTCACGTGTTTGCTGATTAACCCAATGTCCTTTCCAGCTCCCATCTTCACCTCTGCTCTGAGCTCCCCCCTTCATACACATCTGCCGTAAGAAAGCCCTACTATAGCAGAGGCTCCCCAGTACAAGGGTCTATCCATGTTGGTGTTTCTTCATTCTCATTGTAATGCCTGCCCTTTTAGTTAGCATGCAATGGATTGAGGATGCATGCAACACACACATGCAGGCACATACACATGCATACACACATACACACACACACATGCATGCATACACACACGCACATGCACACATATGCATGCATACACACAGTCGCATGTATTCACATTTATTACACATTTTGAATTAAAACAGTGGTATAGTCCCTTTGTAGGGACAGCTGCTCAGAGCCTGGTGTGGGGACTGCTGGGTAGCGCTGTCCCCACCCTCCTCAGCTTTCCTTCTTACTACCTTAGGATTTCTGGCTCATTGTTCCCATAGTCCCTGTCAAAAGGCATGCTGCCTTTCACCTGACTTTACACAGGGATTCTTTCTTTTAGAGTTCAGGTCCCCTCTTCTTCCTTTCCTTTTGAGAATGATTAAGCTTTGGCTCAGTAATCAGGCAAATGCCCCTAATTTTTTAGAACTGTTTCTAATGTGCTGT
Organism: Rhynchomys soricoides; assembly: GCA_019843965.1. Lineage (NCBI taxonomy): Eukaryota > Metazoa > Chordata > Mammalia > Rodentia > Muridae > Rhynchomys > Rhynchomys soricoides. The sequence continues at coordinate 2,115,528 of JADRCH010000123.1, forward strand.
CTGAACTCAGCAAAGATCGCCACCATGCCATGTCGTCCTTCGTGAATTGCAGTGTTTACAGCAATGGCACTGAAATATCTTTATTGCTGGCTGAGTGTGAATTTAATGCAGGCAGGGTAACACTCATTGGCAGTGGGGTGTGAACCTTGTAGAGGATTCCTAGAAGTTATGAGATTTAGTTAATAGAAAAGGGGATATTCTCCTGCGTATTTGCCCATTTGTAGAAGTGTGTTATACTCTCTAGGTTTTATTTATATTTTACCCTTTAAAAGGTCACTATGGATGCCCTCTTTCTGAAGGACCCAATCGAGGCACCAACACGAGCGGCCATATTCTGCACTGTCACCTCTGCTCTGAGGTGCAACCTTGGTATCTGGCATGGCAACAGTTCCAGATTTTACAGAACATTCCCAGGTGGGTCAGGTCAGGATTCAACTGGGATGGGTAGGTATTAAGGAAGAAATAAATGCAGGTGAAGTGTATGATGGTAGCCACGTGGCTTTTGTGTTGTGACTTATCCCTCGGTGAAGGCAGTGTCTGCTAGGCATCTCCATTACCTGCCTACTGCTCTATATTCTAGTTACAGGAGGGGAGTCCCTAATGTTGGTTCACATCTAGTGGGGAGAGATAAAACGGTTATCTTTATCTCCTGGAGATGGAAATGGTGGAAATATCTGCAGATATTGAAGAGAATATCCATAAGAAATATTGGTCTCCATATGCCTATTAAGTTCAATTGGGGGGTACTTTCCCCTGCTCAGGAATCCTCAATACAGTAAAACCAAAATCTAGAGTCATCTTGGTACTCCCTCTGGCCTCATGATTTGAAGTATTTATATAATAAAGCATTGTTGAAATGTATTCCCGATTTTCATGGTGAAATAGAAAGTCTAGTCTCACACTCATGTCTTTCCGTTTTCTTTTGAGAAAAAGAAAAAAGAAATTCCCCGTATTAGAATGTTGGAAGATACACAGTCCTGGGGAAATTTTTCAAAGAGAACAAATGATCAATTGCTGTCAAATGTAGGAAGCATTTCTGCCAGTATTCATGGGGCATTTTCATTATGCAAACCTCACGTATCTGGAGTACAGAAATCACTTCACTGCTGTCTGTGAATAACCCAGAAGGGTGGCGTCATTCCCTGCTGTCCTAGTTCAAGAGGACTGCCGAGTGCTTCCATTTTAACTGGCTGAAATCACTTTGAAAACATTGGTCCATCAAGAAAAAACAAAAACTCAAAAAAACTTACCGAACGTTTCCACTGTGCCTGGAGACACACTGAAAATGGAACCTTCCCTCGTGACTGGTGGATGTCAGAAGTTCACAGTTCCACAAACATTTCTTTGGCAATAGCAAACTGAAAGAATCTATGTCTTTTTAATAGAGTTCCCAGCTTTGTCTTGTTATTTAGGGAAATGGGAAAAAGTGTGTGTCTGGGATTAACTTGGTGCTTTAATTTGACAACAACTGAGCAAGCCCATAGATTGAAGAGTAAGTTCATTCGTTGAGGACTAAGCCCATACATTGAGAAGAATGTCCATTCATTGAGAAGTTATCCCATTCATTGAGAAGAAAGTTCATTCATTGAGGAGTAATCCCATTCATTGAGAAGAAAGTTGATTCACTGAGGAGTAAGCCCATTCATTGAGCAAGCCATTGAGCTTTTGTGGGATGTGTAGACAGAAGACACCATCCTCTGTCTGGACAGGGCCTGAGAAGAACACATAGTGGTGGCCTCATGGCTAGGAGAGAACCTAGTACAGGAGAGGAAAGCACAGCTAATTAAAACTACTAGATTTTAAATAAAAAGGTGAAAGGGTGAAAGTTTACATACTGTCCCTCCAACCCCTGACTCTGCCAAGTGTAGGCAAGCATGGGGAGGGGGGAACCTGAAGGCTTATGTACTGCCCATGGGAGTATCAGGGGTGCACTCACTATGGGAAATTATTCTTCAGTTTTTAAAGATGTTAAACATGTAATTACTGTAAGACTCAGCAGGACTAAAACACCACTCGGTGGTCGAGCACTTGCCTGGTATATGTGAGATCCAGGTTTATATCTAGTACTGATGGAAAAATCATGAGGTGTGTGGGTGTGACTAAGAGGTACGTATATAGGAAATTTTCAGTGATAATTTTAAGGAGACAGTTTAGATGCCAGAGAGTGCCACAGGATTGTCTGATGGTGTGGTCTGTCCAGTGTGGGAGGTCAAGGCAGGCTGGCTAGAGAGTGAAGTCTCCAGAGTGAACGTAGTGATGCACAAGCATGTGTTAGACTACAGAACCACACAAGAAAAGAATCGGGGAAGGCCATTGGTCCATATGTCACTTTATAGACAGTTGAAGGATGTCACTTCTCAGAGAGAGACCAGGTGATTTACACAAAAGAATTAAGATAAGTTATTCTGTCTCCAGAATCTCAAGACACTTTTATCTTTTAACTCTGATGGACTAATTTGCTGTGTGTGTGTGTGTGTGTGTGTGTGTGTGTGTGTGTATTCTAATATCTGAATATTGAGTTTTAGGGTACACAGTTTGAAATATGTACAGGTGGTACAAAGTGCTTTGATTTGGTCTGGACAGATGGCTCAGCGGCTAAAACACTGACTGTCTAGAAGATTCAGTTTCGGTTCCTAGCAAGCACATGGCAGTTCAAACCTGTTTGTAAGTGTAGCTCTATTGGAGTCACTCTCTTCTGACCCCTCAGGACTTCATGCATGTGGTATATTTAAACACAGCCAGGCAAAACCCCTGTACACATAAAATAAATAAAATATATAAAAACAAAATAAACAAAGAAGTGCCCATATTAGCAGGCTTTAGTTGCCCTGAAGGGAAAGTTGGATCATCTTAGACACAGACAGTAAACAGTTTAGCCACACCCAGACTTGGTGATCATTGAATACAGAGGGTCCTTTGAAATCTAGTCCCTCCAGAAGCCACAGTAAGATCTTGAGAGAGGATACATTTCTTACGCTTTCATGTTCCAGTATAAAACTAATGAGGTGGTTTGTTGCCTCCAATGTGTCATTAATTGCATAAAGACTCTTTAAGGATTTGTTCGTTTCACGGGTGGAGAGAAACATCACAGGACCACATTAACTACAGGACATTGATTGCCACATGCAATTTATTCTGGAGAACGCTGTGAGGCTTACATTTTAGAAAGGAGTGTAGTTTTTCAAAGGAAAACCACTTACCCCATGACTAAGTCATTTATTTTATATATTGTGTGCTGGTGCCTCTGTACATGTGCAGGACAAGGCTAGATGTCAACCTTGAGTGCTCTCCCTCAGGAGCTGTCCTTTCTTTCCAAGACGAAACCCCTCATTGGCCTAAAGCCACCAGACAGGCTGGACTGACTGGCCACTGAGTCCCAAGGATCCTCCCGTCTTCTCCCGAGGACAGGGAATTGAACTCAGGTCCTCCTGCTTGCGGAGCAAATGCTTTACTGACTGAGCCCTGTCTCCAGACCCCAGAATAGAGCCTTTAAAGCTTCTGGCTGCTCAGTGTCACACTCAGCTCTCCCTTTCATCTGTAGGACACTTCCAGGTAGCTGGGTCCTATTGTTAACCTTGCTGTGGAATTGACAAAGTCTGGGTCTGGTGCAGCTGGGCAGCAAAGACCAGGCCAGAAGAGCTGATGTACATTAAGTTTCCTTTACCAGTTGCAAAGGAAGCATGAGGAATCAACAGGGGACCCCCCCACCTTCGCCTCAATGTAGAAATTTGCAAAGGAGCTGCCTCCAGCAAGTAAGCCTAGTCCACGGCAAACAGTATCCCAAAGAGAGCCTGATTCTGAAAACTGAGAAGCTGCCATCTCTGTCCCTCAATAGAGCCCCATTGTTCAAGTAGCAGCTTCCAGTGTTCAGCACTCAGTCTGCCAAAGCTGCAAGGACTTCATAATATGTTAACCAGGAGTGCGCATCTCTTTAAAGTTGGTGCTTGCTACAAAGTTTCAGGCTGTAAGAACCCACCAATAGGGAGGAAGTAACTGTGGTTGACTTCTGCAATTTTACGGTGTTTAAAAACACTGGGAGCTTTGTATAATAAAAGCATTTAGCTGTTGGGATCTTAACTGTGTCCCTAGGCAGAAGAGAAGATGGGGGATGGAGACAGAAAGGGAGAGTAAGGGAGGGAGGGGAAGAGTCAGGAGAGGGAGAGACAGGGAGAAAGAATGAGATGGGAAAACATTTTTGGTTCGCTTTTGTTTTAGATTTAAATGCAGCTTCCAATAGATGCCTCAGATTAAAGCCAAAGAAAAGTAAAATAAGCATACTTATTTTAAATATGCAAAGGATAACAGTCAAATAATGAATGTATTCAGATCATAGAAGTGGTCGTGATGAGCCCATCCTTGCCTATCATGAGATAAAACATCAATCCTTACGCAGCTCCCAGAACAAGCCAGAGATGCACATTAATGAATTGCTGCATGGTGGGTCTGTGCATCCTTAGGAAAGAATGGCCTGTGGCCAGAGGTCTCCATCAGTCAGCTCCAGCATCTTCACATCCTTCTGCCACAGAGACTCTGAGCTCTACATAATGCCTGCAGGTTCTGGGTTGTGACTAGTTGTCAGGGAGGCATCTAAGCCTGGGTGGTTAGGAAGGGTAAGGGATGGACCATGAACTCTTGCTTCTGGGATTGACAGTCACTGGGCTGACGAGAGGAATCTTTGAAAGTTGTTCTTTGTGTTCATCTTTCCCTTTAGTCTGGGAATGGCGCACTCAGCCAACGCTGGTGTGGTGAAAGAGGAAATGTGTGTTTGAAGACACTTTGCATAAGCCGAGCTCTTTTCTGGCTCCTGGCTAAAGGAGATCCTGGTGTGTGTGTGTGTGTGTGTGTGTGTGTGTGTGTGTTTAGATAAGGTGCCATGTAGGCTGACTGTACAGATGGGAAGGCCCAAGCCTCTACCTCTTGAATGCTGGGATAGCAGGCTGATCTTAGGCACGTTTGGGATGGAACCCAGGGCTCTATGCGTGCTAGGAAGCACTAGACCAGCTGGGCTACTTCCTCACCACAGAACTCTTAACAGATTGGAATTCTTCCCTTCCTTTAATGTCTCCCTTTCCATTCCTCCCCTCTTCCCTCCTCCCCTCTTCCCTCCTCCCCTCTTCCCTCCTCCCCTCTTCTCTCCTCTTCTCTTCCCTCCTCCCCTCTTTCCTCCTCCCCTCTTCCCTCCTTCCCCTTTCCTCCTCCCCTCTTCCCTCCCCCCTTTCCTCCTCCTCTCCTCCCTCCTCATCTCTTGCCTCCTCCCCTCCTCCCTCTTCTCTTCTTTCCTCCTCTCTTCCCTCTCTCCTCCTGTCATCTCTCATTTCTTCCCTTCTTCCCCTTTCCCTCCTCCCTCCTCCCCTCTTTCCCCTTCCCTCCTCCCTTCCGTCCCTTATTTTTTCCTTACTATTCTGTCCACTCCCACCTTGGCAGACATGAGGATTGATTCTCAGTCTCTTATAGTGACAATTATAGTACCTGGGGGGGACTTTCTGTTAGTTACACAGCCAGAAACCAAACCGGCAGAGTGTGGGATTCATTCATCCATGTGCTGACACATGTGTCTGTGTGGTGCTACATGTGTCTGTGTGGTGCTACATGTGTCTGTGTGTTCTGCATATATCTGTGCTGTACATATGTTTGTATGCTGTGCATGTGTTTGTGTGCTGTGCATGTGTCTGTGTGCCATGCATTTGTCTGTGCTGTTGTATGTGTCTCTGTGCTGTGCATGTGTGTGTTTGCTGTGCATGTATGTATGTGTGTGTGTGCTGTGCATGTGTGTGTGTGCTGTGCATGTGTGTGTGTGCTGTGCATGTGTGTGTGTGTTTGCTGTGCACGTGTGTATGTGTGTGTTTGCTGT
>JADRCH010000123.1:2125250-2143001 GCA_019843965.1 Rhynchomys soricoides
TTCCTGGAAATGCTGCTCTGACCTGTCTATACAATATTTCTGTGTCTTCCACCTAGTTCTGTAGCCTGCTACCATGTTCAGGCATAAGCATCTTTGTCTAGGTGGTTGAATAAAATATTTTCCATGATTTGAGAGATTGGGAATGAGGAGTAATAACTTGTCTAAAGGAATAAAGGTTGTGTGTGTGTTCATCCCAGATTACTGCTACCTGTGTAGGCTCTAACTGCAGATGGGAAGAGGGGCTCCATCTCCAAGGAGCCAGTGAGATAACCGTGGGGCACGTGAGTGAAACATATGTTTTAAATGTTCTTCCTTATATTACCAGCCAGCCTTCACACTGTAATATTCTTGCTATGGCCAATTTCAAGCTTGAACTCTATCAAGCAGTTTATAAAATTCTTGCTTATGTAATAACCCATTTTCCTGAGACTGCATAAGCAAACAACAACCCACCTCTGCAAGAAGCTTACATTCCAGTGGGAGAAGAAAGACATTGTAAAGGTAAACTTACAGATAAATAGTATTCCTTCAAATTGCAGTAAATGCTGTGCAGGGTGGGGGTAATGGGATAGTTTGGTTGACTAAGGAGAGACCATTATTAAGTATGCAAGTGTCCTGTGAGTCTCACGCTATGCAGTGCACATCGTGGAATTGTTACCTCCTGAGTCATCTCTTAGGAGCCATTATGGGAACTTTGTAGTAATTGATGGAGAAAGTCACTGTTATCCAAGGTGACTATCAGGCTGAGGGCACAGACAATGCAGCGGCCTTGTGGCATGGAAGAGTCTAATGTGCTTTGAAGCCCGAGAGGTCAGTAGGTGAGGGGGTGAAGCCATGTTTGGGAGGACTCCTGGCTGCCTTGCTTTATGAGGGCAGAGAAGGAGAGGGACAAGCTGACGCTTATAGAAAGACTGGGATGCGGGAGAGTTCACAACATTTGAGTCTGTCCTTCTGGGTGTCTCTGATATTAACTACGTTTTCAGCGTCAGGTCTATAAGTACAGTGTTGTCATAGTAAATGTCTGCTCTTGCTAGGTGTGATGACTTGTTATCAAGCTATAATATAACATGTGTGTTTTGGTGCACACACACACATGTAGGAGACAGAGAGAAAGAGACAGAGAGAGTCAGAGATACAAAGACAGATAAAAGACAAAGGCAAGAGACAGAAAGACAGAGCAGGGAGAGAAGAGACAGAGAGAGAAACAGAGCAGAAAAAGAAAGAGAGAGAGAGAGAGAGAGAGAGAGAGAGAGAGAGAGAGAGAATCCCATTGGGAGGTGGTAGATATGATAACTGAATCCAGCAGACATTTCTGTGGTGCCCAGAAGGAAATTTTATATATTTGTGTCAACCTTAATACTGGGCACAGTTCAGCTCACACCATGGACCTCAGAAAATAGTCAATAGAGGAATGAATGACAGACTCAATTATGCCTAGGGCAGAGGTTATCAAGTCTGAGTATGTATCAGAAATTGCCTTGTTAAAAATGCAGGTGAAAGGACCTTGTCTCCTGAGATTTCTTCACCTTTAGTAAGCAGACCAGAGGAGCACCCACCTCCAGTAGGTGGGATTAGCAGAACTGACTAGCAAAGCAGAGATAGAAAATGAGACTTGCCCTTCATGTTACTGGTAAGTCTCTTCATGCGTGGGCAGAAATGATGTCTATAGCATCCTAAGTTGTAGATTCAGTGAAGAGTCTCTAAAGAATCCTTTTCACGGATTCCGTTCTCAAATGCATGAAAAGAGGAAGGTTTCATGATCTCATGAAACTTTCCAACCTAGACCTTTAGTCATTTCCTTAGTGACCCCAGGAAATGCCTGTCTCTGCTCTCTGCTATCTTTGCTGCAGAAAGATGTGGCAATGTCATGGGACCTCAGTTTCCCTTGGGTGACAGGTGGTACGATGTAGATAAGAAAGCTGGTCCTTTTCATCCTCCAACTTGGCCAGGGTCTTATCCCCTCCAAGATTGTGCTTCTTTCTCTGCAGAAGGAACACATTGGGTTTGGTGTTGGACCATGGATTTAGAGGTAATTTAGAAGGTAAGGGGACACAATAATAAACTTGAGATGTATACAAGAATGTTTGTAACTTTTTACATTTTCCAATCTCTTTTAAACAATCTGAGATAAAAGTTTCTCTGTGGTTATGATGGGTTGTAGCCAATTATTTACTATAATTGCTATAATTTGTCTTTAAAGAAAAGGAGGTTTAAACTTGAGTTTGGGATTTAATATACTCAATTAATTTTTTTTCTGGTTTCTGTGACAAAATCTCTGATGAAAGCATATTATTCAGGCTCACAGTTTGAGGGGATACAGTCGATTGTGTTGGGGAAGGCATGGTTAAGGGGAAGTATCAGCTAGGCATTGTGTTCATCAGGAAGGTGAAAAAGATGTCGGCTGGTGCTCATCCTGCCTGCCCACCTGCCTGCCTCTGCCTGCTTGCTTCCTTCCTTCCTTCCTTCCTTCCTTCCTTCCTTCCTTTCTTTCTCTCCCTTTTTCCTTCTTTCCTTCCTTCCTCCCTCCCCTTCTTTCCCTCTTTCTTCCTTCCCCCCTCCCTCTTTCTTTCTTCTTTCTTTCTTTCTTTCTTTCTTTCTTTCTTTCTTTCTTTCTTTGTATTCAACCTGGGATCCTGTCCCATGGATGGTGCCACTTTCTTTAGTTAAGTCCAGAGCTGTGTCTATAAGGTGATTCTCATACCAGCTAGGCTGACAGTGAAGCCTAACCTTCACAAGTGTCTGGATCCTCAGTTAGCTGAACTCTTTCAAGTGGTTAGCAACCATCTCTTCCTGCTGTTTTTGGATGGGAACCTTATATGTGGAAAAACTACTTGACTCTTGGAGAGAAAGTTGGTTTGGAGTGGAAAGTTGGGCACAAAAAATTCCATAGAGCATCCTTTGCCAGAAACAAAGTAAACACCTGGGAAGATGAAAGTGAAGAATCCCTAGCTGTCCCTTCCATGACTCAGACATTGGTTTAACATCAAGAAGGTCACTCTATTTCCTAGGCCCATTTGTCTAGATAAAAAGTTTAAACTCCTAAGGGGATGTTCCTATGTCTTTATTCAAGATACTACTTTTTGATTAGTGAGCTCTGGGTGTGAACATCAGAGAGGAAGTGTCTACAACACATGGGCAATCTAGCCATAATAAGAAAATTTCCATTTCCATATTCTTCCTTTCAAACTCCAATCTAATTTGAAATAATCATTATTTAACTAAGTCTCTATTTTTCTAGAGTCACTCAACCTACAGTGAATGTTTCTAATGACTGTAAATAAAAATACATTTCCAATTAAATTTGAATTTTAGATAACCAGTGACTAATATTTAAAATATAAGTCTGTACTTCATCCATGAAGTCTCTTCCCCTTGAGTAGGATGGGTCTATACTAAGCAGATGACTCACTGCTTGTATGATGTTCAAGTTGAATGTAGCATCTTCTGTCTTTCTTTTCTTTCTTTGGGTACTTTATTTACATTTCAAATGTTTCCCCCTTTCCAGATCTCCCCTTTGGAACCTCCCTATTCCCTTCCTCCTCCCCCTGCCTCTATGGGGGTATTCACCCACCCACCCACCCACTCTCGTCTTCCCTCCTTGGCATTCTCCTATATTGGGGCATCTAACACCCTTAGGGCCTCTGCTCCCACTGATGGCTAACAAGACCCTCCTCTGCCACATATGTGGCCAGCACCATGGGTCCCTCCATGTGTATTCTTTGGTTGGTGATCCAGTCTTCAGGAACATGGAGGGGTCAGGCCAGTGGACACTGTTGCTCCCTCCATGGGGCTGCAAACTCCCTCAGCTCCTTCTGTCCCTTCTCCAACTCCTTCAACTGGGACCTCAGCCCTACTGTTGCTGTGAAGTGACTCAAATATAGTTAAAATGGCCATCCTACCGAAAGCAATCTACAGATTCAATGCAATCCCCATCAAAATCCCAACTCAATTCTTCATAGACTTAGAAAGAGCAATTCTCAAATTCATATGGAATAACAAAAAACCCAGGATAGCAAAAACTATTCTCATCAATAAAAGAACTACTGGTGGAATCAGCCTCCCTGACCTCAAGCTGTACTACAGAGCAGTAGTGATAAAAACTGCATGGTATTGGTACAGTGACAGGCAGGTAGATCAACGAAATAGGATTGAAGATCCAGAAAAGAACCCACACTGTTATGGTCACTTGATCTTTGACAAAGGAGCTAAAACCATCCAGTGGAAAAAAGACAGCATTTTCAACAAATGGTGCTGGATCAACTGGCGGTCTACATGTAGAAGATTGCGAATTGATCCTTTCCTATCTCCCTGTACAAAGCTCAAGTCCAAGTGGATCAAGGACCTTCACATAAAACCAGATACACTGAATCTAATAGAAGAGAAAGTGGGGAAGAGTCTCAAACACATGGGCACAGGGGAAAAGTTCTTGAACAGAACACCAATGGCTTGTGCTCTATGATAAAGAATGGACAGATGGGACCTCATAAAATTACAAAGCTTCTGTAAGACAAAGGATACTGTAAATAGGACAAAACAGCAACCTACAGATTGTAAAAGATCTTTACTAATCCTACGTCCGATAGAGGGCTAATATCCAGTGTATACAAAGAAATCAAGAAGCTAGGCTCCAGAGATCCAAATAACCCTATCAAAAAATGGGGAAGAGAATTAAACAGAGAATTCTCAACTGAGGAAACTCGAATGGCTAAGAAGCACCTAAAGAAATGTTCAACATCCTTAGTCATCAGGGATATGCAAATCAAAACAACCCTGAGATTCCACCTCACACCAATCAGAATGACTAAGATCAAAAACTCAGGTGACAGCAGATGTTGGTGAGGATGTGGAGAAAGAGGAACACTCCTCCATTGCTGGTGGGAATGCAAGCTGATACAACCTCTCTGGAAATCAGTTTGGTGGACCCTCAGAAAAATGAACATAATACTACCTGAGGACCCAGCTATTCCACTCCTGGGCATATACCCAGAAGATGCTCCAACTTCTAAGACAGATAGATGTTCCACAATGTTCATAGCAGCCATATTTATAATAGCCAGAAACTGGAAACAACCCAGATGTCCCTCAACAGAGGAATGGATACAGAAAATGTGGTACATTTACACAGTGGAGTACTACTCAGCTGTTAAAAACAATGACTTCATGAAATTCTTAGGTAAATGGATGGAACTTGAAAATATCATCCTGGGCGAGGTAACACAGTCACAAAAGAATGAACACAGTATGTACTCACTGATAAGTGGTTATTTGCATCTTCTGTCTTATCCAGTCATTCTGTGCATGGCTTCTGCAGCATCTGAAGAATCTGTTATCACTAGCAGATAAGGCCATCATCACCCAGTCTGGAGCTGGGAATGTCAAATGGCATTCACTGTTTCTTCTCATTGCAAATAACCATGCTTACTACATCAATTCCTAAAATCTTCCCACATGTGTGGCAGAATTTGTGCTGCTTCAGAACAGAATAGCAAGATGACTGGTAGATGTTTTACGGGGCTGAATCCCTGATTTTTAAATAATAGTTATTTGCTTTGAGAGATTTCTTTTCTTTTCTTTTTTAAATTTCCTGTCACAAAAAAACATCATGGTCTCATTGTTACCCTGGAGGCTTCGGATTCCTGTAGAATGAAAAGAAGTTGGCAGTATCATGTCAGCCTCAAATCCATATTTTAAGCCAGTTTGAAAACCCTAAAATCCAGGACCATTGTACTACCTCAATAAAATCTCATTAAAAATGCTGAGGTTGGTTTATTAAATAGGTTCAAGGCTATTGCTTATGAACTATGAGTGAGCTACTTAGAGAAAATTGCACTGAAATGACTAGGTTCTATACTGTAATATCTGTCAAGAGACAGAAGTCATGTGACAGAGCGAAAGGAAAGGTGTCTTCCTATTTATTGATAACCTACTTATTCCCCTCACCCACAATCCCATTCCCTGACTTTGTATATCTTTCTCTTCAATCAAGTTCACTCTTTTTGGTCAAGCCACAGGTCAAAAGGTAGCTGTGGTCGTTCGAATAGGAGTGGCCCCCGTGGACTCGTGTGATTGAAGGCTTGGCCATAGGGAGTGGCACTATCAGGAGGCGTGGCCTTGCTGGGTGGGTGTGGCCTTGTTGAACAAAATGTATCATTGTGGAGGTAGGTTTTCAGGTCTAGATCTTTTTAAAAAATTTAATCTAATTAATTTATTAATTTATATATTCGCTTTATATCCTGCTCTCTGCCCCCTCTCAGTTACCCTCCCACAATCTTCCCCCTCTCTCCCCTCTCCTTCTTCTCTGAGCAGGAGGGGGTCCCCAGGTATCTCCTACCTGAGCACTTCAATCTCTGTGAAACAAGGTATATCCTCCCCTTCTGAGGCCAGATAAGACAGCCTGTTAGAAGAACATATTGTACATGTAGGCAACTGCTTTTAGGATGGCCCCTGCTCCAGTTGTTTGGGACCACATGAAGACCAAGCTGCACATCTGCTACATATGAGCGGGGAGGCCTAGGTCCAGCCTATGTATGTTCTTTGGTTGGTGGTTCAGTCTTTGAGAGCCTCAAGAGTCCAGGGTTTTGAGGTCTTACATGCTCAAGCTATGTCCAGTGTGGGTCTTAATCTCCTTCTGTTGCTTGCAGATCAAGATGTAGAACTCTCAGCTTCTTCTCTGGTACCATGTCTGCCTGGGCACTACCATGGTCCCCACCATGACAATAGTGGTCTAAACCTCTAAACCTGTAAGCCAGCTCCAATGAAATGTCTTCTTTTATAAGAGTTGCAGTGGTCATAGTGTCTCTTCAGAACAGTGAAAGCCTAACTAAGACAGTAGCATACAAGGAAGGATCTTTTCCATGTGCAATCTTCACTGGCTCAGTGAGAGGTCACTGTCTGGACTAGTCATCTACTGTTATTTAACAAGAGCCTTAATGCACTCTAGTTTAATGAAACATGCATTTATGTCTCAGTTTCAGTGGTCCAGGCAAAGCTAGTTTTATTCTGGGAGTCAGAATTTCTCACAGAGCTTCAGTCAAGGTCTTGGCTAGGGCTGTAATCTCAATCAAAGACTCAGTGGGGAAGGGGCCACTTTTAAGCTTTCTCACAGGTTCTGTGTAGGGCTCAGCTCCCCTGGAACAATTGGGTAGAAGACTTTGTGTCCTTTCTGGCTTTTGTGTGGATGCCACCCTCAATTCTTGGTCTCAACAAGCTGATATTATGTCATTAGACATATGACATTATGACATCATGTCATTAGATCTAGTAATACAGTATGATCACAGACGTGGTTGGTGTCATTGGTTCCATATTTTCGTAGTTAGAAACAAGCCATGAGTCCTATACACACAAGGGAAGTGAGGGAGGGCATGGGGTCATTTTTGGCATCTAAGTAGTACATAATCAGGCTTCAGCATCAACATTCTTATGGTACCCACTTCTCCCTACATCATAGGATGATGTGAAGCCAAAGCCAATCTCATCTGTAACGGCATTACCACTTTTGCTAACAACATGTCCTAAAAAACTCATCCATTGTACAGAAGAAGGCTTTAAGACTGTGAAATGGAATTGGCGAAATTTCAAAACTATTCACTGAATTGAACCAGTGATGGAATAGCTTAGGTTATTGGGCATATCCTCCATGACTACATTCTTCCAACCACTAAACATTTAAAGTAGGGACTCTTACATAATAATATAGGTCCTTAGGGGCTTTTATGTACTGAATCTTTTTTTTTTAAATAAGTGTACTCTGCAGAATGCTGCCTTACTTTTCTCCACTGACAGGCAAAGTAAAGGGGCAGCCAGGGAGTGACAGCCAAAGAAGTTCCAGACCAATTTGCTGTAAATTATTGGGATGATATGTCAACTCTTGGGATCACAGGGCTTTGAATGTAGTCACTTAATTGCGTGTATGTTGCTTCTGTTGGGTGGAAGAGGTTTAGAATTTTAATGGAAGTGGTTAATCATGGTCTTCCAAGGAGAACACTGTCACTCAGGGATAATTCATTAAGTTTTGACATGAATGAAAAGTTTAGAGACGCATGCTAAACACCACTATCAGCTGTAATTTGTGACTTCTGGGCCTTGGTAATTACACAATTATAATGCAAGCCTTCCCGTCAGGAAATATACTCTTTCTTTTCTTCCCCTCTTATTTCAAACTTCCTTTTAGAGATTAATTTGGGAAGGAGGACTCTGTATGGGCTGAAAGCAGAGAAACGGTTGTTCAATCACAGGATATTTGATTTTCTATGTTTTTCTTGGCAGAGCATATGTAGTTTACTTTGGCCATGTAAGGTATTCATTTGATTTAACAGCATAATGATCATTTATAAAACATTAATATTTTATTACTAAGTTATATTATTATTACATTAATATTTCTTTTCAGAAAATATAGGCCCTTATGGCTCGCAGAATTACCATTTCGGGAACAAAAGCAGAAGTAAATTTTGAGGCCACATCCTCGTTTAGAAAGCAAATATCATTGTGGAGTACTGAGTTCAGGTTAAAAAGCAAATAATAATAATAATACAATTTAAAAGATAATAATCAGAATCCCTGCCATCACTTAGAGCTTTGGAATGAGTAATGCACCTTTATAATGAATGTTTGTGCCTTGATTCTATTGGGTATTGAGTGCAGTTGATGGTGAGTCACTCATCCTTTGCTTTTGTGAGTTGTAAATGACTTGAACCAAGGTTCCTAATAATATGTATCTGCCTCTCTACTGTAGCTTTTGTGCATTTTGAAAAATCAAGTTGAAAACGAATGTTGTATATTAGATTTTATCTACTTATGGAATCTTAGCTTTGCCCAGTGGCTTATAAACTCCATGCGTAAGGAGCAGCTAATGTGAGTCAGAATTCTTGGGGGAAGTTGGCCTTGTTAACAGAAACAGCTACGTAGCTTTTAGACTCAGCAGGGAAGGTGATGCTTTTACTGTTGCTCAGTCCCTATCGTGGAAAACAGTACTCCAATTCATTCATTAAAAACGCACCCAAACTTAGCATCTAATATATTCCAGACCTAACTTCAGGTATCATTCAGGCAACACCACAAAACAAGAGGTCATGCATAGCTTTTGTCTTTAGACAGCAGACACTTGGGGTAAGAAAACACATGACACACATAAAATTAGTAAGTTTCCCGATGCTCAAAAAGATGATATGGGCCAGGGCAATAAGGAAGAAGAATCAGGCACATGATTCTGAGAGACACGATTCTTAGGTGAGAGCTCAGGGACTGATTGCTCAATTAAGTATCAGGGTGGGAAAGGAGTTACCTGAGCAAAGTTCTTACAGAGGGAAAGCCTCAAGCTCTGTGCATGGGAAGAACATTCCGGCAAAGAGATTGGCAAAGCCAAGAGCGTCTAGGGGAGGGGCTCAAAATGTTCAGTGCAGATGGTCCTTTGTATTATCTTGCATTTTCTAGACATGATGAAACTGTAACTTGGTGGTTTGTGGCTCTTATAGAGAGCTTTGGGGAATTTACAAAATAATGTTCAGGCTACGCCTTTGAGAGTCCAGTGTGCTTCAGGGGCTAACAGAATACAAACTTAGTGTATGTCTTAATTGCCTAGTTGTCGAATACATAATCTAGATTTTTTTTATTGTTATATTAGCTGTTGTTTCCTAATACAACTTCTTATGGTGACTTGGTTATTCTAAATTAGGATGTTCTAACATTTAAAAAAATCTGACGAATATACTCAGGTAGGATCTTGTAAATTCTCGCTTCATTAAGTGGTATAATGTTGAGAACAGGCTTTGGAGGAAGGGCGTACTTCCTAGGAGCTGGAGAAGGCTCAACAGCTAAAGCCACTTCTTGCTTTTCCTGAAAAATTGAGGTTTGTTCCATACCTCCAGACAGCTCAGAAATACCTGTAACTGCAGCCCCAGGGGTCTGTCCTCACGGGTAATACACTCATGTCAATGTACTCTTGCACACACAGACGGACAGACTGACACATAAAAAATATATATATATTTATACATATTTACATATATGTATATATGTATTTGTATATGGACCAATATAAATATATCTTAAAATATAGTGATTTAATTTCCTGAGATTCTATAGATTACTGATGAGATTGAGAAAATAAAGATCAGTTATAGACACCAAAATTTTGTCATCATTCTATAGAATCTGACTAATCAGTGAGCTCATGAGTCCTATTTTTATATGACACTTATATTTTAATAATTTAAAATACAATCATTATGAATGTCTGCTGTATTTTCAGCACATGTGTGAAATTTCAAATAATTAAAAATGACTTTGTTTTAATATCGTACCGACTTAACTTGGTGTCCTCTGTGTCCCCCTGGGTGTGGAGCCATCCTTTGGAGTATCGCCAACCCCTCCCCACTCCACTGCAGGACGGGGGTATATGTACAGGAGGCATATGTATAACGTGTTTTATAGGTATATGTGTCATATATTAAAAGAGGATGTGAAGTTAGGGGTTGGATCTGTGTGGGGTTTGGGTGAATAGCATAAAAATTCTCAATTAATAAAAGTTAGCATAGCCTTGTCAGACATCAATGGGAGGAGAGGCCCATTGTCCTGGCAAGGCTTGATGCCCCAGGATAGGGGAATGCCAGGGCAGGGAAGTGGGAGTGGGTGGGTGGGTGGTTGAGCACCCTCATAGAGGCAGGGGAGGGAGGATGGGATAAGGGGTTTCCAGAGGGGAAACCGGGAAAGGGGATAACATTTGAAATGTAAATAAAGAAAATATCCAACTTTATAAAAAACAAAGAAACAATCTTCAAATTACTATTAAAAAGTTAAAAAAAAAAAAAGGAGAAACAATTTAAGGCAGTGCTTGCCATGAGATTGGACACCTGCTAAATCAGTGAGGTGAGAATGATATCAGCATCACAAAGAAGTTGACTGAAAGAACATTCTCAGCTGATAGAGCCCAGACTGCTCTTCAGGAAGACCGTGGCTACATTCCTAGTAGTACTCATGGCAATTCACAGTGGTTTAAAAACCTCACTTCTGATGACCTTTGCTGAACTGTGTAGGTAGGAACCAAGCACATACACACAGTACACATAGATATGTACAGAGAAACATTAAATAAAAATTTGCTGGGCAGTGGTGGTGCACGCCTTTAATCCCAGCACTTGGAAGGCAGAGGCAGGCGGATTTCTGAGTTCGAGGTCAGCCTGGTCTACAGAGTGAGTTCCAGGACAGCCAGGGCTACACAGAGAAACCCTGTCTCAAAAAACCAAAAAAAAAAAAAAAATAAAAAAAAATAAAAAAAAATAAAAAAAAAGAATCTTGTTAAAGAAACTTCCTGAAAGTGAGAGTAATTGAGGTGGATTTCAGGCTAATAGTGTGACTGGGAAACCAGGGAAGGACAATTGCATTGTTCCCCATCCTTACTCATTCATCCTGTACTTTAGACTCTGGTGTCTAACCTCCAAGGTGGTCTCTGTTGATCCCCGGTATCCACACCTCTTCCAGTGTGAAGCCCACACTAGCTTGTACAAATCTGGTGTTAATCTCAACTGCCGACTTGATGAGATTTAGAATCACCTGGGGGAAAGGCCTCTGAGTATGCTTCCGACAAATTATTTTGATTAGGCTAATTGAAGCAGGAAGAGCCACTTATTGTGGGCTGCAGGATTCTTTGGGCTGGGATCATGACCTGAATAAAAAAGGAGAAAGAGAACAGAGAACCAGCATTCACCACGGAACACCTCAGTGTCCGTCAACCGACGAATAGATACTGGAAATGAGGCCTATTTATACAACTGACCACTACTCCGCTGTGAAGAAAAATTAAACCATGAACTTGGCAGGGACATAGATAAAACAAGAAGAGATAACACTGAGTAACAAAATTCAGACCCAGAAAAACAAATGCCGTGTGTTCTCTCCCATCTGTGATTCCTAGCTCCGAATCCTCAGATATGAGTATAAAATACAGATTCATTGCAGAAACCAGAAAAGTAAAACAGGATCGTGGAGAGGGGGCTGAAGAAAGAAATAGCAGGTTCAGGTGATGTACTGGCTGGTTTTGTGTCAACTTGACACAAGCTGGAGTTACCACAGAGAAAGGAGTTTCAGTTGAGAAAATGCCTCCATGAGATTCAGTTGTAAGGCATTTTCTCAATTAGTGATCAAGGACTGAGGGCCCCTTGTGAGTGGTACCATTCCCTGGGTTGGTAGTCTTGGGTTCTATAAGAAAGCCAGCTGACCAAACCAGGGGAAGCAAGCCAGTAAGTAACATTCCTCCATGGCCTCTGAATCAGCTCCTGCTTCCTGATCTGCTTGAGTTCCAGTCCTGACTTCCTTTGGTGATGAATAGCAGTGTGGAAGTGTAAGCTGAATAAACCCTTTCCTCCCCAACTTGCTTTTTGGTCATGATGCTTGTGTAGGAATAGAAATCCTGACTAAGACAGGTGATATGAAGAAGAACGGGAAAAGAAGGGGAGGGGTTGGTAATTGGGGAGGGGAAGGGAGGTCAATACAGACAGAAAGGGATGACCTGTGACAATAGATCAATATCTATTTATATATCTTAAATGTTGTTATATACAAATGTGTGTGTGTGTGTGTGTGTGTGTGTGTGTATATATATATATATACTAAATATATATTAGGAAGTTGCATTGCTTTTCCTGACAGCGATCCACATAAGAGTCACAGACTATTTAACATATATCCCAGTACCTGGCATTGGAAACCTCCATTTTATTTGGTCAGGGGAGTCCAAGATACCCCCTAAAATACAGGAATGTATCATAGTAATAGTAATACCATGCCATAGTTACAGAAAACCAGCCCCACACTGAGTGCTCTGCAGACTTTGTGAACCGATGTCCTCTGGCCATAAAAATAAAATTATTAGAAACTTCAAGCCCTCTCCACAGTCTGTTGAGGCACAAGGCGAATCAAAACACCAGGCAGAGAAACCTTTCCGGCTGCTAACACTCTTTACATTCTAGTATTATTTTCTAGGATTCCTGCATGAGTACCGTAATGAGGTCATTTCCCCTCACCATCTCCCCGTTACTTCCTCCTGTATCCGTAGAGAAGATGATTTTCCCTCTAACCAATAATTGCCTACTGCTCTTCCCTACAGCAGGGCCTTGTGCTGTTTTCTCCATCCATGCTGCGGTGGCCACTGTGGTCGTCACTAGTCGGGTCTTGTGTAGGCAGCCACTTTGTTAGGGTTTCATGGGAACAGCTTCCCTGGTGATCACAGAGACACTGTCTCACAACAGTTATGGTTGCTGTTTAAGACCTTGTGCCTTTGGCTCTTCCAGTCTTCCTACCCTGTGTGATGAGCTGTTCCTAAGTTGTAGGATCTGGGTTATATGTGTATCAACTGAGCCTGGCCAACCCTAACTTTTGGCTCTCTGTGGCTATCTGTTCTCCATCTGAGGGGTGAGAGCTCCACTTATCTGTGGTCATAAAGATAAGCATTTAGAACGTAGGTGGCAATCATGCTGGTTTAGGGGAATGATGGCAGTAGGTTCTCTTCCAGGGTTCATGACCTCACCTCCAACTAGTTGGCAGGTCACAATACCAGGAATGAATTCCCTCCTATGGGTCAGGCCTTGAGGTCAGTTTAGACAGCTGCTTGT
Organism: Rhynchomys soricoides; assembly: GCA_019843965.1. NCBI lineage: Eukaryota > Metazoa > Chordata > Mammalia > Rodentia > Muridae > Rhynchomys > Rhynchomys soricoides. Next base: position 2,138,861 of record JADRCH010000123.1, read on the forward strand.
TATTCCTGAGTTTTAAGCTCCACTGTTGTACTGTTAGGGATGTTCCGCCATGCTGGCCATTACTGTGGTTCTTAGGTTTTATATCTGGGTAGAGCTTTTAATTGATTCCCCTTTGGCAGTTTCTGTCCACCCACGCCAGGGTGGCAGTCACTGTCCGTCTCTTGGATACTGTGTTAACACAAGGCACACAACTGGGATAATGCAGAGGCCATTCAAGCGTTCTTATGTCAACCTTAAATTAACAATACTAATAAGACCACACCCCATAGGTAATAAGTCCATGTATTTGAACTAAGGATGTCCTAGATACTTCATAAAAAGCTGTCCACAACTTATCCTGTCTTCTGCATCTCTAAAGAACACCATGAAGTGAGAGCTATCGATGTCTCATAAGTGAGGCAAAAATCACAACAGCTCCCATTGAGCCACAGTTAAAAGCTATCTGCTGGTCTTGTTTTAACTAAATTTAGTAGGTCCAAATTTCTGAATTTCTAGTAAGTCAGAAGACCAGTGTTTGTTTGGCTGACTCAAGAACTGAATCGTACAGAAGCAAATAATCAAGGCTTCAATACTGGAATGAAATTCCAAGATAGTTATTGCCTATAGTGGGCTCAGTGAATTTATTTGTTTCTCTTCATAATTTCCCATCCAAGACAAACATTACTGTCTTTACTTTACTACAAATATTAGCAAAGTAAAGCAAAAATAACAAAAAAATAGCAAAGATCCCTGAGGATCATAGGATATAAATATTTTGAAGTAAAATTTAAATAACTTTCCCCAGGGTATAATTATTTAGTAACAGGCTAAACTAGAATTTGATGCCAACTCTTTACTAATGCAAATCTCATGTACTTTTTACTAAGTCAAATATAGAATGAACAATTGAGTTTCAAGGAATATTTTTGTTGAAAAATATACACTGTAATCCTAACAGAAATCATAAGATTATGCTTAGACAGGTACCTGTCTAAGGGTCCAATTGGGCTTCTTTGCGCAGTTTGCCAAGAAGGTGAAATTTGGTTAAATATTTTGACAGTTCTTTTTCTCTCTCTCTCACTTTTGGGTATGATGACATTTAAAATGAGGTGTCAGGGGGCAGGCATATTTTTTCCCCTTCAAAAATGACAGAACGAAAAAGAAAGCACAAAGCCCAGAGTCACCAAAACCGGGGATTTTCATGGAGAACGCCAGCTGGGCAGAAGGGAGCATAAGCTGCATTCAGGACAAGTTTCACAGGATGCAAAGGGAAACCATCTGCTTTGCTTTTTTGTTCTTGTTTAAGAGCAGCTTGTGTTTGCAACTCATAATTTAAAACATGGTAATAGCCAACAGGGCTCTGTGAAGCATAAAACGCCCTGACCCTTTCCCAGTCCCCTACCAATTATTGCTAGATTTTTACTCTGTGTTTGCAGAACGCCAAATGTGAAGAAGGCATTTGCATGTTGCAACCTGGATAGTAATGTTCACCTAGCCCTGGATGAGTCTGTGTGTATTTTGTGTTTTCTGGACATCCCAGGATGCTTTGGTGAAACCCAGCCAACATGAATCACAGGTAATGTTCAGCTTAGCTGTGAGAACCCCCTAGGCTGAGATTATGGCTTTGTGCTCCAGTTGTCATCCTATGCAGGGTGGCATTCCCGAGACCTTGGTTTATCTGCAGCTGCACCTGGGAGAGACTTGGAAAATTTTTTTTTTTTTTGGAGGGGAAAATGTGGTTTTATACATATACTCTTCTCCTTGGCATTCACCTCAGCCTACTTTACCTGCTGAAGGTTCCTAGCCACTCAGACTTCACAGCTTCTGGTCAGTGTCTGAAATTACTCTGGTAAAAAGAAACATGGAAGCAAGTAGATGTTCCTGAGAAAATAACCTTGTAAACCTCCTTCCAGGGCCAACCACTAGATACAACTGCAAAGTGGTTCACAGTAAGTGGTCCAGGGGAGAACCCAGATCATCCATTTCCTATGATATCTGTGGCTTCAGGAGGTTACTAAGTTTTAGGCTTCTCATTTATGGGGTAATCAAATGGACTGCCTGGGCACAGGAATTCAGCGAGCTACTTAGAATGAGCTCAGACCTTTATTTTAATATATCATGGGGTAAATCTTGCAGAAACCTGGTCCTCTACCTTCTAAAGGCAGGAGACATATCCTTCCCATGTTGTGTTAACCAAACATGTCCTATGTATTGACTACTATTTCTCCAAACTCAAATTTTCCTTATTTACTGCCAACTTAATTGATTTTCCTCATTATTTATGCATTGTGGTGTTGTTGTTGTTGTTGATGATTGAGACAGTGCCTCACTGTGAAGCCCAGGTTGGAACAGAGTGTAGTCAAGGTTAGTCTTGAGTTCACAGTTACTAACCTTTCTCAACCTGTCCAGTGCTGAGGGTACTGGTGTGCACTGATATGACTATCTTTAAAATCTGGGGCATCTGCAAACCCATGTTCTGATGAATAAATTAAACCAAAGCCATACACAGGTATCCTTGGACAATTTGGTATAGAAATGTCTGATTCTCCCATGCATCCGTAGTCTTTGAGGTCCAAATAAACTGTTCTTTGTATAGATGCAATAATGCAGATGAGCTCATCTCAATAGAAAGGAATCATTACGAACTCATTAGGTACTCAATTTTCTGTCTCTTTGTATGAACCACCTTTAAATTAAGATATTATCTTCTTAATAAGTGGTGGGCAGAGTAGCTTAGGTGTGTGTCTTGAAATACTGGAAGGTTCTAGAAAGTGTGCAAGGTTGAAACTATTTTTGGAGTGATGTCAGAGTATTTAAGGTAGTACACCTTGGAGGTGGCTATAGGTTCCTCATTAGTTTATAACTATTATTAGCTAAATATTCATTAGTTTTTCTAAAAGTTATTTTAAAATTAATTGCATATATATTTCTCAACCATCTTGAATCATCCCTATAAATATCTTACGACTTTCCTGTTGAGTTCAGAAGACATTGGTGCAACCTTTAATTTTCTTCGGTTGCTACCATTAAAGTGAATTGTGATTATGTAATATGAACAGTAGACTCAGCTGTGACCGAGAGTGAGTTGAATCTGATTTAATCCTTCAGCTCGAGAACCAAGGACAGACAGAATAGCAAGTGGGAAGAAACAGAGAAGGTAGATAGCCTATTAAGCCAGCTCCTGGTCGGGATGCTGCCAGGTACAGCTGGCAGGTGGATGCTTGCATATAAGCTAGGGGATCATGGATCTATAAAGGATGTCAGAAACACTGCTGATCACTGCAGGGCCTGAAGACCAAGCCAGGTACAATAACAAAGTGTAGGCCTAGGAACAAGAACTGAAGAAAACCTTCCCAACTCAGAGGCTAGACACAGGATATTCTCTTATGTTTACAGATCTGGAGTCACACATTTCTTCTAAAAGTGTGATGCTAACATAGAGACTCAGGCTTGGTGGAGATATAAACAAAAGTCTCTCTCTCTCTCTCTCTCTCTCTCTCTCTCTCTCTCTGTATGTGTGTATGTGTGTGTGTGTGTGTGTGTGAGAGAGAGAGAGACAGAGAGAGGGAGAGAGAAGGAGAGAGGAGAAGGGAGAAAGAGGGGGATATCAAATGAAATAGCTTGCTTTGCTAGCATACACATGCAATGATATAGCATGATACCATGTGCTAAATTAATGGCTTAAACCAACTCCAGAAAGTATGTAGTCACAAGAGTTAAACCCCTGGGAAAAGCAGCTTCAAGGCAGCCTGTGCTCTTGAGTCTCATCCTCTTCACAATACCTTTCTCTGGTGAAGCTCATTTTTCTCATGCTACGTACAAGAAACTCAAGTCAGTGAAGCACAAGATGTGGATGCCCAGTAGAAACCTACACATGAGAAGCAGAAGGACAAAAAAGGATGCCACTCTTCTATTGCTGTTTCAAAACACCATGGCCAAAGCAGCTCAGAGAACAAACTTAACAATTCCAGGAGGGAGGGGAAGAGTTTATTGTGAACGGGAGGCCTGGCCTCAAGAACAGAAACCTAAGAACTTATCATTCAACTGCTTAGTGAATGGGTGAAGCATCCGTTGGACATTGCTTAAAGGATGTAAGTGTTCACAAGAGGCTGAGAAAGACTATGAATGACCAGTGAGGGCTGATGAAGACTATGAATGACCA
>JADRCH010000123.1:2143011-2199622 GCA_019843965.1 Rhynchomys soricoides
GATGAAGACTATGAATGACCAGTGAGGGCTGATGAAGACTATGAATGACCAATGAGGGCTGATGAAGGCTATGAATGACCAATGAGGGCTGATGAAGACTGAAGAAGCCCAACGCAAGAATGTTGAGGCCAATGGCAATCTAAAAAGGTAGTCATACTGATTACCATTTGGGCAATTTCACAGAGGTGACCACATGCAAACAATCTGCCTTGACTTACCATCAATGAGGAAATGTGTAAACTCTTTCAACTGGTTTGAAGACATAAAAAGAAAGAATAACTGATATAGAGGAAATGAATACTTTAATTGCCAAAAAGATCAAGCTTTTCTATGAAGGGTCAGAAACAAGTGAGCCAAGCATCTATGGACCAGAATATCTATCTCTATGGACATAGGTTCATTTTTCTTGCTGTTGATATTTAAGAGCCTCAGATGTAATCATCTTAATGTCAGTGAGGGGACAGGCTCAGACAGCACAGACCTTGGTCAAAGCCATCTCATACTAATGCAAACCATGCTGTTATCCAAATGTAGTCTGCTGCTTGGTGTACAATGCTACTAGAACATAGCCACACCCACTTTTTACATGACTCCTGTGGTGGTTTGATTAGGAATAGCCCCCATAGGCTCATAGACTTGGAATGCTTGGTCACCAGGGAGTGACACTTTTAGGGGATGTGACCCTGTTGAAGTAGATGTGGCTTTGTAGGAAGAAGTGTGTCACTTTGAGGTTTCAGAAGCCCAAGCCAGGTCCAGTGTGTGTGTATCTCTCTTCCTGCTGACTACAGATCCAGATGTAGAATCCTCAGCTTCCTCCCTAGCAGTTGGCCTACATGCGACTATGTTCCTTGCCATGACAATAATGAAACCTCTGAACCTGTAAGCCAGACCCAAATAAATGCTTTCCTTTTTAATAGTTGCCATGGTCATGATGTCTCTTCACAGTGATAGAACACTGACTAATGCAATAACAGCAGACCCATAACTGCTGCCAATGATATGATACACAAGGAATAAAGCATTTATTAACTGGTCTACCAAAGAAAGTAGTAAGTCTTGCTTTAAGTTGGTCTCTACTAAGAGTCAAGGTCTTATCTACATGAATAACAATCCAGAATAAAGGACCTAGAGGCAACATTTAAATAGAAAATTGACATTTTTATCTGGATTAAAGCAAGACATGGATCTCTAAGCTGATCATTTCTTCTCAGAACTGGCAGACAGGTAACTAGGCTCACCATGAAAGTACTACAGAAAAATTGAGAGAAGAGAAGGAAAAAGAGAAAGTGGGGAAAAGTATTTAATTACAGAGAAGGGACTCAATGATAAAAGTGAAGAAATGTTTTATGTGCATTACATATGCTGACCATGATTATGCTGTGATCGGATACCACTTTCCTACTGTCCTTTTCCAGGGAAGAATTTGAAATCAAATTCACACAGCTAATTAAAGTTCCATCCTCAGCTACCCGGGAATCTCCAGTGTGGCTAGCTCCATATCCACACCTCTGTAGAAGCCCTGGTTAAATTTAGAGGATCACAACACAAAACAGAGATGGTAGTAGAAAATGGAATTATAGAGCAGAGGACAGGGTTCTGTCAGGACAGAAGTGGAAGAAGACAAGGTGATAAGATGCTGGTGAACATGACCAGACTGTATTATTTAAAAAAGAGAGAGAGATGTTTGAACCCAAAGCTAGAATCAGAGATGTGAATAGTCTATGTGCTTCCTGGTTATCAGAGTAGCAGAATTTTATTTTCAAAAGTGTATTTTAAGGGACAGTAACACAGGATCCCATCTTGCAATATGCGAGGTAAGGAGGTAGCATATGGGGTCACAGTACTCCTGAGGTGTTCAACAGCCAGAAGCCTACGCAGATCTTAGGACTGGACAAGTGTCACAGCAGCTAGAAAGTGGAAGGAGAGAGGGATGCTGTAGAGGGGGATGCTGTAGAGGGGGATGCTGGAGAGAGGGATGCTGGAGAGAGGGATACTGGAGAGAGGGATGCTGGAGAGGGATGCTGGAGAGGGATGCTGGAGAGGGGGATGCTGGAGAGGGATGCTGGAGAGGGGGATGCTGGAGAGGGGGATGCTGGAGAGGGATGCTGGAGAGGGTGATGCTGGAGAGAGGGATGCTGGAGAGGGGGATTCTGGAGAGAGGGATGTTGGAGAGAGGGATGCTGGAGAAGGGGATGCTGGAGAGAGGGATGCTGGAGAGGAGGCTCAGCATCAGGATCACCTGGCTCCGCAGGGTGTTTGAAAGGTTCCACCCCCTTATGGTCAGTAAGAAGCCGTGAAACTCAAAGAAAATTGGGGCAATGGTCTGATTTGCATGTTGGAAAAAGCCTTTGAGCTTCAGAGTGAAAAATGGATCCAAGTTAGGCTACACTATGAAGTGGGAACTTAAGCGTTCTTTGGAAAGTTGGTTGGATGGTTCTTTTGCTGGGAAAAACACAAAAAGGAACATTTAACTGAAGCAGACACAGTGAAGGGACTTTCTGCCAAACGAAGTACGTGAAAGGACATGTGCTGAAAGATTTTATGCTAAGGACACACATGTAGTGGTCCGCCTTACATTGCATAGTTGAGCTGCATTTGTTGGGACTCCATAGAGAAAAATGCACTAAAAACTGGTGGTGTGCTGCAGTTTCTTGCTGTTTCTGTGGACTCGGGCTGATTGGCAGAGAGATGTCAGCTGAGACAGATGCATGTGCTGAGGCAAGACCCCTGTAGGACATGTGATATTCAAAGGAGTATAAATAGGACTCAATGGACAGTGACAGAGGCTGAGCTTGGCTTGCTTGGAGAGCTAGCTGTGCAATGCTTGTGGGTCTTGTGTCTTCGCTGGTCTTTGATTCACAGAGAGAGATGCAGCCAAGAACTTCTCCTGGCGTCCCTTCTGGTCCCTCCTGCTGACTTGTGCTGAGGCTGAGGCCTGGCTGTCTCTGCTAGGTAGTGCCACCGCTGCTGATTTGGGTTTGTTAACCTGACTCTACCGACCTGGACTGCTGGTGTATCTGTGAAGTGTTTTCAAGTAGATCGAGCTGCTGCTGCTAACCTGTGAACTGAACTGCAGATTTCCAGGCATCACAGATGGGAGTTGCTCCAAAGAACCTTTCTAAACAGGTCCACTTCCCCACATCCTGTCTTTTCCACTCCCTCTGGTGGGCGGTGGGCTACAAGGGAGGTTAAAGTGTTTAAGAACCATCGTTAAAAATAAGGTTTGAAAAAACTAAAGTTACAAGAATGCATGAAGGGAGACCAATTAGTGAGCTGCTGATACATAGCAGCCAAGGTTATTGCTTACCCAAAGGGAACAACTAACCAAATAATGACTCAGACTCCTGGTATTCAGACTGGAAGTACAGGGATGTAGGACACAGATTAGCTGGTTTCTGTCATGCTTTGGAAGTAAATTGTCCCCCACAGCCTCCTGCATTTAAATATTCCATCTCCAGCTGGTGGCACTGTTTTTGGAGACTATGGATCCTCTGGGACGTGGACCTTTTGGAGGAAGTTGGTCACTGAGGATGAGAGGTGGCTGTCTAACCAATCAGTAAACTCTGAGTCAGCCAATCATAGACACTGTCTCAAAAATAACGTAGAGATGAAAGAAAATTGAACGTGCTCACCTGGTCCTCTCTCTGCTTCCTGCTCTGTTGATAGAATCCTATTTCTTGCTCTTTTATGTATAACCATTGGCAGTTGTCCTTTGCCACAAAGTGATAAGAGTTCTGTTGTCCTGGCTGTCCGAATCCTCAAGGTAGTGACACAGTTGGCTTTCCGTTTGGTCTTCCTATAGGGAGCTTTGTGCTTCTTGGTACTTTGTCGGCCCTTTTTGGTCCTAGGCTTCCAGATAAAGGGAGTTGAGCCCTTGAGACTGAAGACCTCACATCCTTGATGCCTAAAGGTATTGACCCCATACAGCCCCTTGATGCAAGCTGTTGATTAAATGAATGGGATTCAATTAAGTGGAACAAACCATTTTCTTCTGCCAGTTTTAAGAGCTTTCTTTATTTACATGTTTCTAGGCTTACGCTAACTCTCGAGTGCCTGAGGAATTAAAAGTCTTTGCAGTAATCCTTTTGCTCATTTAAACCAATAATACCCAGTACATAGAATATAGAATCTGTTAGGGATCTTTCGAATAATACCAATGTCTTGGAACCATGTTATCAATATTACCTCAGTACCTCAGAGATAACTTAGAATGGGTCTCACCCAGTCTTACATTGTAGCTATGTGTCAGCACTTGACTTCTTCATCAACACATTTTTCTCATGTTTCCTGCTTAACCCTTCTCTGAGTTATAATTCCTTATTTATAAAGCAGAGATATCTACTTAGTCTCTGGTCAGATCTCTTAATGAGATATTGCCATGTATACCTGTCATATTTTAAATACAAAAACATTAAAAGCCCTTCTAGTAGTTTTGTATCTCCATTTGACATGCCTGTGTCATATACATGTGTGTGTGGCATGTGGTGTGATGTGTTTGAGGGTGTGGGTGCTCGTGTCCATTTGTGTATTTGTGGACATGTCTGTTCTCATTACTCTCTGCCTAATTTTTTTGAGGCAGCATCTGTGATTGGTTGACCTGGAGCTTACTGATTGGCTAGATTGGCCTGGTGACATGTGAGTGCCCAGGATCCTCTTATCTCCCCTTCCTATACTGGGATTGCAAGGTATACTCTGTGCTCCACCCCCACACACCACTTCTGCATGGATGCTGAGGGTCTTAAGACCTTAAGTCCTCATGACTGTGCAGCAGGTACTTGACCCTCTGAGCCATGTCTCCATCCTTATCACAGTTGTCACTATTGGTTTGCTTGGATTATCAAACTGGCTGGGCTTTCTCTTTAGTTTTCTTACATCCTTGACTCTTTTATGACATCTGCTTATCATTCCCCCTTTCTGCATCCAGCTGAACTGGAATAAGCCTTCCATCCTATACATCACAGACATTTCTACTCCAATCATGCCTTCCCCCCAACCCCCAACAAATGTACTCAAGAAGAACCATTCCTGTTTTTCTGATTTCCCCAATTCACTCTTTGGTTTCCTCTTTTCTAAACTGAATGAAAATTTGCAGATGGTACAGGGCCCCTCCCCCATGTTTGTCAGATGTGCTGTTATCCATGGAAGCTGGGCAGTGCCAGTTTGGTGAAGAGCCGGAAACAATAAAGCCTTTTGTTGCAGGCATTGCTTTGTAGGATTGGCATTTCCAAATATAGGATAGACAGATGTAGCTCTTCATTCTTCATCTCTCCTCTCAATCTCTGGCTCTGGACTTCCTGTAAGCCCTTTGCATCGGTCCATTTCCCAGGGCAGCTTTATTAGGCTATAATTTGAGTCCTAGCTGAGGATTTCTTGTATTCAAATCCCCAGTGAAGATTTCTTGTACCTTTGTTGGGCATCTTTTTTCCCCTTCAGGTTCTCCTGGAATGTTTTTCTACTAACATTAGCTCATTGACTTAGACTAGATGCACGAAATGGAATTCTAGATATGTCCTTGTAAATTCAAGAATGGCACCAGAAAAACACAAAGGCGAATGTGCTAAGGGAAATCAAAAGACTTCCCAGACTTTACTGTGTGCATGGATCACTCGGAAAGAAGGCCAGCATCTAGGTTCTGACCCAAGGGTCTTTATTGATTGTTCTTCAGCTTTCTACCAAGGAACTCCCTCTGACATCAGTAGTATGTATACCATGTTGTCAGGGGTGGAGCGTTTGCTCTTCTGTTCTGTTAAGACCTCTTGTTTCCATCATCCGTCTACCTACTGTGCTTCCCACCATCCATTGCGCTACTCCCAAGATGTAGACCGTAATTCATGTTGGGAACTGTTGATTTCTGTAGCTGCCATATAGGATGGCCATAAACTGGTAACCATAAACAGACAGGTACAGTCTAAGAGTTTAAGAGACCACGAGTTTGAAAGCAAAGCTGCTCTGCTCTTTTCTGAAGATGTGAGGGAGGCTCATTCCCTGCCCTTCCAGCTTCAGGTGCCCAACTAACATCGATCAATCTCCACAGGCTTTCTATCACACCCCCCCCCTTCACTACACCCTTCTCTGTGCATATCTTATGAGGACATTTAATCAATGGATTTGCATCTAAACGGCCTAGGATCATCTTGTTCTAGATGGCGCAATTTAACTTAATTATGACAGAAGTGACACTTGGGATTACAACCACATGGACATGCTCTGAGAATTAAGATATAGATATAATTTCTGAGGGATATCAGGCCCATTCACATGGTATATAATCTTTATCTTCCTTGTTCAACGTAGAGATCCTTCAATTCTAAATGCAGAAAGTAGTTGCCTTTAATAGAACTAGTATTGCAAAATGAAAATATCCTTGTTCTCCTTAGATATTAATGTCCTACAGATGTCTCTGAAGATAATGCCCTGGGTCTGTCTGCATCGCTGACTGTAGGGAATTAAGTAATAATAAAGCCAGTGTTAGAGTCAAGAGACAGAGTAAAGGCAATAGATTGGAACTAAAATCCAAGAGAGTAGAAGGCCAGATAGCCCTAAGGAAACCACTGGCGTGACTGCCATGCTGTGGGCGTGGCTTCCACACTGCTATCTACCTGGGTCATGATTAATATTTCTCTGACTTTGTGGATCACACAGGGGCTCTTCCAGGTTAGGAATGACTTAGTGAGTCTGGCTGTGGCCGAGCTGTAATATGACTGACTTAGTATCTCAGGTAATGACACCACTGCCTGTCCGTGAGCCACACTGTGAGGAGCAAGGATTTTGTTTCATGTGAAAAGTGAGAATTTTAGAGGTCTTTGGCTGGCTTGTGTGTGCATTGCCAAGGTGCATGACCATCTGCCTGTGAAGAACTGCAGAACTGTGTTTTCTTCCTCCAGCTTCACTGAAAGATTCAAGTTAAGTTTGCCAGTCTTCTGACTTTTCAAAAGAATCTGTATTTTTAAATATGATCTTTATATTTACTAGTACTCCAATCACATTCTAAAATTGTGAAACAACTGGGTGGGTCAATTGAATATGCACACACACATACACACACACACACATATACACACACATAGACATATACACACATACATACACATGCATATACACACAGATATACATATATACACACACATGGTGTATATGCATATTTGCTTAATCTTGATGAGTGAGTACTTTATGAAGCATTCATACTTTGAACACATCTGTTACTTCCTGTGTTTAAAATAGTAATTATGAAATTAATAAGATTGATAAACTCAAGGAGGCAAAAAAGGAAGAAGATGCTGGTCAGAAGCTGCCTGTAGTTTGTTTTGCTCAGAACTCTGAATGGGTCGCTCTTCAGAGCACACCATGTCGAGAAGGAAATGAGACATTCCAAGGGCTATTAACTACTCCACCAGAGATCCCAGAAGATCACTGCCACATTATTTAGTGTCGATATTTATCTAATTCTAGTGCATAAAGGCAAATTTAACATGCTCAATGGTCCTCACACTCTCCCTGGCTTGCGAGCATGAGGTTTAATGATCCATTGACAGTGGACTAGGGTGTTATCTTATAAAACAAATGCCACTGGGATAGCATCAGAGAGTGGTTAGCTTTTTAATATATTATGTGCTTTAAGATTTTGTTTTCAAGTAGAACTCAGGATTCCTGTGTTTATATCAGTGTTTTTGAGAGTGTGGGACAAAACTGATCATGGTAATTAGCAAGTCCTCACCATCTCTCCATGGTCATGATCTCTGAGCTTAGATCAATGCACATGACTCTGCTCACATCTTTGATTGATGCCAGTGACCCATATGTGGCTTCATTTTAGAGCATGCACATCTGGAAAGAACCTGGCCTTCTCAGCAGGATCACAGGATCTTGATTCTGAGGTGTTAAAAGTGCCCCACATGGATATGAGTGCAGAATCCTTGGGGCTTCATACTGACCAGCTGCCAAAAGTACAGGAGATAAATAACTGTATGTGTAGCTTTCCACGTGAAAGTCGGAGCTCTGCACTGTGGCAATTCTCTGCAGTGGAGCAAAGGGAGATGCTTTAACAAGCAGAAGGACCAGCACTGTAATTTAGCTGGGTATGCCATAATAAGTTTCATTAAGACTATTTAAGGTGTTTCTGAAAACCTCAAACAACTGTTCCAGTCACATCAGAGAGCTCAAAATGACAGGAGCTTAGGCTCTGGGACTCAGGTTCTGTGGCTCAGACTCTGTGTCAAGCTGAAGCCTTTGTGAAGTTTGTGCAGGTGTTAAGAGAGGTGATAACCCATGTCAGGCATTTTGACCTGTCAAATTGTATTTGACTGATTCTAAGGATTTTCTTCTTTAATCAAATACAAAGAAAGAAAAAGAGAAATTAGAAGGACCCAGTGTTCAGCCTACAAACATTGCATTTTCAAAAACATGTACGTATTAACAGAAAAAAATATTATCTTTTTGTACTTTTTGAGACAGGGTCTCATTATATAGCCCTGAGTGGCCTGGCTGTCCTGGAACTCTTTGTGTAGACCAGGCTGGTCTTGAACTCATAGAAATCCTTCTGCCTCCGCCTCTGCCTCCACCTCCCAAGTTCTGGTATCAAAGGTGTGTGCTACTATGCACAGCTTTAAAGTATGCATGTATTAAAAAAGTGAATGAAGCATGCAGCTTTGTTTAAGTGAGCAGCTGACTCTAGGCTGAAATTTTGAATTAAGAGGGATTCCAAGACTGGTTATGGGAGCATTGTTGAAGGCACAGGGCTGTGATGGATTACTAGTGTTTGTCTGAGTCACAGGAAGGGGGCAGAGACAATCTGTGCCTCATGCAATGCATGGGTATGTAGTCATACTTAAAGGGATACTCTTAAAACTGGGTAACTATAAGAATTCTTTTACTTTAAACTTTGTAATGAAAGCTATAAGGTTGGTTGAAGATTCCTGAGTTCCCCTCAGAATGTAACTTGTTAAATAAATGGCAGTAATTATGATGAAGGCAGGGCAAGTGAAAAATTTCAGGGCCAATACTAGGAGTGAATATGTCTCAGATTCTTGTCAATCTCCAAACATGAAAATTGCTTTGGTGCAGCCAATGCAAGGCAGTATCGTAGTAATAGCACGTGACAACACTGAATGGCTTAGACATGACCGCACCAGGAAGCTGAGTGGGACTGTACTATCCAAGGGCAGCTTTTACATCTTAATGATAAAGGCACAAACCTGAGCCTCTGGAAGCTTCCAACCTTGTACAGGTTGTGAGTCTTCAGTTTGTCTACCATGGTGGTCATAATGTCCCCAAGCTATGTACACATTGAACCTTGAAGCCTTTGAATGTTAAGATGATGTAGCATAGGGATTGTCTTAGGTTATTACAAGAGGCCCACTGATCACACAGACCCTTAAAATCAGTTAACCTTCTCCACTTAAAGGCAGAGATAAGGAGAAGGAACAGTCAGAAGAGTGAGAAGAAGTGGCTGGAGAGAGCTTTGTGCAAGGCCTACAAAGAGACAGGGAAGCCCTTGAGAGCAAATGGCTGTTCCAGCCCATAGTTTCCAGGAAGAGGAATGCAGGTCTATAGGCACCAGCAGCTCAGTCTAACCAGCAGCCTGTGGAATCTGAGGGTAGACTCTTCCTCAAAGCCTGGCCAAGCCTCGCTATCATATTGACTTTTGCTTTGTGAATTCTCAGCTGAGGGCCCCCCTAGATCACCATCTTGTGATTAGCTTTCTAATCCATGGATCTATGGAGAGGGACAGGTTAATGAGTTCAGCAATGGACTTGGAAGCAGTAGAAACCAGAATCATATGATCTTGAAAGCCAAAGGTCTTGTCATTGGCCCAATCATGTCTGACAAACCCCAAATCCCAGGCTGACACTATTTCATCTACCATGCCATAGCCACTTGAGGGCAGTGGACTCTCCTTAGCCACTGTTCTCTGAAGGTGACACTTGAAGGTGAGGCGGGGTCCAGGAGATGGCTCAGAAGGTACAAAAACATGGCCATGCAAACCTAAAGTCTGGAATCAGATCCCAGAGCCCTCATAAAATTCATATGTGGTGGCAAAGATCTGTAATCTCAGTACTCTCCTGGAGAGATGAGGGTTAGAGGAAGAAGGCTCACTGAAAAAGTCACAGGCCAGATAGCCTGGCATACCCAGCCCCACAGCAGAGGCAGGAAGAGAGATCCTGTCTCTACAAGGCAGAAGCCATAAATGACTCCAGAGTGTTGTTCTCTGAGCTCTGCACATAGCACGTGCGAGCGCGCGCATGCGCGCACACACACACACACACAAACACACGCGCACGCGCACACACACCTCACACATACCCTGCATCCACACAAGTGCACAGCCCCCTACACAATGCATCAGTAAGTAAATAAATAAACATGCCCAGACTGTATCTTGAGCTCTAAGCCAATGAATCTGCCTCTAAACAGAGTGGATGGTGCAAACAGAAAGTTTGATACCTGACTTCCATATGTACACATAGACATGTGCACACACACACACACACACACACACATGAACATACATGCGCATGCACACACATACATGAACACACATGCACACACACACATACCTGAACACACATGCACACACACACACATGAACAAATGTGCACACACACACACATGAACACACGTGCACACACATGAACTCACATGCACACATACTCCAAAGCAGTTGCTCTGAAAACCAGGCCTGTTTGTGTGGATGTCACTTCATCTAACATGTTATTGGCTGAGATATTAGTTGCATAACCTAAATCAACTGCACAGGATACTAGAAATCTTAGCTTATTTTTGTGTTCAGGGAGAAGAAATGATCACAGTGTGTTAACCAATCTTTTCCATAAATACTTGTTTGTAGAATATCCCATTATGGATCTGGAGAGAGGGATGTTTTCCTCTGTAGTTGGGGGTCTTTTACTCATCTCTCTTGCTGATCATCTGCTAATTCCTGCACAGTGTTTGACCTCTGCCCTTTCTGCTTCTGTCTTTCTCCTTTCATTCTGTCTCTCATCTTGGCTTTGATGACAGAGAGATGGGGATAGCCTTAATTTTGCCCCTCTTTCTCCCTCTACTTTGACTCACAGTGTCTTGAACCTCAACACCTCCACCAAGTTAGCTCATTTGCAGTGAGTCCTTCACAGCACCTCTGTTCTCCGTTCTCCTGCTCCCGATGTGTTTGTCTGGTGTCTGTGAGCCTCAGGGTAGTCTACAGAAATAGCAGAGGACCAGCGTGTTTGATCACGCCTTCTTTGAGGTTTTAATAATTGAATAGATTTAGCTACTCCGTTGTCTGGGATAAGGAGTCAGTCTTAGTACCAATGCCATTTGGGGCAGGATACACAGTCCGTGTCTCGGGAGAGGGAAGGCCAGGAAACTATAGAGGGTTTTGTGGTGTCCCCAGTCTGCAGATTGCATGACAATACCAGTCCTGACTGCCAACAGTGCAAATGATTCATGAGCATCTACCAAGCCCTGTTCTACTGACAAGCCCTGAAATTTCGTTCTTATGTTTGCGTTAGTGGTTTGTGGGGTACAAATACAACTCAACATCTATGTCTGTCATTGCCTAGAATTTCCTGAGAGACCAAAATATTCCCAGGTTGAGAAGTACTCGCCTTCTAGAAATCTACTTGGCCTGTTAGCCGCATCTCACTCGACTGTGATCACTGGTCCACTCTTTACGTGAACCTGCACGAAGCAGAGAACTCATCAGCATGAGCCCGTTCAGTGATAACAGCATACTATTCCTAGGCTCTGCAATGAACTCCTACATGCAGTCGGCACACAGAGACCCTGCAAAGTCCTTTCTCTGACTGGAAAAAGCCTAATTAAACAAGCAAGTTCAGCTGGAGGATTTGTAGTCATTAATGGACTCTTCCAACTGCTGTGCTCACAGCTAAACAGGATTGAGCAAACACTGCCTTGAGGCACAACGCTGAATGCCAGGAGGCAGACGTTGTGTTAGCCTGTCTGTGTACTCTGTGCCTCTCACAAAGCATAGAGCTAAGGAAGGCTGGGTGCTGGCAAAGCTGCCCTCCTCCTCGAGGTTCTGAGGACATCTGTCCAGGTCTTGCTCATTCTCCGGATGCTGCATTTCTTGCCTTTTATCTCTACCTTCTTCTTCTGAGCTCATACCCCATCCTCTGTGTTGGTCCTCATCTTTCCTTTATTTGATATCGTCTAGCAATCTTTGGGCTCCAAGGTCTCTGATTTGAGAATATGCATATGAGGGTCTCTGTTGGCCATGTATCCTTCTCTCTCTCCCTCCGGGTCATTCTTTTTCGTTCCCTGGTCCTTCTTGTTTTAAAATGCACCATATGTGGTCTCACCAAATCTTTCAAAAACATTTCTCTCACTTTCAGTTTTTAAACATTGTTTATGTATTAATGTGTGTGGGCACATATACTATGACAAAAGTCAGAGGGCGGCTTGCAGGAGTCAATCTCCTTTTCCAACATATGAGTTATGGGATTGAACTCAGGTTGTCAGGCTTGGTGGCAAGCGCCGTCACCTGCTGAGCCATCCTGTTAGCCCACTTTCAGATTTGTAAATCCTTGACTATCCTCACTTATTTTCAAATGTATGACTCCTATACATTGTTTCACAATCCTCAAGTACAGGAAAAAGATTTAATATATCTGATTAGGTTGAATTACATCCCAATTTCTTTCTTGTATTGAGAAATTCAATCCTAAAATGCTTGGAAGAACAGGGTATTCAGCCTCTAATCACTCAAAAATTTCAGTCTCTCTCTCTCTCTCTCTCTCTCTGTCTCTGTCCATCTGTCTTTCTGTGTCCATCTGTCTCTCTGTGTTCATCTGTCTATCCATCTGTCTCCTTGTCTCTCTGTGGTCTTCATCTCTGTGTGTGTTTCTCTGTGTCTCTTAGTGTATCTGACTCTGTCTCTCTCACACCCACACTCACACACACACTTTCACACACACACATTTACACTTTCACACACACTTTCACACACACCCAATCACACACTCACATACACTCTCTCACACACTTTTACACACACACTCACACAACACTTACACACACTCCACACACTCACACACACACTTACACACACACTCACACACGCACACACACTCACACACACACTCACACACACGCACACTCACACACACGCACACACGCACACAATCACACACGCACACAATCACACACACGCACACACGCACACAATCACACACACACTCACACACACTTACCCACACACTTACACACACGCACACACACTCTCACACACTCTCACACAACACTTTCACACACACACGCACACACACTCACCCACACTCACACACACACTTTCACACACACGCACACACACTCACTCACACAAGCACCTGTCTTACTCCCTTCTCTCTTAACTTGCTCTTCTCTGTGATAATACGGGTTTGAGGAGAATGCATGTTTTACAACTGGCAAATTTATGTTCCAATTTGTGTGGATTCTAAAATAGTCAAAGGGCTCTGCCTCTTTATGGAACTAGATGGTGAACAGGATCTGAGGGCACTCCAGGCAAAGTGTGTAGGTCAGTGAATTCTTTCCACATTACGATGCGCTGGGATGACCCTCATGAATTTCACTCCCTGACCTTTTGCAGCTGTCGGGTCTCAATAATTTTTACCTGTTTTGATATTTTCCAAAATTGCTGAGGACATTGTGACATAAAGAACTGGCAAATATGCATAAGCCTAGCATGGTGAACAGCAATTCATGAGGGTCAAGTGGTCTGAGAGGGAAGTGGGGTCCTGTGATACTTGAGGGTTGGCAGTCTCAGGAGGTGATGTCAACTTTAAAATTAAGCAATGCTGTGATTTGCGTTGATTGATTTTTAGTTATAGTGACTAGCTACCTCAACAGTTCCAAATCCCTTAAAGATCATCATATTTTTTCCTGTTCGCCAAAGCAGTGTTTACATCATGGAGAACCTGTCTATTTCCCAGCTATCTTTACGACACTAGGCCCGTGTCAACCTTTTTATCTTGGAGCCAAAGAGAAAAAACAAAACAAACAAATAAGCAAATATAAGCAAAGCCTCCTCCAAGTCCAGGTCTTGCTTTGTGGCTTCTCTGTCTTTTGTTGAGGGTTTCATGCTGTAAAACATATTTATATATACATATATAAAAGTAAAAAGATGAGGCAAGCAACCAAAACATCTCATTTTACTGCACTCTAAATATTTTACATTTTTTTTTATATCCTCACAGAATGGCTTCATAGATCATTTTATAAAAATGGCTCTCCCTGCAGATTTACTCTAAGATGGGAAAAGTGTCTTATTTTCAACGTGGTCATTTGTATCTACAGCACTCTATTCTGTTAAACAGCCTTAATAAAAATGATATTATCCTTTTGTGCGGACACACATTGTCTTTTCTTGAGTAAAACAGTAAAAAGAAATAGAACCAAAGAAAGTCTTTCCTGGGGTGGAAAGTCATTCCAAATGTGTGATTATTTATGCTGTTGTTCCTGGCCAGCTCTTCATGAATGGCGATCGTCTTGAATTTCTTCAATATTTAGACTGAGAGACCAAACTAAGCCACCTTTTCCTTTCTGTGTGAGTCACTTTTGAAAATTCAGATGGAGCTGTGCTCTGCATTGGAGCCCTTATCTCACTTGGAAATCATGGTGTTCAGGTCTCCTGCACGAATGACCACAGGCCGATTTGCAACCATCGTGTGGTAGGATGGACTTCTAAACGAAGCAAGAGGAACCACAAAGACAGAGCCGGCCCCAGACTCCCCTTGAATTCCTCTCTGACCTCCATTGTCATACTCTTTTTATGTGTCCCTTTCTCTGTCATCACCCTATGGAAGCACTAATCTTGGCTACCTAGCACCCCCACAGGATTGTGGGCATAGCTATAGAAATTCCCACCCCATGGCTTTTGGAGGATTGTCAGACAAGACAGAGCAGAATCGGGACTGATTCTCAACCATAAATGTACCCTGAACGTGGAACTGGGTTCTGAATCTGAGACACGGCTCAAGTGTCCCCACCCCATCAAACCTGCTTCTGTGAATGGAATCATCTGGTCTTCCACAGCACTGGGAGGTTCAGTATCTGAGTGGATCTCACGGTGTCTGCTTGAATCCCTTAACTCCACAGTGGATATTTTTCATTCCTCCCTTTTATTTTCTGATCTTTGGTTATAGATCTATAATTGGTTGTTCTTTAATTTCTCTATCAACCTAGATGTAAAAACCACAATGAAACGATAAGACACCTTCCCTCAAAATAATTTAGTTCGATCTATTGATTTTCTTACTCATTTAAACATCAACTCATGAATATCATGTTCCATTCCTCACCATGACATCTAATTTATAGCTGAGAGTCTGGCGTGTCTTTCTTAAGCCATCCTAATATATCTGCTCCCAAGTCACTTTTAAAGCATGTATCACTCATGCTTCATTCCATTTTAACATATTTATTATTTGTATAAAACACTGGGCGAGTGAGATGGATCAGTGGGTAAAGGTGCTTGGGTCTCAACCTGATGACAGTATGCGTTCAATCTCTGGAAAACATATGGTGGGAGGGGAGAACCGACTCTTATATGTTGTCCTATGACCTCCACATGTGCACTGTGGTGTGTGCATAAGTCTGCATAGACACAGCACATACACACAACAAATACACAAGCAGAATAAGCTATGATGAGCATTGAGCATCCATTGCAAATAACCAACCCATAGTTTAGGGCTCACTATGAATACATGACTTCAAATATTGTAAGTCATATTTATAATTGTTTTATTTTTTTCTACCAAAGTTTGAGTTTGTGAGGGAAAGGACCACACTAGTTACTTTTATCATTCCTATAGTAAAATACCCAACAAAAGCAACTCAAGGTGGGGGGAGGTTTATTCTATTGCACAGTTTGAAGCCAGGGTCTGTGGAGGTGGAGAATCACAGTGGCAGGATCATGAGGCAGCTGGTCACACATCTTCAGTCAGGAAGCAGAGAGAGAAGAACACTGGCTCTGAGCTTGCTTTCTCCCTTTTGTTTAGTCCAGGCCTCCAGCCCACAGAGTGATATTGTCCATAATGAGGGTCTTTCATCTCAAGTGACACAGTGTGACAGTCAGCACCAACCATCAACTTTAGTATATATCTGTTTTTGTGCCTTCAATCGTTAGAAAAAAGTAAGAGTTTGAGAATAATATCTAAAACGAAGAAGAAAATTCCTTGCAGAGACAGGTACATTTTCAAATTCTTTCTTTGGACATGGGTCCGTTTGTTTGTCATCCAGTAAAATTTCCCAGGTAGAGCTAGTCATTGCTGTATACTGATGGACAGGCCACAGCTGGTTAGTAGCACAGTCTGGGATGGTTGGGACCGTGACTGCTATGTTGGATAGTTTGTGTTTTTAAATGAAGCTGGAAGTGTTCGTCACATCCTGTGTGCATCACATCCTCTGGGTCCATGGCGCCACTTCCTCAGGGGGAAATTCACTGGAGGGATTCATTCAAGTGCTCAGCTTTGCACTCTCTTTCCCAGTCCCAAAGTTTTCTCTTTGAGAAGGGAGAGAAAGCACACAGAGAATATCATGTCTACTGTAATATTGCATCTACTGTGCTTCTTCTGTGCACAGACAGGCAGCATACATTTCGCATATGGAGTCCATCAGCACAAGGTCCCTGAGAGGCACATGAGATCATTTACTCCCATAGCTTCTGTGTGGTTAGCAGTCGGAGAGTGGTTTGAGACAATGCTAATTCTTTCCACCTGGTGGCTTTTCTCATGTGTTTTTCTGTGAAATGGTGTGAAATAGTTCATCCATTTACTCATAGTCTCTTTTTCAACATTGCAACCTAAATACTAACTCCAATAGCCTTGTCACTTAAGAACACAGTGAAACTAAGAGGATCTGTAAGACTGGGGGACTGGCCAGTGCTTCTCAACCTTCCTAATGCTGCAACCCTTCAAGATAGCTCCTCGTGTTGTGGTGACCCCCAACCATTAAATCATTTTGTTGCTACTTGGTAACTATAATTTTACTACTACTACTGTTACGAATCAGAATATCTGATATGTGACACCAAAGGGATCAAGACCCACAGATTGGGAACACTAGACTAGAGAGTTGTGGCTAGCATCAGTGTCCCCCACAGGCTCCAGTAGCACTGCTGGGACATAGTAGAACCTTTAAGAGGTGGCACCTAGAGGGAGGTCTTTGGGTCATTTGTTGAATCTTGAGGAGGGAACAGTGGGATTTCACATTCTTTACTTCATTTGCTTCTTCATGGTGAGGTTGGCAACATCCTCCACCACATGCTCCTGCTGTCTCACACACACCAAAAACCATCGTGGTTTGCAACCTTCCAATCAGAACAAAGTCTTTGCTTTTCATGAGCTAATTCACACGGGGATTCTGCTATCATGATAGGAACCTGACAAGCACATGTCTGCTTGTGTGTGCATGTGCTGTGTCTTCAGCACCTCCTGCACACTCAGCCCAGTTCTCTTCTGCTTCTTAGGGAACGGCTGTGCAGAAAACAAAGCCCTGGTTGCTCACATTGCAATGGAGGAGCACACAGAACAGGCACTGTGCATAGTGGCTGGCATGTGCAGAATGCTAACTGCCTTTTTGGCTCTAACTAAGGAAATATCTTCAGCCACAAAACATCTCTGTCATGACCATGGTTAGACTATCAGGATGTCTGCTTATTTATCTGGGTCTTCTGGAGAAATGCAAACTCTTGTCCCCAGAGCTGCGTGGGAAACTGCTTTGCAGTTTGGAGACAGAAAATACATAAACAAGATAAACTCTCCCCTCTGTTGCCTGAAATAGCTTCTCTACGTTATCATTTAACCCTCCAACACCAGATAGCAGCTCACTTAAGGATTCCTACCCTTTCCCTAGCTGCAGAGCAAATGCAAGGTAAGAGTGAGGGAATTTTGGGGGAATTCCCAAATAAAATAAAATACTAATTTAAATTTTGTCTAAGCTCTCTAGGAAAAAGGTGTTTAGTGGACAGAGGATCAAAGAGAGATGTTAAAGACATAATTCTAGTTTCTTTTTTTAATATGGTGGATTGCAGCGAGGTCCTGATGCATGCCAGGCAAAGGCTCTTCCACTGAGATACATCCCTGTGTCTTTTCACTTTATCTTGTGATAGATTCTTGTCAGTATAACCAGGCTGGCCTCGAACTACCTACATAGCTCAAGCTGACATCAAACATGTCATCCCCCGATCTTGTACAGGGTTTATGGGTCTGTGATGTTGTTGAGTTTTACTGAAAGGCATTTAAATAAATAAATAAATAAATAAATAAATAAATAAATGTAATACCAGACATGAGTTTGTGTGTGTCTCACATACCTCAGTGTGGAAAACAAGCTAACTAAACCTCAAGAGAGCTTAATAGGGACCCACTGCATTTGTGAGGTTCTTGAGATATGTCAAAATGCTTTCCTTTTAATTTTTTCCTGAACTGATGAATACATTTTTCTTATAAGATAAAGCACTAAAATCATTAAATGTTTTAGATAGCTGTGTGTTGTAGAAAAATAGCCCAGGTCCTAAGGCACAAACAATTTTCAACTTTAGAGGGAGAGTGTTTCACATCCTGACACTCAGAAAATGGATGAATCCGAAAGCACATAGAATCCTGCTGTAGGGTATCTTGGAGTTGCACAGAACTTGGAACTTGTAACCAACCAAAACATTTTTTATCAGCCCGAAAACAGTACACAAGTCTGTGATAAAGGTGGCTCTGTGGCTAATCCCAATCTAAATGACAGTGGCCATGGAAACAAACAGCCCCATCAAAGTGGCATTGCTGCCCCCATTGAAACAACAAATATTAGCATTGTCCCCAACTACCTCAAAGTGTCCTCTACTCTCTATTGCCACCTCGGGAAATCTCTGAGGGACAGAGAGAAGAAGCTCAATGGATTTCATGTGGACTGCAATCAGGCCAGAAGTGGTCTTGAATTTCAAGCTGGCTTCCACTGAGCATTGGTAGCTTCCTCATGGATGGAAGGAGTCTGGGCTGTTTGAGATGGCAGAGAGATTGCTCACTTTTTTACCTCACCTGGCTCTCTTTCTCTGTGAGATGGTGGGTGGGGCAATGCATGACCTGTAATACCTTGGCTACTTCTGAAACCCAGTTGTATGCTCAGTCTCCACAACTCTGGGGAGAATCAACACCCCTCTTCTCTTAAGTGTGATGAAAACATTTGGAAACATACACCCAACGTTCAACTGCTAGGGTATAGTTCACTAATGAGACTTTGGCTCTCTATCATTCCGAGCTCATAACAGCAAAGTCTCTACTATGGCGGTGGCTCTCAACCTGTGGATGGAGACCCCTCAGGTATCATCAGATATTTACATTACAATGTGTAACAGTAGCAGAATGACAGTTATGAAGTAGCAACGATAATAATTTATGGTGGGGTCACCACAACCCGAGGAACTGCATTAAAGAGTCGCACCGTGAGGAAGGCTGAGAACCACTGTACTATAGATTCCAAATGCCTCGTTGAGTTTGGAAGATGACATTCCTTCACTCTGCTACTTTAAGAGGTTTCCATCCACCACACAGTCATTCACTGATTTCCTCATCATCTCTCCTGGATAATATTCTAGTTACTAAGGAGGGAGAAGTGTCTGACTATAGTGACCTCCCTATTGTTGGGATAGAAGAGGAGATAAAATCTAATTACCTAGTATACTATCACCATGCAAAAGGAATTCTCAAGGCACACAAGCAGGCACATACCCTGTTTAAAGCAGCGGCGAAGTTTGATGGCTTTCCTAGTAAGGGAAAGGGTGACCGTAGCCCAGCAATTAGTGGGCTAGTGTTTTGTTTTCTTTCCCCTCTATACAAAAGTAGCCCTCCCTCTCCTGGCAACTGCCTCTGTGAGTGGCTGTCTGCTACAGGGAGAGAATTCAATTTCTCCGACCTCTTCTCTTTCTTAACAACAGAAATGAAAACAAAGCCTGACCTGAGCTAAGTGTCTTCCTGATTCTGCATCTTCTAAATTCTTTTGAAGCCCGAGCCCTGAGTGGAAGGCACAGCAGCTGCATTTTCCAAGTCAGCAGTGAATGAGCAGGGGGTCTCACGACCTCACGACAGCCAGGTGGCTTCCAGGAGGAGCTCCAGGTCTGCACAAGTGCTGACTGGCGTTCTTCCATAGGACATCATTGTCCGACCTAACATGAGTCCTCCTGCATGGACATCGACTTCCTGCCTTTGTTATGCAAAGGATCCCATGGTTAGAAAACATGTTAAAATCTATTCTGATAACTTATTTTGTAAGGCAAGATGGAGAAACTGTCGTTGTCTTAAGATGATAAGGATGAATGCATAGTGATGTATCCATGTTGCTTTTCACTCTTCCCTGCCCCCCCCCCGTGTTCTTGATTCTTCCTATTTTTTTTTCTCTGCACCTTCAAGAGACAGAGCCCCCATTTAAACCAAGTTTTTAAATGAAGTTTGACTTTATGCTGTTCTGAGGGGGAAAAAATTTCTCCACGTGTTGAATAGAACTGAATAACAATGTTGATTTCCATCCTAAATAGAGGAAAGTGCCTTGGGGTGTGCGGCATGCAAGTGATATTTAATATTAATGTAAATCACAGAGCTGAAGCTGGTACTTTGGATAAATCTTCTCTGTACTCCTGTGGATGCTCAGCCCTTCTATACAGCGCTCACCATCGACAACAGCTGAGGGACCTAGGTCTGGACAGGTGCGTTATTGCATCTAAAGCATTCCCAGTGAGAAGCGATCCCAGAGGTCTTTGGAATTTCTAAATGCTGTGTTGAGTTTGGGAAATAAACTGAACAGCAATGGTGAGAACAGGGAGTCTCTTTGCTAGATAGAAAGTCTGAGTTGGTCAGCGGCATGCACAACTGTGATTCTGAGACCATGGGTGATACACATGAGCACTGGCTGGCCCATGGTGCAAAGAGTTATTTGTGGTGGTGTGAACTCCATCCAATCTTCAGGAGACCCTGCCCTGTCTTGACTCAGCAAATGTAAAATAAAACCCAAGCATTGCATAAGATGCAAAATGAAGTTTAACGATAACAGAAGCTAGTAGAACTTACAGACCTTACAGGAAGAAAACATGAAAGTCAGGAAGGATGCTCAAGATGAAGGGAGAGTCAGGATGTAGTGTCTCCACAGCCTCCCCCTCCCCAGGGTTGAATTTCTTTTGTGTGGATGCATGGCTAGTTTGAAAGTTTGGCTTGAGCAGAATGATGTTCACAGTTGTCAGTAGGGGAATATCCACTAATTAAACACATCCTTCCTGCAAGCCTTGCGTTATCTGCTTCACACAAACCAGTGATGCAGTATTATTCTCCTGCCTAAAATCCAAGAAAGGGGGAGGTATAGTGTTATCTGTAAGTCATCTGATACTCATGGATAAAGACCAAAGTCCAGCCTAGGTCTTGCTGACTCTCTGTTTCTTGTCTGAGTACTGAGAAGGAGCTGCTATGAAGAACGAAGAATTCTGGGGAGTTCTGCCAAGGTGGTTCCTTAGGACCAATGAAACCATGTCATTTTCAATTCATTCTAATGCCACTTACCTGTGCTTTAACAAGTTGTGGGTGTGCAAACAATTTGTTATCAGTGTGTTACCAGAGAGAGACCCTCAACATATAGCTTCAGGTTTCCTCCTCCACGTGCACCATGCTAAACAGAGTTTTGAGTAAGTCTTAACTGTAAGCACTGTGAGAGTTGGACATTGTAATGGGTATCTACAGAATGAAGTATCAGAAGCCCATAAGCCTTCCCTGAGAGCCTCAAGTTGAAGTCTTCCTACCTATTTGTTAATGGGCAAACTTAAAGATGGATATCCTTTTTGGAACATAATCAGTGAAATTTGAAATACAGATATTTTGCTTTTGCATGGCCAACCAGAGACACAAGGCCTATGCTTAGGCTCTTAGACACTTTCTCTCTCAGTATTGAGTCTTGAATGCACTCTGTCAAGGATAGTGGAAACAGATATTGGGAAAATTCTGACCAGGAGTCTTGGCAAGCTATCATGAGGCATTAGCGTCTGCTGCCTAGACTACCTGACTCTCAAACCTCTTCCCATTTCAAGCCAGCATCACAAGTCCATCAGTGACTTTAACCATATTCTCCAACCATGATCTTTCTATTCTTCCACATTTCCTGATGCAGACAGCAATGTACACGTTGACCCTCATGGCACTGTTTCCATGAAGCCAGCCTCTGCTGTCACCTCTGAATCAGCTTGCTCAGCCCTGCCAGTCCATCCTAGCCCACTTGGGAAATCCTCTTCAACACCTTTCACTGTGTGGAACAATCTGTCTGTTATAAATCTTCCTAGTATGTCTGCATAGTTTGCTCTTACACAGTTTCTTGACAGTCACGCAGGAGAGGGGGACTAGTCCTATTATGCACAGGAGGAGTACGACTAATTTGGTTTAAAGATAGCCAGAGTGTGTAAATGGAGATCCTATAGCCAGGTGGATCCCTTGAACAAGGCTGTGAAGGCCAGTGGCAACAAGGGCGTCTATAGATAAGCAAGACAACTCTATACAGATATACACATACAGTCTTATAGAGACACACATATATACACACAAACATATATATACACACACACACAAACACATATATACGTATATAAACAAAGGTGTATACACAGATATAGATACACACATACACAAAAATAGTCCTTCATATACATAGATATGTATTCATACATGTACACAAACACATAAACATATGAACTTACAGACACATATATATTATGCATACTCAGAGCACATACATGCAAATACAGACTCAGTCACACACACACACACACACACACACACACACAGAGACACATTCAAACATACATATCCCATACATACACATATAAGGGCACATACAGACATGCATACACACACCCACATATGCCACACACATGCACCGCATGCATAAACACACACACACACACACCATCTAATCACATCACATACATACAAACACACAAACATAGCCCCTCACAAACACACCATACACATACACAATGCACACACATGCACATACCACGTGCAAAAACACAGCACATAAAAACCCACATGCCCTCCCACAAATAAAACACACACACACACATCACACATACCACACAGACACACACAGACACACATGCATCAAATTAGACTTCAATAATACCGCGCCACTACACTAGCTGTCCCTTACTACAAAAAGAAATAGCTCTGAGCAAAGGATGCTCACACTTTTCCTTGGTCCGTACTGAGATTTGTAGATACTCAGGAGGGTCCCGTGTTCTTCAGGCAACACAGTAATAAAAAGTGATAAATTGCTTCCTCCCACCGAGACCCCCTGAGATAACCACTAGTAATAGTGATTATCTCTGTACACAGAGATGGTGGGACAGGGTGCTTTGAGAGCCAGGTGCAGCCACATGCTGGACATTATTACACATAGCCAGTCGGGAGTCCTGCAAAGCTACATGCTGGATAGTTCCATACAGAGCTACAGCAGAACAAGCAGAGGCTGACACCATGCACACTGTTCCACTGAGTTGTAGACATTGGGCAATAGTTCTCTTGAATGTGGGAAAATGAAACATGTCAATCACTGACAGGTTGACAGCTGACAATGCCAATCAGGAAATGATGTGCATTTTCTTTTTCCATAAAAGAACGAATGAGAAACTCAAAGCCAAATTGCTTCCTACAGGCAAGGTGCCAAAGGTGAATTTAGAGCATCATTCTTGTACCAGTCAATTCCTTGATGAAGCAGCCAGGCTTCTATTAGTTCCTAAGAAATCAAAGACACTGAGTACATGATTGCAGAATTGAAAATTGCTTATTAAATGTTAATTCTTAGGGTTTTTGTAATTAGTGGGCGCTAAGCCAGAGAGAAGGTTAAAAACTCAAAATATTTTTTTCTCAAATACCCTCTGTGTGAAGAGCCAGAAAAATCATTTCACCATTATTGCTTTTTTTTTTTTCTCAAAAATCTATCTCCTGAAATACTCTAAAGTTGGGGGCTCCCTGGGAGATACATAGTGTACATTTACAAGTTCCCCAACCCTTTCACAGGAGATGATGCCCAGGGCAAACTTTAGAAAATATCAGTGGTAATAATGTAATGACCCCAGGATTTGTTAGCCCAGAATCTTGGGTTATTATTGGTATTATTTTGGCTATAACCAAGTGCAGAGGACTTAAGCATTTGAAATGTTGACATCTTTAAAATAAATGAAGACATCTTTCTTTATTTGTTCTATTATTTATTTACTTACTTACTTATGTCACCAGTGCAGAGGATTAAACCCATGGCCTTTCTCACTCCAAGCAAGCACACTGAGCTGTACCCCGAGTCCCTGAGATGTATTCACTTGAGTGACAGTTACTTTTCAGAGCCAGGGTGAGAGACCAGCTTGGAGGTACTTGGTTTGGTTGTTGACTTGGTGATTTTTCTCACTTCCATGACATACTTTACAGCAGTGGCTGGGGGTGAAAGGTTTATTTTAGCTCACAGTTTAGTTCAGGAGTAAGATTCATCTGGTAGGGAAAGCACTGCGGCCCAGCAGTTTGGTCCATGGAGGTAGGAGCTTGTGACACTGCCCGATAGCATTTTGACAGATTGAGAAACAGAGCATGAGCCATGGGTAGCCATACCTCCAAGGCCTGAGCTTAGTGACCCATTTCTGCTAGGGAGACCAGTCTACAAGTTCTATGCCTCCCCTGCCTTAGTTTTTGTCTCACTGCTGTGGGAAATACCCAACATAGCAGTTTAAGGGGAAAAGGTTTCTTTTGGCTCAGAGTTGGAAGGTATGGTCCATCTTTCCTGGGAAGGCATGGTGGCAGAAGTGTGAGGCAGCTGGTCGCATCCCATCCATATCCAGAAAGCAGAGGCAGGGGAGTTCTGGTGTCCAGTGTTTGGCTCATCTGTTCCCATTCGTTCAGTCAGGGACCCCAGCCAACTGACCCACCTCAATTAATCTTATGTAGACAACTTATTAAAGATACACTCAGAGCTTTGTTTTCTAAGGTGACTCTAAATTCCTTCACATTGACAGTCAAGGTTAACAAGCACAGTCACAAGGCAGAAATAGCCAAGGACCAAGTGATCAAATATGTGATTCCATGGAGGACATTTCACTCTCAAGCCATATCATTCATATATATATATATATATATATATATATATATATATATATATACACACACACATATATATGTATGTATATATGTGTGTGTATATATGTATACATGTATGTATATACATATGTATGATACATATGATATATGTGTGTATATATATATATACACACACACTATTTTTATTTAGGTATATACTTATATGAGTAATAGTATTTACTTAAAATCCTAAAATTTCTATATGTGTAGTCATAAAAATCAATGTTAATATATATTGTTGCAATTAGTCAAATTTCTAAAGACTTAGTTAGTGTGTAGCTGATTCAGTATGTAATATAAATATTATAGATATATGTATGTATATATACACACACATCAAAGCAAGATTGAGGAAGTATAAAATGTGTATGTTCCATTTTGTTATTGGCAAGAAATAGATCCCATGAATGTCTTTCTTTGTTCTCCACTGTCTAAAAGGATACACAGTATTCATGAAGATCACCCTGGGTGCCAATGGGAAGTGAGGGCAAAGACACAATGGTTGCTGAGCTGACAGGTCCAACGCAGAGTGATGAGGACACATATAGGCATAAAGAACTTAATGCTGACCTTGTCTTACACATGACCAGAGATAGAAAGGCCCATGGGATGATGCCCAGACAGAACTGATCCTCCCTTTGGAGCAGAGACACAGACTAGGAGTTACATTTTAGATAGCTGATGAAGTCCTGGTAACTTGGCAGAATGATCCAGGTGGACTTTACAGTGTCAGGGAGGTTTCCCCAGAGCCCCGGGCTTCTGGTGGAGTGGTTGAGTTTGATGCGCTCCCAAGAAAATTACTCTTTATCGTTTCCTCCTGATGACAGGGACGCCCTTCCTAATGACCTGCAGGGAATGTAGCACAGTGGGAAACACACAGAACACAGAACAACAACTACAAAGATGTGTCAAGAATACTCCATGATGGGATCGGGCCCTGGGTTCGATGTCTAGCTTCTGCCTGATTTTATGCCCCAGCCTCTGCTCTCCCTTGAGCTGCACCTGCACTGCTCATTGGCAACTTGGATGTGATCCTTGGCCGCCTCAGGACTTTCAAACCTTACTGACCCTCACCATCGGGAGCTCACACCATCCTCATCTTAACAGTAAGGGAAATTGAGGCTCCTGTTTCCTCAAACCTCTCCTGGTCTGAGGCCAAATTCTAAATCTCAGAAACTCCATTCTATAAAAATCCATCCCTCATTCTCCTGCTGCCATTGAATGGTACCAGCTTTCATATCTAGACCAAACTCAGTCGGGTCAGTCCCAGTTTTGCAAGGTGTCTACGACGGGACTGTTATCTTTAGGGATGTTGATATAGCCTTGAGAATTTCTCTCAGTGTGTGTCCCCACCCCTCCTGTTGAAGCCTTCTACATCCTATCCCATCCCTTCCCACCCATATTTGAGGAATGTACTCAGCCTACCATGGTCATATACTTAAAGCAACCCGACTCTCCAACTCCCAGCAGCTATCCAATGGCAATAGCTCCCTGGAGCTGGGTGGAGCTTTGTGTCCACCTTCGCTTCTCCATGACAGGGTTTTGTCTCAATTGAGCTTGCGCAGGTCTTATGTTCACTGTCATCAACCACTGCAGGTTCCATAAGTGCTGTGTCCAGAGAACAAAACACTGTTTGTGTGAAAGAAGAGAAAGTAAATATTTTTCAAAGTTTAAACAGATACATCTCCATGAGGTAATAATAGGCTCCTGGGGGGGGGGGGGTAATGGTAAAGGAAGTAGTTAAGTTCATGGTGTGGGTATTTAAATGAGCACAGGGTAGAAAGTTTGAGAAAAGAGGAGAAAATAAGGGATTGACTCCAGAGGGTCCTGAGATGAGAGAGTATAGCCATTTTGGTCGGCATTGATAAGCAAGTATTGGGAAGGCAACCTAAGAATGACTATGGAGAAGGAAGCAGACAGTATCCCAAGCCCAGTTTCTTTCAGTATTTGCTTCCCACTTAAAGGAATAAATCTCAATTTATACTGGAAGACAAATGATTGGCCCAAAAGCAAAACTTGTGCTATGAATGACAGGTCACTATAGAACCTCTTCAAGAATAGCCAGTGCATCTCCAAGGACCAGCAAACACACCCATGTTGCTGAGGGGAAGATTGACTAATTGCCACTGCAGAATATTAAGGACTGTGCAGAGCAGACACCATGGTTACAGTTACCCCTGAGTAATTGAATCACCTTTTGTGAATAACTGGTACCCTTACAGACAATGATAAATAGAGGAAAATGACAGTTCATCTGGAAAAGGGTTTTTTTATAGCCTTGAGGAATAGCATGATATGCTCATTGAAGAATAAGATGAGCGAGTGTTTCAGAGAAGGCACTGTAGTGAGCAAAGGCAGAGAGCTAGAATATGCTAAGGAAGAAGAGCAAAAATAAACAGCCTAGGGAATACAAAGATGGAGGAGCAGAAAGAAATATTGGGAAAAGGGAGTAGAGATGAGACCAAGACACCCAGACAAGGAGCAAGGACTGAACACGCCTGTCCAGAGGGAGTCCTAACAGCTGACTCTCGCTATCGTGGGGGTGATGATGGTCTCAGTCCCTCCGTGTATTCCATGAGCAGAAGGGAGATTTTGTGGGAAACTAGAGCTAGATGGCAATGCCTCCTGCAGTTCTTTTGTCATTCAGGAATATTTTAGCTATCTTGAGATTTTTGGGTTTCCATGTGAAGTTTAACTTGGTTTTGCAATTTCTGTGAAGAATTATATTGGGATATTGAGAGGGATTGCACTGAATCCATAGATTGCTTTTGGTAGAATGACCATTTCCACAATATTAATTTTGCTAATCCATGAGCGTGAAGGGTCTTTCCATCTTTGGACTCTTCTTCAGTGGGATCCAGCAGAAGAGGAGGTGGAAGGATGAGGGGGCCAGAGATGATTGGTGACTCCAAGGAAACAAAGTCTTTCTCACACAACAGGACCAATGTACATATGAACTCACAGAGACCCTAGTAGGACACGTAGAATCTATACAGGTTCAAGACAGATAGGGTCCCAACATATAGAGGAGGAAGTGTTCATGAACTCCATTCCTAATCAAGAAACTATCTGTAATTGATACCGATGAGCAAAAAACAAAACAACAACAACAACTAACAAACAAACAAAGGAATCTCACTGGGTATATTAGCCACACTCCAGGGCAGACCCCATGTTCAGGAGTAGTTGGCCATTGCAAAACAAATTAAATGGTATTTTTATAAATGTTTTGCCTCATATTGTTGTAGATAGCCCTGGAGATGTTTGTATTTTGATGCTAATTCTGCCCTCCAGGGAGGGGCTTCAGACAAGGAGTGAGTTACACCTGTGACTTCTTGTGAACCAATCCCTTAATGAATAAAGAAACCGATCACTGTGCATGTGGGGGTACTTCTAGGTTGTAGAGAGGAAGAGCGGAAGAGAGGAAGGAAGAGAGAGAGGGGGTCCTTTTGGAACGGGGACAACATGTAGATAGGTAAGATGTAGCTACTGGAGTCTCCTGGTATGGCAGATCCGCAAGCATTCGACATCAGAGGAATCAGATTATGATAAGGCTTACAAGATTAGGATTTAGTTGTTGTGCCCGGAGATTGAGTTACCATTGTTTCTAAGCTAAGTTGTGTTGTGTTTTCCTTCATGAAGCAGCTCGTCTGGGTTCCAGAGAGAAAGGTAGAGTGGCAAAGTATGGGTGTGTCTGATGTGCACCACAGAGGCTGAGGGGTATTGAAGCATGGGGCTTATGTGGTAGTGACCCGCCAGTGGGGACCTAGGGAGCTGGTGGAGAGATCGTGGAGCTTCAAAGCTCCACGAGATGAAAGCAGGTTGGCCATTGCCCGCCAATGCATGGCTGGCCAGGTCGCCAGGGATGAGAAAACCAGAGCATAGTGCAGGAACATGTGCTATACATTCCATTATTTTTAAAATATTCCCCGCAACATCATATAGCTTTGTTTGGGATTTTGTTGTCTTGTTGGTCTTGTGTTTTCTGTTTTCCACTTTCGTGGTTTTTTTCGTGGGATATTTATATTGTGTTTCTTGCTTATTTGTTGTTATTTGCTTTTGATTTTGTTTGTTTTATAAAGAGGGAGAGAAAGGGCATTAAGTTGGCTGGGTGGGGAAGGAGGGAGGATCTGGGAGGAGTTTGGGAAGGGGAAAGAGTGATTAGAATATATTGTAAGAAAAAATTTTTTTTTCAATTAAAATTGGTGGTGGTTAAAAGCTTTGTGAATATACTTCCATCACTAAATGTGAATCTTATTCCAACAACGACGATGACGAGATTCAGATGGGACTGCTACCCAAATGAACAGGTAGGTGAAAAGGCTGACAGAGCTCTGAAATAGGAAATAGTTCGTATGGAGTATAAAACAGGTTACTGAGTAACACAGGTGCAGGTTAGGAAGTCAGGGATGAGTCACTGCAAGGGAGACGCTGATAACAGGAAGGCTGAGGAGGTGCTGAGCCCACAGACCTGTGTCTAGGTTAGGGCTATCTACTCTTCTCATTCACAGAAGATGTGCTGTGCCAACCTGGACTAGAGATGATCGAAGACCTCCCCGTGTCACGGGGATCTTAGCCCTCATGACAATGTAGGGGTGTTTTACAGGTGGGCTTGTACATTTCTCAACATCACTTGGAATCAACCAGGTGTTTCTTAGGGGATTATTTTTATAGTTTCTTTTCTTTTCCCAGTTCTGGAATGGTTCAGTTCCTCTTTTGGTGACCAGAGGAGAGAGGTGGGCATCTGAGGAGTTTGCAAGTTTTACAATATGATGCACAGGTTTAGAGAAAGGAAAAGAAACTTTTTTTTGTTTTGTTTTTTAAAATCAAACCTGTACCTCAGTTTCCATTGAGAGGTGACAAAATCCATTCTTCCAGACACACAGTTTGCTGTGTCTTATATGTTCTTTCTGTTTGTTTGGTTTTTTTCTTCATTTTCCTACAGATAAATAATCCAGAGAACTTTGGAGACATTTTTTTCATTATTTATCAATATTTTTGTTTGCACTTCCTAAATGAGAGATGTATTCTTATTTGATGTGCTTACACACATCTATTATGCTTATTGGCTAATATTTATGGTATCATATACATGTGAGGCATGATTTATTACTTAAAGGTTAAAGTGATATTTCAATCATCTTATTTAGAAAAATGTTGGCATGCTGCTTGTTAGTGCGTATGTAATTAACCCTTTAGCCTTGTTATGTAACAGGCGGAGCAACAGCCTTGGTTGCAAGCCTCCATCTTCCTTTGCCTCTTTGTGTTTTTGTGTCTCTATCTTAAGCATTACCTTCAATTTATAGTCTCTTTATAGAAATCTTTTAGAACTACTTTTCCATCTGAATAATAATGAGTTTAATTAAAACTATAAAATATAGCCCATAAACTCACTCAACTGGGCAGTCATGATTTTCAGTAAATTATATTATGAGTCTAGCCTCCCTGGCACCTCCCTGCTGGTTGGGGACCGGCCATCTTTTTTTGGATAGGTATCGAACTGTAGGAGAAACAGACACGTAGGCTTTGTGGACCCAGTGAGGATGTTACGTCTCTCTCATTATTGAATAGTACTAACTTACTTCTTGGAAATCATTATTCTAAGTAAACATCTAAATACATCAAGACCCACAATGCATAATTCATCCTCACATCCAAATTTGGAGACTGAAATTTCATCAGTACAGTCAGAGGCAGTGCAGGGATGCAGCTTAGCATTCAGGGATGATAAACACCACTAACCTTCAAACTGAGCTGTCTAATAGATTTTTTTGTGACTAGAGGCGTGCATTAAAATTTGAGTCAAAATAATTGGCTGGAGAGATAGCTCACTTGGAAGAGTGCTTGCCTAGCCCTACTGTGTGTCAAGCTCTGGGGTCAATTCTCAGGACTTCATCTATGATCCCAGCACTTTGGAGGCAGAGAAAGAAAGATCAGGTATTTAAGGTCAGCTCTATAGAGAGTTCTAGCCATCCTGAGCTAAAGTGCTTACCAATAAGTAATAAAGCAAATAAATAAATATTAGAAATTAGTTGTGTCAAAGTCTTAAAAAT
The DNA here is from genome assembly GCA_019843965.1 of Rhynchomys soricoides. Classification (NCBI taxonomy): domain Eukaryota; kingdom Metazoa; phylum Chordata; class Mammalia; order Rodentia; family Muridae; genus Rhynchomys; species Rhynchomys soricoides. Next base: position 2,174,219 of record JADRCH010000123.1, read on the forward strand.
ACTTATGTAAACTCTGGTCCTTGGAACATACAGATCTAAGCAGCAACTGTTGGCCAGAACTGAGTTATAATAAAACTTATTTATAAATGCTGGTAGAAATGACCAAATCTGAAAGACAATGTAATCTGTATCTAATGATGTTGTAGATTTCAAGGAAGATATTCAGACATCTTAATAAGACTGTAGACATCAAATATCAACATTTACAATTAGAAAATTTCAATCTATATCAAGCAAATAAAGGTAGAAACACTTTTGGATTCTGTGGAAATTGACACACCACCTTTAAGACAAAAGAAAGTGTCTCATTGTAGCCCAAACATTTAAGGCATTCTGAGGAACAGCAACTTCCTTTGTAATCACGGAATACACCACAGATTTTGGAGAAGTTGTAAAATGTAAGATGTTTGGCTCACTATAGTGTTTTGAGTGAGAGTGGATCGTATGTCAGCATGCTTGCTGCCCAGTTAGTGGAACTGTTTGGGAAGGATTAGGAGGCGTGGACTTTTTGGAGGAGGTGTGTCACTGGGGGTGGGCTTTGAGGTTTCAAAAGCTTACACCAGACTTAGTCTTACACTCTGCCTGCTGCCTGTGAGTCTCTCAGCTACAGCATCATACCTGTCTGCTCCCCACCATGATGATCATAGACGAACTCTTTAAAACTGTAAGCAGGCTCCCCAAATAAATGCACTTTTATAAGTGTTGCCTGTGTCATGGTGTCTCTCCACAGCAATGGCACTAAGATAACTCACTGACCACTTCTAAGAAGCAAAGAGTAAAGAAGTTTGTGATACTTGGTAGAGTTTCAGGTCCATATGGAAGGAAGCATGGTTGGGTGTGGCACAGCTTCAGCAGCCTTCTAAGAGCACCAAGTATCCTGTCCAGCTCACCTTGACTTCAGTTGCCCTTAGCTTCATCAAGATCTCTGTGGGTAGAAGTCAGCAGAACAATTACACAAATTCTTTGTGGTCTCTAGTAAGCAGTGATCTTTCATCTATTAAATACGAGACTTTCCACCTTCATAAGCAAGGTACTCTGTGTTTTAAGATCACTGGTTTATTTCAGGTAAGGCTGCAGCCACTCTCACAAGGGCCTATGCATTTCGTGGATTTTACAGTCTTTGTGCCAATTAGAGTAGCACAGAAGACACAATGCACAGATCATGAAGAACTGAGCTTGTATGTCTCAACGAAACTTTATTTACTAAGGCAGGAAATTAGCTGAGTTTAGGCAGGAGTATTCTGTTGACTTTTCATCTAGGACAGCACACCCCGTGGTGATTTTTAGCTCAGTGCTTGGTGACAAGGGTGAGAGGTGCCATCAGAAGTTAGAAATTCACATAGAGACTACAAATCCTCATTCTGCTTCTGGTTCCTTTTCTTTCCCTATTTTCTTTCTTCCAATTTTTTAAAAACAGAGGGTATAGAATAAAGTTTGAGTTGGGAAACACCAAGACATACTTCACCTATTATTTTTGTTTGAGTGATTGAACGTTTATTGAGCACATACTATGCCTCTGACTGTAGAGAACATGTGGGGGGACTTACTTTATAAGTCTATATCTCAGTGTCCTTGCATGAAAATGTATTAAATCTTGCTATTTTAACAAAACACATCACAAAGCATCTTAAGAAATTATTTGGCTGGCTGTGTAAGAAGGCACAGTTCATAGCTGAGGGGAAGGCATGGCCATGCTCATGACAGAAGGGGCTTGTGACTGGGACTCCTGGCATTTTGTCAGACTGGGGAGCAGAGGGCAGGGAACACTGGGGTTCTCTTTTTCCTCATTTCCTCTTTCTATGAGGTGCAGAGCCCCAGACAATATAATATTAGCACCCACATTCAGGGTGGGTGGATCTTCCCTTCTCACATAACCCTGGGAATGCCTACCCTTCCAGACATTTCCAGAGGCATGTCTCCTATGTGATTTCAAATGGAGTCAAGTATGTGGTGAAGATAACCATCCCAGCAGGTAAATTTAATGAGAATAGAATTTGCCTTATCCCTGGACCATCTCAAGGTGTTTGACACATAGACGGTTTAAATGTAAACTAAATGCAAGTATTGCATTTCACAAGCTATTGTTAAGATTTGGAAAGATAACTTATGTACAGAATTTACAACGGTAAATAGATGCCGCTAAAAAATAAAGTCTCTGTTTTTGTTTTGTTTTTTACTTTCCCAGGAGCATGGAGTCTAGGGAATTTGACTGGAATCTTTTCCATTCCTCATTTCTCAGTTCCCCCTAAGAGATTAAATAAACAAACAGCCTATGGGGGGTATTGTTATATAGATATAGTTGATCTGTTTGGAGAAAATTGTATTCATTAAGAGATCTGAACAAAGATGGTCACCACCAGCAGGGTCACCATTTGGGAGCCACTGCAACAAGAATCACTGCAGATCAAGAGAGGTGAGAGAGGGGACAGCCAGAGACATTCTGCCACCTCTGGAGAGAGATCTGTCAGCCTGAGGTATCAGTTCATCCACGGAGAATAATTTAATCATACTTGTAAATGACATCCCAGCGAAAGGTCATCAGATCTATCAGGTCCTCGTCAGCGTAGGAAAATGAGACCTGCTTTATTGACGTTGGAAAAGTGATACAGGGCCCAGCTCTGCCCAGCCAGGGATCTGGGGGATTGAGGGGCGGAGGCTGGAGTGAGCAGCCAAACCGCTGAAGCCCACGCAAGAGCAGACAGCGAGCCACACAGCAAGCCAAGTGGCTGCCTCTCCTGTTGCAAATCCCCACTCCAGCTGTGGGTTTCCATCTTCCATTTCCCTCCCTTTCCTTTGACTGTTAACTATGTAAACATGTTACGAAGTGATAACATAAGCAGAATCATTTAAGCCAGAGACTAGGGAGTCAGGCATGGGGAAAATAATCAAGGATTGCTGACATCTGTTGTTCAGTCAGACAAAAGGCATTGTGTGGGAAAGGGTATTCACCTCATAGGCTAAGAGGCTGCTTACAGGAAGGCTAGTGCTCAAACCTGGGTTGTTGATTTAGTCTATTTTATTATTTTATTTTATGTGTATAGGGGTTTTGCCTGCATGTCTGTCCGTGTGCCACATGAGTGCCTGGTGCCTGCAGAGACATCAGATCAGCTGGAACTAGAATTAGAGTAGTGAGCTGCCATGTCGGTGGTGGGAATTGAAGAGAAACCACACCACAGCAAGTCTTACAAAGGAAAGCATTTAATTGGAGTTGTAGGGAGCATGGCGGCCTGCAGGCAGACATGGTGCTGCAGAAGTAACCAAGAGTTCTAGATCTGCATCAGGTAGCAGGAAGAGAGAGACACCGCCCCCCCCCCCCCCAGTGACACGCTTCCTTCCACAAGGCCACACCTACTCCAACAAGGCCACAGCTCCTAATGCCTTTCAGGTAGGGCCACTCTGATGGCCAAGCATTCAAACCTATGAGCATATTGCTCTCATTCAAACCATGACACAAGGCTTTAGATGAGAGGCAAGAGCCTCTCCCGTCACATGACAGTTTTCTAAACTCCCATGTCCTCATGCACAAAAAGAATCTTCCCGTTCCCCCAATTTGGGCAGTTGATGGAAGGGTTAATTTTAAACATGAGCAGAGAACAAAGTATGGTAGTAAATTGTTTGCAAACAGTAGGGAAATCCTTTAGCCTGAGTTAAAATTAGTAGGATCCGTTATTTAGATAGCTTAGTTGTGGGATCTAACTTGTGTAATATCCTAATAGCCTTGTGTTGTGAGGTATTATTCCAAAGAAGCTATCTGTTTAGTCTATTTTCCTTCCTTCCTTCCTTCCTTCCTGCCTGCCTGCCTGCCTGCCTTCCTGCCTTCCTTCCTTCCTTCCTGCCTGCCTTCCTGCCTACCTGCCTTCCTTCCTTCCTTCCTGCCTGCCTTCCTGCCTTCCTTCCTTCCTTCCTGCCTGCCTGCCTGCCTGCCTTCCTTCCTTCCTTCCTTCCTTCCTGCCTTCCTTCCTTCCTTGCTCCCTTCCTTTTTCTTCTTCTTTGAAGTGCTTGGAATAGAATCCAGGTCCTTGCTATCATGTTAAGTAACATTATGTCACTAAACAATGTGTGTGTGTGTGTGTGTGTGTGTGTGTGTGTGTGTGTGTAAGCATGTGCACGTGGATGCAGTGCATTAAGAAGCCAACAGAGAGTGTCGGATCCTTTGGAGATGGAATTATAAACAGATGTGAGCTGCCCAACATGGACGCTGGAAATTGAATTTGGGTCCTCTGAAAAAGCAGTGTGCATCCTTGATTGCTGAGCCATCTCTCCATCCCCAGTTACTGCTTTGATGCTGGCCTCAGGTCTAGACACAGCGTAGTTGGACCATGGATGAAGAGAGTTATTCATTTAACTGGACCAAGAAAACAGCAGGGGACAGGGGAGAGGCTTTAGGTTTGTACTGATAGGCAACACATCCTCACATCTACAGTTTATGGCGACCATGCCCTGAGGGAGAATGTGGGACAGTTTTGCTACCCAAGGTTTTAATGAACTGCTGCTGGCTATCAGCTGGGTCTATGACTTCCTGTGAGACGTAGAAGCCTCCTGCTAGCTCATTGGCTGTTGGTAAAAATCAATTCATTGTTTTTACAGGACTGATAGCTTTAGCCCCTGATATCCAATATGCTCGTTCATGCAGTCTACTCCAGAGGAAGCTGCTTTCTTCTTCACCATCATCAAGATGGCATGGTCCCTCACGTCACCTTGTTTCCTCATACCTGAATCTAGAGCCTCCTGTAAGATGGCCACCCACACTCCAAAAGAAGGTTGTGTATCGCAAGGCATACCAAAGGCATCTTGGGAGAATTTCACCTGAGTCCTGTTGTTTAGTTATTAATGAGACCATGGGTAGCTGGATATTTTCTGGTAAAAAGTCATAGTTTGTGTCACAATTTAGTCTTTTCTTGTTCTAAGGATGTGGTGTCTCTTTCTTTTACAACTACAGAGCAGGTGATGGTACCTCAAGTGCAGATGGGGACAAGTGTAGTCACAATTATCGTGTCCATGAAGCATTGCAGTACTGAAATCCCTCTCTCTAGACCTACTTTTGCTCATAATCCATTGGCTTTCTTAGCAATCTGCTTTAACTGCTTTTTGTGTGCATATATCATTCGTACATAAGAACCCTGGCTGCTGTTCCAGAGGCTATGCCTTTGGTTCCCAGCACCCACACAAAGACTCAGAACTATCTGATAACTCCCACTTTGGAGGAGTCAATGCTCTCTTCTGGCCTCCTGGGGTACTATACACACATGATGTACACACACAGACAAGCAGATAAAATACTCAAATGAATTAACTAACCAAACAAGTAAATAAATAAATCCACTTATGATACTTTCAAACATGTATATAACGTATTTTGATTGTATCGATTCCCTCACCCCCATCTCTTTATCCCCGAGGAGTATCACTGATTGAGAGAGAAATAAGTGATTGGCCAGTTGTGTGGTCTGATGCATCGCAGCAAAGTTCAAAGCTGTCCTCCTCCGCTCACGGTCCCAATAGTAGGACAGAAATCTGTGCATGGCTGTGTTCTCCTGAGCATCCGAATGGAGGCGGCTTCATTCCAACTCATCTGAGTTATCACCATGCCTCAAACCTGACATGTTGATCTATCCAGACTCCTTGCAGAGGCTGCCTAATAGGAGCCCAGCTGATAGCAGAGCGTAAGTCATGTCAGCCTCCACACCTAGGATCGGCAGAGTCTCAGCCAGCGTTTATCCAGGGCTTGTCAGATTTATCTCTCAGCTTCCAGGGGTAAAAGGCATAAAGGATTGGAAAACTCTAGAAAACTCAAAATGTCTGCAGCTGCACCATTGAGCGCTCCAGACAGTTATCCAGGATTCATTTGCAGTGGTTCGAAGCTGTTCAATATTTCTTTGAGAATGTTTGGGTACTCTCAGGTATTTCTAGGTATTTTTCTCCTGGAATCTCATCCCCTTCATTTTAGAAGATACCTCGAGATGTCAAAGCCAACACCAGTGCACACAGCACATGGTGTATATGTCACACACACTGCACACAGGACACACACACACACACACACACCACACACATACAGACCCACACCACACACACACAATACATCACACATACACACCACACATGCACCATACATCACACACATACACACAGAGACCACACATACACCATACATCACACACACACACAGAGACCACACATACACCATACATCACACACACACACCACACATACAGAGACCACACATACACTATACATCACACACACACAGAGACCACACATACACCATACATCACACACACACACATACAGAGACCACACAAACACCATACATCACACACACACACAGAGACCACACATACTCCATACATCACACACACACATCACACATGCACCACACACACACACCACACACACACACACCACACACACACACCGCATACTCACCACACAGACAACCACTAAGTGTGTCAGTTACATCATTTAGTTACAGCAAATTCACCTAAATATCGATCAGCTTGTCACACGTATGTTTTCCTCTGCCACTTACATGTTTTCATGTGCAGCTGTTTACTTATTTTTCTAAATAATTTTCCCCTTGACCACTTAACTCTCTCTCAGAGCAGGGTGAGGGTCTGTTTTAATGGAATTTTACTTTGTTGCCTAAGGAGAGAGCCATAGCATAACAGGTTAGGGCTTATCTGATGAACGATCATGGATAGATAGATTTATTTAAAATGGCCCTTTGAATGGGCCACTTCTCCAAGATTATTTATTTTGTATTATAAATAAAATTGTATTGTAAAATATTACAATAGACCCTAATAATCCCTTCCTAACCTCAAAACCAAGACATGGCTGTAATACCTATTTGAAATTACTAAAAGCTTACAAATTAAAAATCACCCACTAAGGTATTATCTAGAAATAAGTGTCCATGAATTTTATTTATTACTGCACAAAATTGAATGGATATGTTGTTTATTAACTGACTCCCTTACCCAATATATTGAGAACATTTTCCTACAGAGTGAAATAGTGTTGCTTAACTCAGTGCATGCCTGATGTTTGTCAAAAATTTCATGGAGGGGAATAATAACGTATTTTAAAACAGATGGTATTTCCTTCTAAAAAAGAAAAGAAACCTTGGGTTTCCATCAGAGTTGTTGCATGATGTCAGAAAAAAAAATGGCATCCAGCTTCTGACCTCGTACTGTGTCTTCTGTCAAATCTCCTTATTAATTTTAGTGTTTATAACATCTTGAATTATTTGGTGGAAACTAAATGCTTCTGAGTTTAATGTCCCCTTGCTGCACTGTGTGATTAAAGGCTGTGGAAGTTGACAATCCTTTTTATAGGTGAAGCCATTAGCCCCAGTCCCACCCCTCAAAAATGTTTAGGAGTACTTTGACAATTCACTATAGGCGTGACAAAAATGTCCATAATCCATTGGCTTGTAGGAAGAGACAGTACCCTAGATTACTGGGTAGGTACAACTCGGTCAAGCAAGTGACTTGAGTAGCACATAGTAGGAGCTTTCACCCACATCTGGGAGTCCTAGCTCATGTTGCTAGTTGCCTAGTTGTATTCTGAGCTCACCCACCAAGACTCACAATCACCTAAACCAACTCCTTAAGATGAGCCTCTAAAGTTCTATCTTACAAGTTCTGCGTACAAGCATGTCTTCCATGTTTATGCCAGGTAAGTTATCCATCTGTGACAACTGATTTTGATTGTCGCCTTGACATAATCTAGATACTTGGGCAGGGGAACGTCAACTGAAGAATTGCCTCCATTGGATAGAACTGTGAACTTGTCTGTGGATCATTTTCATAAATGCTAGTTGAGGTTGAAAGGTGGTACCATCCCTAGGTAGCTGAGCCTGGATGTGTAAGAAAGGAAACTCAATGTGAGACGGAGAGCAAGTCAGTGGAGAGCAGGTCCATGGGCTCTGCATTAGCTTCCTCCTCCAAGCCCCTGCCTTGAGCTCCTGATGGTAGATTGTAAAACATGGAAGATGGACTAAGCCCTTTCCTCCCCTGGGTTGCTTTTGACCAGACTTAATCCCAGCAGCAGAGAGCAAACTAGGCCACTATTTGTGCCACTTGACTATGTGTCTGTTGGAACAATGTCTGTGCCTGGTGCTAGGGATTTGTTAGATAGATCAGGGCTCTTGCAGGAAGCATCGTTGCCCTAGTGACGGAATGCCACTAGAAATGTAACAGGATGGGATTCAAGCGTCCATCAGCCACTGAGTAGATAACACCGAAAGGATATTACATTTCTCTAATTTAAATCTCATAACCGGAACATTTTTTTTTCCAAGGGAATTATCTGACATGTACATATCCATAGAAGCATGTTTTATATGTTCATGTAAACTTCATTATTACTAAAGGGGTAATGTTTATTCATTACTCTTTCTTCAGCTCCAATGTGTGTTTTTCCATAGCTGAAGAATCTTTCACAGCTACTTAATAAGTGAAATTATCATTGCATTTTTGGAACCTTTATGTGTTTTTTTTTTTAAAATAACAAACACCATTTATTTTCATAGTGTTATATTCATTCACATTTAGCATTTAGATTTGAAGGGACCTATGAATTCCTTATGTGACTTACGATTGGCTGTTGCTTCACTATCTGCTAGAGTGCTTAATTTTATAAACATTCGGGGAAGCTGTATTCTTATCATTTTATTTATTTTATTTATAATAAGTTATGTTTTAAATATAACTATCCACTGACTAATGTAAGTTAGAAAAAGAAAAAATAGCTGATGGTTCCTGCTGGACCTTCTTGAGTGAATGGGGAAGGAGAAGTTTTTAAGAATGGTCTCTGTTCCTAAAGGTTTGAGGGATGGCTGGTGTGGGACCAAAGAGAAAACGGAGAGGAGAAAAGAGAATGAGGGCAAAAGAGAGAACAGAAGAATGAGAAAGGAGGGGGAGGCAGAAGAAGGGGAGGAGGAAAAGGAAGAGGAAGACTAGGAAGAGGGAGAGGGAGAGGAGGAAGAGGAGGAGGAAGAGGAGGAGGAAAAGGAAGAGGAAGAGGAGATAGAGAATGAGGAAGAGGAGAAGGAAGAAGAGGAGGGGGGAGCAGGAAGAAGAGGAACAGGAGGAAGAGGAGCAAGAGAGAATGAGGACAATAGAGAGAATGGAAGAATGGGAAATGAGGAGGGGGCAGAGGAAGGGGAGGAGGAAGAAGAGGAGGAAAAGGAAGAGGAGGAAGAGGAGCAGGAGAAAGAGGAGGAGGAAGAGAGAATGAGGGCAGTAGAGAGAATGGAAGAATGAGAAAGGAGGAGGGAGAGGAAAAGGAGGGGGAGGAGGAGGAAAAGGAATGAGGGAAGGAGATAGAGGAACGGAAGCATGAAGGAGGAGAACATGGAAGAAAGAAGAAAAGAGGGGTCACACACAGAGGGGACAAGCTGGAAACAAGGGGGTAAGTCTACCTGGGGAGGGTGCAAGGAGAGGAAGAAAGAGTGAAGAAGTAAACTCTGGGCCCTGAGACAGACCTGAGAAGATTGTCATACACACATGAACGCCCCCAATCTCTTCAACAATGCTCACCCTTTACTTTTAATCTCCGAATAATTCTGTTCTCTAATTCTATTGACTTTATCAAAACCAACAAAGGGAATATAAATAGTCACTTCAATCACCCAAGTTCGAAGACAGGCACGTTTTCTGTGAATCAGTCTGTACAATATGCAGAATATTCCGTTTCTTTGCAAGGGCCAGAAGAAAATAAAGCCCAATGGCAAATGGATGGTGTGTTGTGAAGGCAAAGATCTGTGCAGCTCTGGGTCCTTTTAAAAAAAGCGTCTGAATGTTCTTAGCATTATTTAGACTTAGCTAGTTACTGTGCTCACTTTCAGAAAGATTATCTGTAGAAATGAAAACCCCAAGCTAGCTTCTCCTGCTGGGAAAATGGAAAAACTAAACCGATCTGGTCAAAGTTTCCAAGATGTGTTTCCTCCCCATCGGCATTCCAGTAAATGATTAGACAGAAACTGAACAGGGCAGCTCCATTCTGCTCAAGCTGCAGCTCAAAGGGGGACTGAAAACAACACTTGTCTTCTCCCTGCAGCCAGAGTCAGCCTACTCCAATAAAAGCTTGTCTGGGTTTGTGTATTTATAGACTGCGCACAGAGGGAGGGGGAGGTATAAATATTTGAGTGCCTTTTATTTAGTAGTGATGTCTGTTCTAATGTTGGTTTTGTCTTTTCCAGTAATTGGTGTGGATGCCCAGAAGAACTAAATTAATTGCATGAGCAAACTTATTGTATCATTTAGTTTAGTTCTAGCCCAAGTAGGGAAAATGTAACTGGGCTAGTGCATAGAGAAGGCATTTTGCAGCTAACTGCTTTGTTTTGTCTTAGTCCTTCCTCACATCCAATAGACACTTTTGTTCATCGTTTTTTTCATTCCAAGCATCACTCTAGGGGATTCAAATAGAGTGGCGAACCTGTCGCCTATTAATGAATTAATGCTGTGTATTATCTGCAAATCTAAAGCGATGTGGGAACGCAGGCTTGATTCTGGCTTGTGGGTTTGTAGGACACCTGGGCTGCCTACTGCTTCCATCTGGGCTCCCTCAGAACTCCAGTCAGCTGCAGATGGGGTAGGCACTCAGTGAGTTGTGGATGGGATTGGTTTGCCTGTTGACTGATCCAAGATGGGCTCAGTGGTCTTTTCTTCTCTGTGTTTCTTCCTCTTTCTTTCCCTGGGATTTTTGATCTTTGTAAAGGCAGAGCTTCAAGACAGGGGATGGTGGTGAGTCAGCATGGACCCACCACGGCTTCTTCTGCATCCTTTGCTAAGACGATGGAAAGGGAAGATGGGCTCTATTTAATTTGGGATGAGATACAAACGACATTGCAATGGTTACAGATGTGAAGTGGGTCGTATTTAGGCCTTTATTCTGTCAATATTTATTACTTTATGAGTCACTGAAAGTTAATATTGTTGGAAGAAAAATAAATATATAATATTAATATCACTGATTAATTTAACTATTGAATAGTAATCTGAAGAAGACTACGGCACTTCAGAGTTATCATGTTCTGAGTGTGCTACCTGAGACTGGATGGTCTATGAAGACATTATTTAAATGAATAAAAGGAACCAGGCATCATTGGCAATGGCTTTCCAGACAGTGGAAACAGCAGGGCCAAGGGTCTTGATATAGAAAAGAAGTTATGAGTGAGTCAGGGAAGAGAAATATGAACAAGGTGTTTGTTTCACCTGCCAAAATTTGTAGAGGGTCCAGTAGAAGACCGATTGCTGGGAGGGACAGGGATAAGATCAGTGACAGAATGTGGAGGTAGTTACTGTCACCAAATCTCTTCCCAAAGTCAAACATATTCACCAGCAATGCAAGGAAAACCTTCTCGGCATAGAGAGAGTTTCCATATTAAGTACGTTCTTTCACTTAGGGATAATAGAGGGGACTTAAAGTTTTGATAAAGCAGATTCGTCTGAAGAGCTATAGGTTCTGATGGAATGCCAATGACTGCTTTGTATGGATAGGCTTAAGACATATATTGATCTTCATACACGTTTATTGATCTTCATTGTGTGTGCTACAGTTTGCTTTTAAAATACATGTATAAGACACAAGTATCCAATGTTGACCATTTCAACATCCAGTTCTTCCCATCCTCACTGGAGATTGAAGGCAGTTGAAAGTCCCACCACCTACACCTCAGTCTTACTTGTGATCAGATCCCATGTTGGAGCCAACTTGGAGCTAGTAGCCTCTAGTGACCTCACCGATAACCAGACACATCATTTTCAAAGGTTTCAACAGCTGTATGGTAAGAAATGGGGATGAGGGCTGGATATGTACCCAATAACAGCACACCTGTGCATACATTTTACTAGAGTCAAGTGCTGGGAGGGGAGGGACTTAAGAAGCTACAGGTCCAGTTTGATCCCCCACCTTGACCTATGGCTACTATATCGACTCCTTTGCTTTTGTACCATCAATGAAGGTTCAGGTAGTGCGGGCAAAGCAATAGCATTTTAGGAATGTGAAAACGTGATTTCAACCTCACTGTCTGCCTGAAAGAGCCTTGTCTGCAGCCATCCATAGGGCCACACTCTGAGATCAGCATCTTTAGTTCTTTTTTGGTTTCCTTCTCTTAAAAATATTGTCTGACCCTTGTCCTGTTTTAGAAGACACAGATCCTTCCAAACTGAAAGATTAGATGAGTGACATTAAATGGAGATCCTCCATCCTGAGTATCATGAGCACATTTGTAGAGAGGATCTCAAGTTAGGGATGGAAAATTCAGAGCATCATGTTTCAAATGATGCACACAACTTGCCGGCCTTGGAAGGCAGCTCTGAGCATGCTCCTCTGAGCACACAGTCATTGCTGCCTTTTGTTGTTATTTCAGACCAGTGCTAAGGAGAATTATCAACTCTCTGGAGCTGGGACATCTGGTCCTACCCTTTTATGAAACAAATGACTCTAATTTAACCACAAAGATTTTTCTTTAAAGGTAACAATAGCCTTGTCAAAAGAAGCATATTCTGCTTCTTTTTCTGTATTGATAATACCATTTACTCCTTGGAATTGGAAAGATAGATACCTATCAATCAAAGTCCTTCGAAAACATTTAATAAAATGCATTCCAGCCGGGGCAGTGGTGGCGCATGCCTTTAATCCCAGAACTTGGGAGGCAGAGACAGGCGGATTTCTGAGTTCGAGGCCAGCCTGGTCTACAGAGTGAGTTCCAGGACAGCCAGGGCTATACAGAGAAACCCTGTCTCGAAAAACCAAAAAAATGCATTCCAGATTGGTTAAATTAAAATCACCACTTGGTGTGGGCATCACATCCTATGGCCCTGGTTAGATTTATTGCCAACCATACACAATCTAGAGTCATATGGTAAGAGAGAATCTCAATTGAAGGATTTCCTGGATCAGATTGGTCCGTGAAAATGTCTCTGGGAGATTGTTGAGTTGGTGTTTACTATGGGATCATTCAGCCCACTGTGGGCAGCATGGTCTCTAGGAGAGTGGACTTGGGATGTATAAGCAAACAAATTGAACATAAACCAGTGAGCCAGCAAGCTGTGCTCATCTATGGCTCGTAGAGGTCTTGTTTTCTTGCCTTTATATCCCTCAGTGATAGATTGTGACCCGGAAGTGTAAGCCAAGTAAGTTTGCCTCTCCTTAAATTGTTCTAGCCATTGTCTTTTATCATAGCAACAGCAAGGAAACTGCATCTACAAATCTTGCTTAAGATTTCTTTCTTCCTTTTTTCTTTCTTTGTTTCTTCCTTCCCTCCTTCTTCCTTCTCCTCCTCCTCTTCCTCCTCCTCCTCACCTCCTCCTTTTCTTCTTCTTTCTCCTCCTCCTCTTCCTCCTCCTCCTCCTCTTCCTCTTCTTCCTCCTCTTTCTCCTTTTCCTCCTCTTCCTCTTCTTTTTCTCTGGGTGCCCACAGGTACAGATCTGTGCCATAAAGACCAGAAGGGGACATTGGATATTCTAGAGCTATCATCACAGGCAGTTGTGAGCCACCCAACATGGATGCTAGAAACAGAACCCTGTTTTCTGCAAGGGCACCAAGTGCTCTCAACCAATGTCTCTCATTAACCTTCTCAGCCTCATTAACACTAAAGCTAATCTACTCTTGATACCATCTGCAGACTATGACTGAGGCTTAGACTTGGCTCTCTATAAATAAGGGTGACTGTAAAGCTTGTGCATATCAGTGCAGTGGGGCACTTTTGTTTTAATCTCCCATTGAGTGATTATTACATTTTTGCTTAAATGCTTGGAAAAAGAGAATATTATTATTTTAGGACTTCATACATCCCTCAAAGATTGAACTTTGGCATTAATGAGTAACTGGGAATCCCAAAGATAAACTTGTTTTTATTTTGTCTTTATTAAAAAATATGATAAATTAGACATTAGAAGAAAAAAGTATTGCATATATTTCTTGTCATTTTAAAAAACTGCTGATTAGATTTTGTTCTCAGTGCAAAGAGTGGATCTTCCTCCTTTGGCTTGTACATGCCATGCCTGGAAACAGCTTCCTTGTGTCTAGAGTGTCTAGAGTGTCTTGGGTGCTAAGAGCCAAATCCATGTCTTCTATAAGAGTAGCAAGTACTCTTAACCATTGAGACATCTCTCCAGACCCCCACAATTGCCCTTTAAAAAGCACACATAAACAAATTCCTTATACATTTACTTGTCCAGAATATTTGTATTCTCTTAAATAAAATTGGAGTGGGGGGAGTGATCTGGTATTTAAATCCCAGGATTTAGAAATAAAATTGAAAATATTTCACAGAGAAGTTGCAAATATTCTTGATGCTAAGAACAGATAAGAATTCTTCATTTGAGTTCTAAAAACAGAAAAGAAAAGGAAGTGCAGGATACACCAAAAATTGTCCTTAATAATACTTTCATGACAAATCTGTGGATTGTTTCTAGAAGCATACTTCATTTTATCTACAAAAATACATCAGATACTTGAAAGTGCTTGGGGCGAATATGCAGCTCAATATCTGAGGTTCCCCAAAATATATTTTAGTCAAAGCAATATTTTTCTTTTCAGTTCTCAATCATCTTTCCTCTGTGAATAACACCAGACTGATTGAGGGGGCAGCGTTGAGTGGGCAGTGTCCCTTGACTCTCCCTGAGTTCTTTGGGTGGTGTTTGTTCAGAACTGCCCAACCACAGACTCACACATCCTTAGGATTGTTATGTAAGCTATTTTGTGAACCAAGGGGAAACTGAAGAACGTAATGAGACATCCATCTCTGTAATTTCTGGCTGTATGATCGAGCAGGATGGTTATGTGACCAAGACAGCCTCTGATCCTTGCCTTGGGTAGTGGGGATGCAATAGCATGTCATCTTTTCTCCCTTTGACTAGTGATATCTATCTTTCAACACATTGTGTATTTCCATTGGAAACTGGTGTTAGTTTAAATATGGGGGAGGGGTAATTTAGATTAAGTTTTTGGATGGTTAATCTTGATTGTCAGCTCAATGGTATTTAGAGTCATCACAGAAACCAACGTCTGGAAATGTCTGCAGGAGAGACCCTTGATTAGATTAATTGAGATGAGTAGAGTCACCTTAAATATGGATGGCACAGTCCCATAGGATGAGGTTCTGAAACAAATAAGAAAGATAGCTGAGCACCTGCATCCATCCATCCATCCATCCACCCACCCACACATCCATTCATCTACCCACCCACACATCCATCCATCCATCCATCCATTCACCTATCCAATCCATTCATCTGTCCATCCTTCCACCCACCCACCCATCCATTCATTCACCCATCATCCATCCCTCTCTGCTTCCTGGCTTAAGACCCATTGCCTACACTCCTGCCACCATGAGTTACCCACCATGGCAGGACTTAAACCTTCAACACCACACCAAAATAAATGTTTCCTTTCTGAACGAGGGTTTTTTTTTTCAGATATCTTGTCATAGCAGTAAGAACAGCAACCCACTCCAACTTGAATGTGCATAAAAGAAATAAACTGTGCCTGGTAACTCTGAAAGTTCACAAAGCATGGATGATGTCTCTGTCAATCTCATTTAATATTTTTTCCAGTGCTTTGACAATGTAATTGACTTACAATTAAAACAAAGTTTATGGGACTTTTCCATGCTTCTGTAGTTGAAAGGGAGGGCAATTAGATTTAATTGCGGTCGATTCTCCAAATGACACCCTGGGTACAGCAGACGGCTTGCACATGTCTTATTCATCTCTTATGGAGCACATGCATATTAAGTGATTTAATAAAAGTAGCCACACAGCAAACTTAGGGAAACAGGATGTGACAGACTCCTTGATTTATTTGTTAAGGTTCCTGCAATTATGTTTGATTGTTCAGGACATGACCCAGTACATGTTCATTTTTTCAAATGAAGATAAGCAATTGGACAGATGGAAGGAAAAGGGAGCTTACCACTTAAAACTTTCTCTGTGCTTTCTTCCAAGATAAAGCCACTGGGCTCTGGGAGAAGTCTTGACGTCTTCAGTACATAAGACTTGCCTAAAGACTGATCTGCAGTGGCCTCAGCCCCTACCAATTACACTGTTTATTAGGGAAATAATGAAGCTCTGGGATTAGAATGGCGCTTTTACAATGTCCGCTCTGGGTTAAATGTATTTCCTAAATTAGCTTTGGAAGAAGGAATTTGCAAATACCTTAAGAACATATTAATGGGAGGAAATTAGGCAGCTAAACAAGGAGGAGAATGGACTTTTAGACAATAACCTTGTGTTTAATTGCAGCCAAATTTAACTGTAGGCAACTCTGAGAACTTAAACTGGTGTGAGCTTCACCGGGCTAGTGGGGGACCCCAGTTTTTATGAGCTTAGTGGAAACTGGAACCCTGGAAATTGTATGATTAATGTCACTGGCGAATTCAAGTGTGGATTTGACCAAGTTCAGTGAGACAACAGTTCTCATTTTTGTTATCTGTCACTGAGGAACCTCAAACCTATAGTTAGCTTGCCTACCTTGGTCAAGTTAATAGGCCCGTTGTTCAGATTTCACCCCACTCCCTGTGATATAGACAAATTAGTGAATGTGTCCCCTACAGGGCTCAGCCCTGTCTGTTAACCTGTGACTATTCTTATACGACCTACCTAGGACAACCAAGAGGCACTAACCTCCCACTGACCTAGCTGTGGGCACAGTGGGAAGGGCTAATTGGCTCTGATACAGTCTTCTGAGCCATTTCCACCCTGGACTAAAAATACAGGATTCTATGAATCCTGAGAACTTGTAGACACAGCCAGTATGAACATGTACACATATTTTCCCTGCTGAAGCTCTTGCATGTCTATTTACAAAATGCATTTCAAGGTTACAATTGGAAACATGATCCCATGCGTGGAAGGATGTGTCAGAGAGACTAATAGCACCTTAGGTCCTGTATTATGGATTTTTGTTTTTTCAAATAAGAATAATGTTACAATAGGAAACTATTTTCGACTTACTATGTTTTTGTCATAAATAGACATGGTAAACTATGCCAAGGTCTTTTAAAAACACACATCTTTTGTAAGTCCACACTGAAATGGCACGGTATAAATCATTCTACAGCAAGCAACTAGCAACAAGGACACAAAAGACAGTATCTTTTGAGTGCCTACTGTGTACTGAGACTCTGACGTTACTACTCACGATCATTAAGGTAACCTAAAAAGTTGCATTTATTGCTCCCACACTTCTTTAACAAAACCCTGAGAATTATACCGATTTTATGGTTGGTCAGGGTCACACAGTCAAAGTTTGACTAGGCTCCGTACTTTTGAGTTTGCAAATCTCAGAATTCTACACTATTCTCTTCACATTTTGTTTTCTGTCTCAGAGAAAGTACTAAGTATTCCTTTTTTTGGTCAAACTAAAAGCTCAGGATACAGAAACAACTCACTGAGATTCAGTCATTTAAAGATTGAGAATCATATTTGTGTGTGCCCTGCTAACAATGCTGGTAGCAAGACCTACTTTATAATGAGTGAGACAATTCAGAGCTCCCACATGTTAACACATATAAACTACACCCTGGGGCCTGTGATGTAAGTCTTTGGCCTTTGTTGACAAAAATCCTATCATTTAATTATTTAATTTTTCTGTTTACATATATAGGGAATTAATGTGATATTTTCCTGATAGTATATTTTTCTGGACTCTGAACTAAAGACCACTTAGCCCAGTGAATTATGTTTTTTCAATGTGTTATGGATCCTACTTGCTGATGTTTTCTGATTTCTAAATCACTAGTCATGGAGTGGTTTAGAGCCTCTGGCTTCTATGTTCTCCCTGTCTGTCCTACATATTTTGGCTACTGGGGTTCTTTTTTTTTTTAAAAAAAAAAAAAGAACTAGAAAGCGTTCATTCTAACGTTATGCTTTAGAGCAACTTGAAAAGCTCAGGAATTATCTGTTTCTAGACGTTCTGAGTGAATCCATGCATGAAATTATCTGGGACTCTATTGAGAAGTGTGTCTTTGACAACTTTCTCCATTTCTTTCTTGGTTTGGCTCTGTTTAGGACTTCTATCTTCGGTGGAGTCCATTTGCAGTCGAGTGCTTTGTGTTTATAGGAAATGGTCTATTCTAATCTTAGATTGATTAGCATATTTGAGCAAATGTTCTTTTAAGAATTTTAACCAGCTATATTTTTGACATTCAAAATTTAGTATACTAATGCATTCTTCTTTTTCCATTAATAAAATGGTTTGTTTTATTATTCAAACAGCCCAATTTTTTATGCACTTATCAGTTCTGTTTTTCTAATGTTTTGGCATATCAATTTGTGCTTCCATATGCATTAAATGTCTTTATCTTCTTAATTATTATGTGCACTTATCAATTTTACCTTTTTTGTAAATTAATTTATGCTTTTATGTCTATCTACTGTCATTCTGCTTCCCTTGGTCCTGTTTGGACTCTCTTTTTTATGTTGTTTTTTTTTCAATGTGGGATGCCCTATGTACACACTGTTTTGTTCTGTTTTGAGTAAGAAAAATCTGTATGATTCTGAGTATTCCTTGAACCAAATCTGTGGCCTCACACCACCCGGCATGCAAAAAGCTACCAGACTCACTGTGCTGTAATGACTCAGTACCGTCTGTGTTGCTTTCTGTGGTTCACACCATTCAGCAGAAAATATTTTCTTCTAAATTCCAACAGTTGGAAGATTAGATTTCTCCATTTGTTACATGCTTCAGAATATACTGCTTGTTGTCAGAACTATGGGCAATGGTGTGTGATTTAGTTCTATTCTTCAGCATTTTGAATTTGTTTTGAGTATGACTTATGATTCTTATTTGCAAATAACCCGTGGACATGAAAAAAAGTTAGATTCTGCATCTACCTATAAAAAGCATTTGCATCCTGCACGTATGGACTGAATTATTCAAAGTCATCCATATTTAACTGTATTTCTTTGTGTTTTGTGTAGGATGAATGCTATTATGATGTTTGGAACACATAGCATGCTTGTAAGATTTTTGTGGTCTTGTTGCATCTAGACAGTTGTGTGGTAGGGCCCCTAGTGTTGGATTCCTCCGTGAGGATGGTGTGATGGCTTCAAGGGTCCGTGGGGGAAGAATGAACCTCACCAATTGCACCGGAAGGAGGCTCTCTCCTCTGCACTGCCCTCCACAGCTTCATTATGATGGTTGGTCTTAAGTGTCAACTAATCAGAATGCAGAAGGTAGGCTCACTTGAGAGATGGCTTCTGAATATACCTGTGAGAGCATCATTTTGGTCACATTAATGAAGGGTCTAAGACCGAGTAGGATGCCATTCCCTGTCCAAGGTCCTGAAATCCTGGACTGGACAAGCAGAGAGAGGAAGCTAGTACTGTGTGCTCACCTCTCTGCTTCTTCTTCTGCTTCTTCTTCTTCCTCTTCTTCTTCTTCTTCTTTTAAATTTGCTTATTTTATTTATTTACATTTCAAATGTTATCCCCCTTCCGGGTTTCCCCTCTGCAAGCCCCCATCCCTTCCCCCTCCCCCTGCTTCTATAAGGATGCTCCCCCACACCCACTCTCTCCTTTGGCTCCTGTGTGGGTGTGCCCCACTCACATGTGTCACACACTGCTCTTCCTCTCCTTACCTTACACCCCCAAATTAAAATACACAGATACACATCTGTTTATGTCTCCGCCATGCACAAGTATACTGTGTTCTTTTAGTTATGCTTTCTAGAAAATGCCACTTGCCTAAAATGCTTTAAAACACCTTGGTTCACCTCTGAATAGGAGCAACTCAGATGTAATCCTGGGAAATGGTTCTGTTGTCCTGTTAAAGAGAGCTAACTATGCCCTGCTCACTGCCATAGGCTCCTGTGTCACCTCAGACCTCCATATGCAGCTTCTTAAGTCTCTCTCTCTCTCTCTCTCTATATATATATATATATATATATTCATATATATATATATATATATATATATATTCCTTTCTAACAAATAGGAAATCCCATGTATATAATATAACCTTTGGGAGAACAACACTGTGTTTTAAAATCTGAGTAAGTCTTACTTTATTAAAATTCACTTTTCTATAAGACACACACACACACACACACATACATAAAACTACCTTGAAATAAAAAAGTTTTGTTAAATTGAAAGAATCTATACAAACAAATATGTGTCTGAATGAAACCGCCTGTGCATTATTTATTGGATCAATTTTGTGGAAAAGCATGCCCTCTGTCAGGTGTCATGCCACACTAGCTGACTAAAGTTCTGTGACTTTCCAAGACCAAACCCAGTGTTCCCTGTGCCTGTGGGTGGTTGCATGCATTATTCAATCAGCTAATTCCCAAGAACAACCACTTGAGGCTTGATCTTACAACCTTTGCACCTTAGCTTGGTTTTTACAGTTCCCCAACAGCATAGGAACCAAAGGTCTACATGAGCAAGCAACTCATAGACGCCTAAGGTCTACATGACAAAGCTGTGATTAATTATGAAATGAAAAACCCTCACAACTCTGCAAAGCCAGGGGGGGTTCCTAAAGGTCAAGGCCGTCCTGGACACAGGCATTTGGCTTTGTGTTCTGTCCCCAAGATACACTTTGATTTTTTTTCCTTTTTTTTTGGCCAATTTAACCAATCTCACTTTCCTTTGCGAACAACATAAGCAATCTGGAACTGCTGTGAATGAAAAATGGTTGCCCAGCATATTGTTTCTGTTGGTGATGTCTGTATTTAAGACCTTGCTGCCTAAATAGGAGGAAGCATAGGGAATGGTTTTCATTGGCTGGCTCTCCTGACTGGGGCATCTGTGAGTCACTGGATGGCCAGATCTTTCTATGAGATAGAGACATGTTTAAAGATGCCTTTCTATAGATAAAAGCAACAGAACTGTTAGACCTTGGATCTGAGATACATTCATAGAGGATTGATGGGTCTAATGCTTGGTCCTCAGCTGATGGCCCTGCTGGGAGGTGTTGCATGAAGGACAGAATGTTTACTGGAAATGGGTTACTGTGTCCTTATCCTTTAACGGTATCATGAACTCTGACCCTGCCATCTCTCTTGTCCATAGTGACAGGCTCTGCTGTACCACCATGACATTCCCACTATGACATGCAAAGCCAATACTGAAAACCAGAGCCTCTGAAGCCACGAGGCATCAAGTTTATTGTAATAATAGTCTTGCAGTGTTCAGAGAATTCAAGGATGTCCATGTACTCATGGAATACCATATAGCAGCAAAAAGAACAGGGCCAATGTCTACGATTACCACATTGAGGATGTTGCTGAGTACAAACACTGGGGAAAATTACACATGTGCTAGGTAATGTTTATGCTGGGTCCTTAACAAAATATGTATTTCTAGCACACATGCACATGCATGCATACTCAGACACACAGGGGCACACAAGTGTGCTGTTTATCCTTGTGGTCTGACTCTGTTCCTGCCCTTTAACCTTTCTACTGTGTGGTGTTTTGCAACTGATTGGTTTTAATCCCATTGCCTTTCTTGGGGCCACTGCCTACCTGCATTAGATATGTGCTTACTTTAAGTACTCTGTTAAACATGCAAATCCTGGAGACCTTATCTGATAGATGAAATAATGCACTAATGGGGGCCCAGAAAGAACTAATGAGCCCCTGAGAGGAGGTGAGGCTAGCCAAGCTAAGATTTGCTTTTGACCTACTTCTAAAAATAGATGTGCTGTCTGATCTTCTCACCCAGAAAAAGAACTTAGCAAGTTTCTGTTTGCCCAGAATGCTGCCTTTACCCATAGCTACTAAAGTTGTTAGTCTTCTTAATTAAGTAGACTTTGAGAGTTTATTTTGCAATTTAACCACCCAACATGGCTGTGAATCTATGGCAAACTCTCCAGAGTTCCAGTAAGCCAACACCCGGAGTAAAGCTTCATCCAAAGCTGGCTTCTACTTGTTCTGAAAGAACTGGGCTGGCAGCGTAATGTCTTTCATCAGCACCTCATGGCTTCTCTGTTCCTGCACCTATAAATCTATTTTTAACTCAATATTATTCTTTGTATGTAGGTCCTGGTGGTTCTGAATAGGTGACTTTTGTTTGTTTCAAACAATTATGTGGTTTGGGGAAGGCATCAGGAAGACATCTCTGCTACAATGAATGCCTGTTGGGATTCAAGGGATCTTGTCCATCGCTTGAACGTCTACTGTGTACCTTGGCTGAGGGGAATATTCATATATATTGGTTTCCATTCTTAATACAGAAAAATGCAAAGGCACATGGAACAGACAGCATGGAAAATGTATTGGATTATCAGCAGAGCCTCTGAAAAATGACACCGAAGAAAGGACACACCTGAAGACACAGGAAGGGTTGCATATGGCAGGGGGCAGTGTGTGTAGGATCTGACGTGAGGGGAAGAGGCTGACCTGGCCAGAGCAATGGCCAGCAAGCTTTGCTTTATCACTGAAAAGATAAACAATAGGCTGCTGTGGACCATGAGCCTTCTGTAGAAACCACCTAAATCTGATATTACAGAAAAGAGGAAACACGGACAGCAGTTAAATGAACGTGGTGTGGTGGATCTGGTAAGGTGCTTGCCTTCTAAGCACGAGGATGTAGCTTTGATCCTCAGAACCCACATGAGAAAAGAGGCTGGGAGTGATGGCACACACACCCTTGTAATGCTGGTACTAGGAAAGCAGAGAGAGGCAGAACCCTAGGGCTATCTGGCCAGCTTGCCTAGTATCTCTGCAGTGCTGCCTTTAGTGACAGACCCTTTCTCATGAAGCAAGGTGGGTGACACCAGATGATTGACAGATTAGCTTGTCCTCTGACTTGGATTGCCTAAGGCCATAGTCAGTCAAATGCATAGCCAATTATATCAGGAATAAACATCAGTGTGGTTCTGCTTGTGGACACAGGGAAGGGCGTTGCCAGACCATGCCTGGCCTTGGAGTTACAATCTCCATGGTAAAATGACAGGGTAGATTCAGGCCAACCTGCTACCACCTTGATTTTCCTGTTCTCTACCTTACAGGGTTGATTTAAGGACCGAAAGGTTCCCAGGCATGTGTGTGCCTATAGCACACCAGACACCGTCAACCACTTCAAAAAAAAAATCTCAATCCTCTCCTACCACATGTAACAGCAGAGAGTAAGAGTGTGCTGTGCCTGCAGAGTCTGTAGGGGTGCCAGGGTGTCTGCCATTTACCCCTTGGAGTGTATGACTGTTACACCCACAGTGTTTTAGACACAGGGTCTCTTAGCCTCTCTATGGATATGGGAAGGCCCTGCTTGCATTTTTAACCTTTATTAAATCTTTTAAAATATCACAGAGCAAAGATATAATTTAATATTTCTACCTGTGCTAGTTTGGCAACTTGAAAGAATTGGTGGTTTTTGTTTTTAATTAACTGAGAGTAAAGGGCATTTTGTATTCTATCTCAGAAGGAGCAAATGCTACTGCTTGTCATTGGCAAGAATGCAGAAAGGCCTCCTATTTGTTAATGTCATTGTAAGGGAGACATCTGCTTCTGCCCATGGACCCCTACAGACTAGCTGATAAAGTAGAAAGAAATTCAGAAATAAAGCATAGGAAATTGCTTTTTTACATACACACCCATACAAAATCTTGAATGTATATAAATCTTGAGTGGATATCTCAGGCGCACACATGTGTGTGTGTGTGTGTGTGTGTGTGTGTGTGTGTGTATGCATGCGCACGCTTGTCGGTTTGTGCAACTGAATGCAGGTACCCAAAGAGGGTGTTGCATCCCCTACAGCTGGAGTTACAGGTGGTTATAAGCTGTGTACTGTTGGAGCTGACAACTGAACTTAGGTCCTCTGCCAAGTCAGAACCACTCCTAACCACTGAGTCACCTCTCCAGGCCCCAAGAGCAGATATTTTTAAGCATCAGTTCAGTCCTTCCAGGATTCCTGATAGCTTGACACATGGGCCATTTTAGGACAATTGCCCATAACATTTAGATTAAGCTTAGATTCCCAGGTCGTGCCTAGGAAATACTAAATTGAAGCCACAGCATACAGGGCTCTGAAATCTCCTACAGCATCCCAGGTCAGACTTTGGCACAGGGAATTGTGTTCACTGTGCTCATGTACAGACTGGAGTCTAGCTAGACTGGGTAGAGGGAGGCTGTGGGAATACACACAAGCCATCTTTAATCAAGAACAAGGTAAGTTAGATGCCTGCAAGATAGCTCAGTGGATAAAAGCACTCAGGACACACACACACACACACACACACACACACACACACCCCCCTAAATAATGAAAAATAAAGTCTTGAAACAAAAAGACCAACTCCGGCTGGTAAAATGTTTCAGTGGGTAAAGCACTCACTGCTCAAACATAAGGACCTGCATCTTTCTAGGATGTAGTTTATGTCTGGGCATGGTCGTGTACATGACTCTCTGCCGTTCCTAGGTCCTTGGGGAGGATTGACACCCAAGGTTTTTCTCTGAATTTCCATGCATGCCAGAACACATACATGCCCACACTAACATATATGTACAAACACACACACACACACACACACACACACACACACACACACACACACAAACACAGAGAGAGAGAGAGAGACAGAGAGAGACAGAGAGAGACAGAGAGAGAGATTTTAATGCAGCTGCTAAAAAGCCAACTTATTTACATTTTTCATTTCTCTTTGTCTAACGATCAGAACTTGTCTTTGAGCACCACTGTACATCAGCCTGTGAGCTTTCAAGAGTTAGGCCTAAGCCAGTTTTATTTTTTCAAACTTAAAGGATTTTTTTTTAGCATAATTAGCCAGGAAGGAGGGAGTCCACATGGCTGCTCAGAGTCATTTGCCACCCACTGCTGCTTTCTTCTACCTCAGAACAGGTGTATGAATCATGACTCACGCCTCTTGGTTACTTCTGACATTTCACAACTGATTGTTTTAGAGGTCTAACTGTTTCGTGAAAAAAAAAATTAGCTTGTCATTTTTGTCAGAAAGCTTTTAGGAAGATGTTTGACATTTAAAAAGTGTTTTTAGACATCAATAATCTAGGAGTTTACATGGGTAGCCCTCTGGCTATTTGGAACAGGCATGTCCTAAAAGGAAATCGTTTTCAACGAAGATGAGGTAAATGTCTATATATAGCATCCCGTAATGACTGGATTCAGACTCAGGGCATGAGTGCTAGAGACTGGATCCATCATGGACTAGCTTGAGAGACTGCTTAGTTAGAAAAGTAAATCAGATCACTTGATTTCAAAGTGCCCATGTGTCTGGGGAGATGGCTCAGCTGTTAAGAGCATTACCTGCTCTTGCTGAGGACCAGAGTTCTTTCTGATGGTCACTTACTCCAGCCCCAGATAAGCTGATGCTCCCCTCCATTCTCCATGAGCAGTTCTACTCATGTGCGCAAAGCAACACAGTAATTAAAAAAACCAAATGTGAATCCCAAAATATAGATGGACA